>CM052709.1:55366937-55509121 GCA_028551405.1 Uromys caudimaculatus | reverse complement strand
CTTTGTGATTTCTTTACTGTTTCTATTTCTGTTTTTAGTTCCTGGATGGTTTTGTTCATTTCCTTAGTCTGTTTGATTGTGTTTTCCTGTAATTCTTCCTGTTTGATTGTGTTTTCCTGTAATTCTTTAATGGATTTTTGTGTTTCCTCTTTAAGGGCTTCTAGTTGTTTAGCTGTGTTCTCTTGTATTTCTTTAAGGGAGTTATTTATTTCCTTCTTAAAATCTTCTATCATTATCATGAGATGTGATTTTAAATCTGAGTCTTGCTTTTCTGGTGTGTTAGGGTAACCATGGCTTGCTATGGTGGGAGAGCTGGGTTCTGATGATGCCAAGTAGCCTTGGTTTCTGTTCCTTATGTTCTTGACCTTGCCTTTCGCTATCTGGTTATCTCTGGTGTTAGCTGGTCTTACTCTCTCTGACTGTGGCTTGTCCCTCCTGCAAGCCTTGGTGTCAATACTCCTTGAAGATCAGTTCTCTCTGAGAGGAATTTGGGTTTGGAGCACTGTGGTACAGGGTCAGCTCTGGGGTGCAGACAGAAACCAGAAGGATCTCGTCCCCAGCTGTCCCTTGGCTCCTGGTTCCTGATGACTCTGCAAGGATCTCTCTTGATCCAGTGAATTTGAACAGAAGTGGTGGTCTTGCCTGTGCTTGAAGGTGTGTAGGCACTCCTGGGATACCAGCTCTCTCCTGACACTATTTGAGTATGGAGCCCTGTGTTACAGGATCTGCTCCCTGGCCATCAAAAAAAACCAAAAGACCACTCCTCAGTCCCTGTGTCCTGGGGATTCCAGGTGGGTCCCTCTGAGCAGACAGGCTTGCCCACACTTCTGGGAGGCTAGCTTTCTCCCAGTGCTATTTGGCTATGGAGCCCTGGTGGCCCAGGCAGAGGTCTCCTGCCACAGATGGAAACCAGAAGGCTCCTTCCCTGGGCTGTTCCTCAGTCCCTGTGTCCCAAGGATTCTGGGCAAGTCCCGCTGAGCAGCGTTGCTCCTCTTACCCCCCTCAAGGGCTTTTTCACACTCCTGGGAGGCTAGCTTTCTCTCAGCGCTATTTGGCTATGGAGCCCTGGTGACCCAGGGAAAGGTCTCCCGCCACAGATGGAAACCAGAAGGATTCTGGACAGTTTTATTCATATCATTCACCTATTTGGTTGTGTTTTCTTTATATTTATTTGCTTCCTGTTTTAATGCCTATTCCCGTTTTAATGTATTTTCCAATATTTCCATAACTGAATGTTCATGTCCTCTTTAAAGGCCTCTATCATCTTTATAAGATTGGATTTAAGATCCTCTTCTTGTGCTTCAGTTTCATTAGGATATCCAGGGCTTATTGTAGCAGAATAGCTGGACCCTAGTGGTGCCATATTCCCCTGGTCTTGTTGCTTGTGTTTTTGCACTGTCCTTTAGGCATCTGGTTTTCCCTGGTTTTGGCTAGATGATGCTGATGGCAGCAGGACTTCTCAGCAAGGTGGTGGGAGACATGGACCAGACAATTGAGGTCAGGGTATCAGGCTCTGCTGACTATCCCTCAGGCAGACCCCACTCTGTGGGCTGTGTCCCAGGTGTACGCTACTCTGTAGGTTGTACTCCATTCAGACCAAGCTGGGGTGGCTGGCAGATCCGACTAGGATGGGTGGTCAGGCATGTTTCGAAGCTGGTTAATTTTGGTGCCCCTGAAGGTTTCCACAAGGATGCTCTTGGGGTCCCTCAAGGTTCCTCCATACCTAGGAGCAAGGCCAGAGCTAGACAGTCAGACTTCAGAGATCATATGCACCCCTCATCTATCAGCTGTCTTAGGCAGACCAGCTAAAGGTGTCTAGTTTTTAACTGGTAGCATATTATAGTCTCCTATAAGTTTTGTGTTTTGATGTTACCTGGGTTCCTGCTGAGGCAGCATTGTCTACACTTACTATTACTGATTGTGAACCATCCACATACATATCAGCATAATAGACATACAATTCAAAGAATACATATGGAAATTATTCTACAGACTCCTACAAGAATCCCTGGGTTCTCGAGGACCCTGGACCCAAACTTGAAAACAGTGGAACACATCCCTAGAATCTTGTGCCTCCAGCTTCTCGTGAAGTCCCTCATCACATACCTCTGAGGCATCTCATTAGGAGCGTGTTTTACTGTAATAATTTGTGCCTGTCAATCACCATGAGTGTATGGTTTTAGAAATTCCTTATGATGCCTTTAAAACCAGACATACTCAGAATCTTTCCAAATTCCTTGGGGTTGTTTCTGAAACATTTTACAACCTGAACAAGGCCCAGTCTTACACATTTTTAAATTTATATTGATGTAACAGTATAAAATAAAATTATTGAAATATCAAGAGTGGAAAGCAAACAACAACAAAACCAACCAAGTAAACAAAAACAAAACATGTCACCAATGTAGTTGGGATGTTGAACTGTAATGCATTTGTAGGGAAAGTAAGTTATTGCTTCCTAAAGAAGGTTTGTTTTTTACCCAGGCAATGTTGCAGCCACTCCATCCTTCTTCTTCTCCTCAAACCACAGTATCCAAGATTGTCCATTCTTTACCCGATGGTGGCTTATGGAGGAGAGGTGACTATTCCCACATCAAGAGTGTCACTAGGGATGGTCCAGAATGGGAACTTCTTCCTAACTCTGCCAAGGTGGACAGAAAGCACAAATGTCAAGCAAGTTCAGGGAAAGCTCTACCAGATTCTGAACCTCCAGAGATCATTTTGCAAAGCACCAGAAAACAAAAAAAGATGCTGAGCAAAGTCCATACTTCCCCAACTGCTTGCCAGGAGGAACTGCAGGACAATCTTCAGAGTCCTCCTACTGAAGTGAACAGCCCTGCCCCAACAACTTCAGCATGGAAAGAGATGGACTGCTTCGGTGAAAAGAGAAACAACCTGGAAGACGAGGAGCTACAAGCACTGTTGCCCAGACTCCTGGATGCCTTTGACCTAGACGCGCCAACAGGTAAGGGGCACTTTGGGTTTTGTTGTTTAGTTATGTTTGTTTGTTTGTTTGTTTGTTCGTTTGAGACAGGGTCTCAAGTTGTAGCCCTGGTTGGCCTGGAACTGCCTATGTAGACCAAGCTAGTCTTGAATTCACAGAAGTTCTACCTATCCTTAAGGAGTCCTGGTCAGGTAAGGTTTTCAGACCCAAAACAGGGTGATGGCCGATAACTCGTGCTGCTTGTTAAAATGCCAACCTTCATAATATTACTCAGTCTTTGGATTCAGCCCCTGGCATTGGCTAATTCATAAGATCACCATGGACACTAAAGGCTATCAGTCATTTGAGACATTGCAATAGCATCCGGCACATGGTACATTTTTACTATTTTGAAAGGCAACTGTTGTTAGCAATCTTAAATCATACATACCTGAGCTGCCCAATGCCACCATTTTAAAACAAGGACAATAATGCTCTTGTTTTACTGTGCTAGAGTATGGCTTCTCTGTTCTAAGTTGTGTTGTCAGCCGTAACCCATTGCTAAGTTATGAAGGCTTTTGGTACTCTACTAAGACTTGTTTTGTAGCCACATCATCTTCTTTCTATTTAGAATATATATAGACAGATATTTATTGTGGTTAACAGTTTCTCAATAGAAAATCTATAAGATCTGGAGACTTGTAGAAGAGTGAAAATGGTGTCCGTGTGTATTTCTGCACCAGAAGAGCTCTTTTCAGCAGTTATGTTTTCTATCGGTACCACACAGCAACAGAGGAGGGAACACAATCAAAAAGGAAAGAAAAATGAGTAAAGAATTAGAAAAAAGAAAAGGAAAAAGAAAAAGAAAGGAAAGGAAAGAGAGAAGGGAGAGATATAAAGGGGGTCAGTACAGGGAAAAAATGGGTCAGAGGATAATTTTTCTCTGTCCTGGAGGCCACAAGCCAGAACTTAAGGTGGTACTGGCACTGGCTTCTTCCCTTCGTTCATTGATTGTCATCTTCCACCCATGTCTGCATGGTTTTAGTCTATCTGTGTTTGCACCCATCAGTCATACTTGAATAAGGCTACCCCAATGACATCATTTTAACTTAATTGTCTTACCCACACATACACTCCTACACACACACACACACACACACACACACACACACACACACACACACACACACAACCCACTGAGTCCATTATTTAGTGTTGCAATTATCTCTTTAAAGATCTTGTCTCTACATATAGTCATTTTCTGAGGTTCTGAAATAAAATCTTTATAAACTTGAGGTTTTGAGGGTCACAATTCATCCCATGACAGTTGGAAGGCTATATAACCTAGGCACATGACAATGTCAACTATATAAATTACTTGGTAGAGTCTAGTCAATGGAATAGAAAGTATTATAGTAAAAAGATTTGAAGTCACAGTCATAATATAAAAGGAAATGAATTCTCAGAGATGTCAAGGGACAAAGACAGGATGAGAACTTTTTATGCTTGATTCTTAAACCAACACAAAACTGCATGCTATGCTTCCCCCTAAGCATCTTTGGAATCGTGATGAGTATTCAAAACAAAGTCAACATCCACCACACCTTCTCAGGAAAGTGTCACTGACCAACTGAGCTTTAAATGAAAAGATTTTAGTTTGTGACATCTTTACCTTGCTTTTTGTTTTACTTCCATTTTCCAGAAACTGATGAAAGCTACAGAATTCTAAACCTTTCTGTTGGGTCAGCCCTCACAAATGCAGCTGCTCCAGTGTCTACTTTAGATTCCTCATAGTGTATGTCTGTATTTTAATATCTTAACATTTGTCCAGTTTCACACCTAAGGGTAAAAGGTCAATGCATATTTAAGTGACTTTTTCAAGGTCTGTATATATAACTATATTTATGTGTATTTATCATTATTATACCATTAAGAGAAGATTATAAAATTTAAAAGAAAATCATATAAAAGTAAGTGCATTACTAAGTTTACATAATATGATAATGAGTAATTTGTATATAAATTGCCTAAGCTTTTAGAAAGTACTTTTAATTCTCAAAATGTCACCTGTTTTCCATTCACAGTAGAAGCATTGAGTTTTTCTTATAGGAAATGTGCATTATTATATAAGTATTCTTATGATTCAAAACATACTAATTTTCTTATGTGTGTGAAAGATACACGTGTGGTGTGTTGGTGGTAGGTGTAGACACTCATGGAGGCCAGAGAACACCATTGCTGTCCTACTCCATCACTATTTACCTTATTCTCTCAAGGCAGGATTTCTCACTGAACCTGGAGGTAGGCTGGTGTCCATCAAGTGCTAATTAGGCCTACGCCACCACTCTGTTAGGCTTAGGCCTGTGTGCAACCATGCTCCGATTTTTTATGTGGGTGCTATGGATCTAAACTAAGGTCTTCCTGCTTGTGCAGTAAGTACCATCACTCACCGACCAACCACCTCAAATCTCTCCCCAAAATGCTAATATTTTTAAGATTAAGTTTACTATCTTTTTTTTCTCTATTAGTCATTTTGTGGCGCTTAAGCATAAGGCATGAGCATGTGTGCACATGAGGCATAAGGGTGTGTGCACACGAGGCATGAGGATGTGTGCTAGCTGCATGGCTAGTATTTCTCATTGTGTATCTCCCCACTCAAATATCTCTAAAGGGTTGTTTGCTTGCTTGTTTGTTTTGAGACAGGGTCTTATGTAGCCCAGACTGACCTAAAACTTGCTATGTATTGAAAAAGAACCTTAAACTTCTGATTCTCTATCCTCTATTTGCCAAGGGCTGTGTGCCATCATTGCCAACTGACATAGTGTGGGGATTAACTCGGGCCCTAGGCAAGCTATGCAAGCATTGTGCCCATCCCCCCAACCCTCTATTTTTAAGTTTTTATCCTTATTTCAATCTGGTGTGGATGTAATCTTTTTTCAAGCTCCACCTCACCATTGATAGTCTGGATTATATAAAAATATCCTCCATACATTATCTATACAGACTGACCAAAATTATACTAAAGTCAAACAGAGCCAGATGTATAGTAACCACACCCATGAACATGTGGGAAATGCAGCTAAATTAAATTGAGCTAAATTTAGTTATTGGCCACTTGTTTTTATTTCCATGCTTTTAATAGAAGCACCAGATAACAGCAAAAAGATTCTCATCATTTTACTGTTCTTTTTTTTTTTTTTTTGAGACAGGGCTTTTCTGTGTAGCCCTGGCTGTCCTGGAACTCACTCTGTAGACCAGGCTGGCCTTGAACTCAGAAATCCGCCTCTCTCTGCCTCCCAAGTGCTGGGATTAAAGGCATGCACCACCACTGCCCGGTTACTGTTCTTTTAAAAACAGAATTGTTATTAAAAGTTAGAAATACCTACTACAGGCATGTAATAGTCTAAAATTTGCCCAGATAGAGTGTCACTAAATTGATCTAGAATGGCAATTAGCCCAGGAGTTGATTGCCTTTGTAGATGACAGTTTTGTTAAGAAACTACCACATTTTGTAAATGAAGATGACCTTTACATTACTTTGAAGTTTAAGGTCATTGAAACAGAAAATGTGGTGATTATTTTGAGGCCACTATTTATATTAACTGAATAGAGTCATTCAGTATCAATATCTAAGATAATGAGATTTCCAGAGACCATGGGAGTTTAATTGAAAGAGAGGGGAGGAGGGAGGGAGGAAGAGAGGAAAGGAGAGAGGGAGGGAGAGACAGAGGCAGACAGAGGGGAGGGAGGGAGGGAGAGAGAGAGAGAAAGAGAGAGAGAGAGAGATCCCCAGACCTCTTTAAATTCTGAATGTTGAAAGTTAGTAGCAAATGAATTAGGTTAAAACTTTCGAAAACAAATTAGATTTGAAGAAGTGTTTAATATTCTTTCTTATGCTAAAAGAAAAAGCTGTATCGCCTCTGTTTGAATTATCTCCTTTGTTTTCTCTTCCCATTTGAGAGTGGAAGTCCCACACATCTGGTAAATCCTTCTTCCCTCGCGCATCTGCTTTGCCTCCCACTTGCCACTGTCTGTCTCAGCTGTGTACAGGGAAGGCAGAAGACATGCAACTGGAGCAGGGGTGTGGCTGGAAAGCAAAGAGGCAGTAGGCCAGCATGACAGCACTTGCCAAGGCTGTTCCTTCCCCACGCTCAGTACACAACATGAGGCTGAATAAAACACCAATCCCACATTCTTGCTCTAAAAGAAATCAGTTTGACTACGTAACTATGTACAGTTCAACACTAACTCCTCTAAGATCTATTTGACTAAGTAACGATAAAGGATTGGTACATATTTAAGAGGTATTATCAAGATCTCTCATATAAATGTATTCATATGTGTTTATACAAGCATCATTGTATCATTGGAAGGGAAATCATAAAAGTCAAGAGTATTTCTAAATTCAAATGACATAATACATAATATGCAATTAGAATTATCTAATTTTTAAACAGTTTGAAGTACCAAAATATCATGTTTCCAATTATAGTCTCAGTAGAACTATTAAGATGCTTTCATTGGAAGTGCGAGCACTACTTTTATTGTTGTTAGTGGTGGTAGGGACTTAAAAAAAACTGAATGGAGCTATCTTTACATCTTACATACCCAAGGATTTCTAACAACAAAGACGCATGCTTGGACTAATAGAAAGAGTTGGGAAGTGCTTATCACACATTAAACAATGTTTAGTGCCACATACATAAAGATTCCTAATGAGACCCATCACTTGTATGATAGCCTAAAGCCACTCAAATGTTTGTAAATCGCCTGTAAGGTGGTCGATGAGATCAGGCGATCCATGAATGAAATTTTAGCAAAGAGCAAAGTGTGGTGAATTAAACAGAAAATTTGAAATTCGAAAAGAAAAGAAAATTTTCAGTGGAAGCATTCAATGGAAAGCAAAATCAAGCTTAACAGAGAATCAGCAAGGTCAAAGACAGAGCACCTGAGTTAGTCAGATGCGGAATGTGAAGAGCGAAGAAAGCCCGAGGGTATGGGATGCTGTCAAGCAGACCACTGGTGCCGCAGAGCAGACCGCTGTGTCTGGTACATACGTTCTAGGTGCAGAATAGAGGCCTAGAAAGCATATCCAAAGAAACAATGGCTCCAAACATCAAGTATTGGAAAGACAATGGAGTGCTACAACAACAAGGCCCTGAAGACCCCAAATTAGAAGAACTCAAAGGAGCCCACCACAAGACAAGACACATTATAATCAAATAATCAGAAACTAAGCACCTGGCTAAGGTGACCCTCATAGCACCATAAAAACATTTCTAAAGCTAGAGAGAAGCCATCTGACACATTCAAATGTTCAAAGAAAAGTACCACTACCCGCAAAACTATTATAGCCCAAAGCCACTTGGTGAAAGTAAACGTGTTAAGGGGAAATATAGAATACCACCATACTGAAATGGGGTGTGCATCCACTTGGTTGGCTTGAATGCTGTCAGAAGGACAGGGGTGCAGTATCTCAGTATTTATTCTAGAAGACTAATCATAAGCCAAATGAGTTAATAGCTTCTAGTCTCTTCATCTACCATTCTGATAGCCTTCTAGTACATTCCAGATTTAAATTATATTTAGAACAATAATTTTGGTATTGTGATTTCCTCTGGGCTATCCGTTTCTAATCTATATGCTCTATTACTTCAACACACGCAGGCACACACACTCGCATTTTTACCTAAGTACATAGCCAGTTATTTGGTCCATTATGTGTGTGTGAGTGCATGTGTGTGTGTGTACATGTGCATGCCTGTGTGAACGTGTGAGAATGCATGTGTGGGCATGCATGCGCAAGTGTGCGTGAGCATGTGTAATACACGGTACGTGTGTATGTATTATAAGTATAGACAAAGGAGAGAACTAGATTCTTGGGTCGTATCTTTAGCTATTTTTAAAACACATTTTTGAAGGAGGTTACAAGAACAAGAAGAAGAAAATCTCTGTGTAGTACGTGGATAGTGCTGTCCCGTTGCTGAATCACTCTATTTTAAGTTTTTATTGGAGTGGGGGCAGAAGAGATGGTTCATCAGGTCAACGAGCTGGCCACCTAGACTTACGACCTGAATCCCGTCCCTGGGACCTAGAGGATGGAGGGAGACGACTGAATCCTACAAGTTGTCCTCTGACTTCCACGTGTGCTGAAGTGCATAATCATACCTGCATGCACATACTCACACATGTGTGCACACACATATACACAGATAAATAAGTATGTCAACAATTCAATAAATATAATTTTAAATTGAAATTTTTTTAACCATTCTGGAGAGAAAACTATCTTAAAGTTGGTTGTCTGCTGGAAAAAGCTTTTTAGTCAGGCAATTGAAATACATTTTATTCCAGGTCCTTGTATGTCTGGAGATAATTCATTGAGTAATGACAGTTTGTACTCATCTTGTATCCCATAGGTAATAGTGCGGATATGGCTGCAATATAGCCACGACACTATGAGAAGGGTTTTTTGAGTCTTCATTCTATGATCTTGTCATATGACATGTTGACTGTAAATTAAGATGCCAAATACAGGACTTTTCTAAAAGTGAGTTCATTAGCACGGTCACTACTCAAACTGTTTCTTACAGATAAATTGTTCTTAACAGTTTAGGATATTTGATTTTTAAAAATTATCTACACACATATGTCTTTACTTTTTCAACATGTTATGGGATGTTTAAATGTAAATAGGAACAGATTTCTTAAAAATAAAAGCTCTTGTTTTAAAGATTATACACATCAAATTTTAAACAACAGCTGCCAAGTTCTGTTAGTTTTACAACACAATTTCTATTACAACAGATCGTGGGGGAACACTAAGACATTTTTAAAAATTAACTTGTCTCATCTCTCTGATCCCATCCATATCCACTTCCAGCCCCTGCTCTCTCTCAGATGTATGGCCTCTTTTTCTTTAATTATTAATGTCACTATATATGACATGAGCAAATGTAGAAACACAACCCACTAAGTCCATATATTGCTGCTGTGTGTGTACAATTTTTGGATTGACCAGTTGGTATCTGATAACCAGTTAGGGGGCCCATTCCTGGGGAAGACTGATTCTCCCTCACTCAGTCAGTGGTCACGAATTGCTTGAAGCTCTTCATCTAGGGGTGGGGCCCCATGCACATTGGCATTTTAGCTGGTGCTGCTATTGTTCAGGTCTTAAATGAGGCAGCTATATTGTTGAGATTCCATGGATGCACTTCCCTGTCACATATAAAAGACACTATCACACAGCAAATGTCCTCTGTCTCTTACAATCTTTCTTTTCCTTGATGTTCCTTGAGCCTTAGGTATAGGGGTTGTACTATATCATGTATCCATTAAGCAGAGCTCCTCACAATTGTATTCTCTGCATTTGACTAGTTGTGGCTTTCTGATGGGGTCTCTACTGTTAGCTGCAGGGAGGTGGTCTCGGAATATAGCCATATTCTCCCCAGTCAGACAGTCTAGAGTCACCTGGATATTCATGGTGATGCAGACTCATGGTCTAGACCGACTCTTGGGGTGGGAGTGGGTAGCAAGGTGTTTTAATAGTCTTCAGGGCATTATGATATAATGGCATTTCTATGATAGCCCTCTGGGGTAGGCTTTCTGGTTCCACAGATTTGTTCTAGCAGATAGGATGGAACTGAAGGACACACCATAGTAAGTTAAGTACTGGTTATCTTCTCTGTTGAGGGAAAGGGCAGTATTCTCAGGAATGAATCGAAGATGGTGTCTGATTCTTCTCTGTGAGCCAAGATAGTATTTTCCTAAAAGCCTTCTCTCCCTGCTGGTTTCAGGTCCGCAGCCTTTGGTGGACACGGAGCTGTATGGTAGAGCCGAGCAGGTGTGCAGGGCCTTCTCTGCCCTTGTGGATCAAATCACTTTGCCCAGCTTGGAGTGAAAAGGGATCCAGACTCAAAGGCCCCTTGGTGGGATGGCAAAACCTTTATTCAGAATCTGAATTTGAAAGAAGTAAGCCTTCATCGTATCTCTAAATGGTTGGTGTGGAGGGTATGAACTTATGTTTTGGTTATTTTCTTTAACTTTCCTACTCGGCTATCTTAGTTCTTCTATATAGAATAAAACTTTGAAGGTAAAGAAAGGCAGAGGAGGTAAAAGAGACCACATGGCAGCAGGTAAAATCCCGGTGATTGAGTTTCCATCAGTGAGCCACAAGTGGTATTACTTAATTGTGTGATCTATATGAATGTAAACAGCAGCCTTCAAGTGTCATTTGTAATACTGAATTGGTGATCCAGTTTTCTATCTGATGCTTCTGTTAAGCAAATAGGTTTAGAAAAGACCACAACACACACACACACACACACACACACACACACTTACACACACACACATTTGAGTGCATGTGCAACCTGTTTAAAATCTGGAGCATGCCGGTGTTGATTTTCTAGTTGGGGTGTTGTAGTATAGTTAGGAAAGATATTCCTACCAAGAGACATTGGACAACCTGTATTGTACATCAACGTCCCTGTACCGTTCCTTACAATCATATCTAAATCAACAAGTAGCTCAAATATTTTTTAAAAATGTGTCTCTTTCTACAAGTCCCATGTTGGATGAGTTTTACCAAAGCACTTACCCTTGGGTTGAATTGTTCTCATTGATGTTTATATTGATACCCAGGATAGTATCTAGCACCCTTTTGCCATTAGCACACTTTATTTCTAAGCATCTTCTGTGCCTTTATGTATCAATTCTCATAACAAACCTGAGTCTTTAGCTTCTAAAGGTACAAAGAGGGCAGATGGCTTCCAAGTCCTTCGGCAGCCCTTCACGCTACCTCCGAACCTGTGCCCAAATCTACACTCCAGTCACTAATCACTCATTTCTCTCAATAAACAGTGCCGTGGCTCCAATGCTGTGGTCTTCAAGCTTTGTTACAGAAAGACTGATCAGTCGCTCCTAGGACTGCCTGCAAAGTGAAGTAGGTCCAGGCACGTTTGGGACTGTGTTGTTTCTCTTCAATCTAATCCCAATGTTTACATTTTCCCTTTTCAATGTCACTTAATATAATCACTTTCCTTCTTGCATCGTTCCAGAGCCTTACTTACAAGCTTGATAAACAACCCCTATAAAGAGCCCCCCCCAGGTCAGCTCTTTATAGCTGCCCACTGTCTGTTTTGAATTGGCTATGAGATAAAAAATGGATTTTTTTTTTTTAGAATTTTAAAATTTTATTTTAGTTCTTTGTTTTTAAAAAACCTAAGCTTATTTTTGTGGATAGTAACCAAAAGCTCTTTTTTTTTTTCTTTTCTTTTTTCAAGACAGGGTTTCTCTGTGTAGCCCTGGCTGTCCTGGAACTCACTCAGTAGACCAGGCTGGCCTCGAACTCAGAAATCCACCTGCCTCTGCCTCCCGAGTGCTGGGATTAAAGGCGTGCACCACCACTGCCCAGCTCTAACCAAAAGCTATTGATAGGTCATTTTTATTATAGTTTCATGGGAAAGCTCAATCAGATCTCTCTAAGCTTTCCAGTCAGTTTTTTTTTTTTTGATACTTTATTTACATTTCCAATGTTTTGGATATTTTTTTTAAATGGCTGAAAAGAACAAAAGAAAAAAATCTGTGACATCTAAAGGTTGTATGGATTTAAATATCCGTGACCACATTTCATTGGACTGCAGCTCTGATGTTTTTTGAATATCCTTTAGCTTCTAAAGCAGAAAAGGGCAAATGGCTTCCATAGTCCTTCAGCTGTGCTTGAACCCTGTGCCCAAGACTTGCTTGGTTTCCTCCTGTTCTACCTCGACAGATGTCATTATGGCAACAGGCACAGGGCAGTCCACATTCATATCCTGATCCTTTATGGAGTACAGAGATAGGGGAGGGACAGAAGAAGAGTTGTGTCCCTTTGGTGGTTTGTAAGAAGTAATAATTTATTCAAAATGGTTCAAATAATGTGATGAGACACCTTAGACTAGAACACAGGGTAGGTGCAAAGCACGAGCCTGTATAGAAAAGTAGTCAGAGCGCTAGCTCCTCAACATTCTCATTGCCCAGTCAATCAAAGCCCACGGCTGTTACCTCCTTCGCCTCCTGCACCAGCTCTTTTCGGGGATCCAGCCCATGTTGTTAGGTCCCCGCTAATCCCCCAGTGAAACTCCGTCTTCTGATGCCCTTTAGACAACCTTTCCAGTTTGAAGATGGCCCCAAACTTCAGCAAAACTTTTCTTGAGGCTAATTGCTAATATATCTAAAAGTCAAACTCTTTGTCAAGCATGCACTTTAAGAGAAGGGTTACAATGTGAGACTAATTTAAGGTAAAGAACAGTGTCATGACTAGATCTCACATGCATCGATTGACTGGACCCTGCTTGGACAAATCTCATGCAGACTGATCATTTTTTCAGGGAAAGAAATATCGACAGGTTTTTCTCATATCTTGTTCACTTTTGTTTTATTTTGCTTTTCAGTGCAAAGTATTACCACTTATAGAGCTTTAATATTTAATCAAACAGCAAATACATAATTGAAAGATAATTATGCTACCTTATTAGAGTTTGGACATGGTTCATGCTAATATTAAAGATTCAAATAAAGAGAATCCAATAACATCAGTTGGGAGCCAAAGCTTTTATTAATTTTGTTTTCATTAGATGAATGTTTTATTCCCCTGTGGTGTTTTGCTTCATTCCATATTCAAAACTGTTCTCTGAGACGAGGTTGAGACTCGCAGACCATCAGCAGTCTCATTCATGCATACAGTCCTTCCATACTGGTTTCATGAGCAATGCAGCAGTTAATGGCTTGTGATTTGTGTGGCTTATGCTAGCTAAACGTGTGGGTCTCTAGTTCATCAGCATTGCCAGGCCTTCCCAGGCAAAGTATCACACGGTAAAGAGACAAAACCCGCATCCCCGATCATCTTTGGAACTCCTTTGGCTCCTGTAGACAGTGGGGTGGTCAATCAGTTATTACCATGAGAAGAGGCCAGCTAACAACCAAGGTGCTGAAAAAGGATTCGTACAGACTTTGACATGGTATTCATCTCCGAACATTTACACCGCTTAAAATACATAATTGATTGATAGGAAAATATTCTTTTTTTTTTTTAATTCCAAAGCTTGAGTTAGCTCTAAAATTAGCTTTATTTTCTCTTTACTTCCAGCTTCTCTTTTCCAGTGAACCTAGAGCCCGGCCTTTGCGTTTGCATGCTTGTCAAATCTTCAATCAATTCTTTCTTCTTTAAGAATAGGGATCTAAGGAGCTGAGAATATGCACCTGAAAATAGAGAAAAGGAACTTTGTAAGGTCTCTGGATTACATTTAGGTTTGTTGCTCTGCTTAAAAGAAAAAATTGACATTTTTGCTACGCCACTGTCACAATTCTCTATATAGTTAGAACATACACGCAAACTTGCATTTACAGTATTTTCTGTCTTGTGAATGTTACTTATATAACCTACATAAAACAAATTATTATTATTTATAGTATTTTTAAATTAAAATAGCATGAGATTTTTAAGTTTTAGAGAGTCATTTTATCATGTTTAATATAGAAACCTAAAGCAAACATCTTAAACCACCAAGAACATCGCCTTCCAGAGGCAATGCTGGCCTCATTCCACGCTGACTCTGAGACTTGTTTCCTTTTTACCCTATTGTGGTCATGTGGATTATTTCCATATTTTTTATAAAGAATATTGTTTAACTATTACTCCATTGTGGACATATGGATTATCTCTATATTTTTTATAAGTAATTTTGGAATGAAGAGTCTTGTACCACAGCATCAGCTGCACTTCCTGACACTCCCTGACAATTGAGTTACAGATGCTTACAGAGTATGTGACTCAGAGAACTTCTTCAGCAAAGAGGAAAATCAAGCACTGAAGGATCTGTTTCTGTGGTGGAAGCAGTGTTTTCTGTCTAAAAAATAAGAACTATAAACATTTGTTAGACACATATCACAAATGTCATCAGAATATAAACCTAAATTTTAACTTTTCACACCACAAAACCCTCAAACTCACAGTGTTTCTAGAACATATAAACGGTCAGCTCCAAGAACGCAGATCTCCCCCCTTCCCTGTCCTTAATGGCAAAGTGAAACCTGATGCAGGAAGAGGTTATCACTTTTACACAGATGATATTATGCCACAAAATCTTTTTATTTTCAGAGAAGTCTTTAGTGCTTTAAGTAAACTCTGCTACTTCCTCTTTGGGGGTTTAACAGTGTACTGACCAAAATCAATCAACCAACAAACTATTAATTAACAACAATCAATTAACCTCTCTCTCCCCCCCATCTTCCATCTCTCCTCCTCTCTTCATCTTCCCATCTATCTCTTCTCAAACTCTTGACCTCCTCTTTCCAGAACGCCATCAGTATTTAAGGTTAAACCTGGATATATGAATCATATTTAGAGCTTCCTTAAAAGGCATCAGGATTTGGCTATTAGTCAGTGTCACTCTAGATCAAAAGTAATCTTTAGAATCTTTTCTCATGATGTCATCTGCAGTCCTTAGAATTTTTAGAGCTCTCATGTTTGACTTCTTTTTTTTTTTCTTTTTTTCTTTTTTCTTTCTTTTTTTTTTTTTTTTTTTTTTTTTTTTTTTTTTTTTTTTTTTTTTTTTTTTTTTTTTTTTTTTTTTTTTTTTTTTTTTTTTTGGTTTTTCGGGACAGGGTTTCTCTGTGTAGCCCTGGCTGTCCTGGAACTCACTCTGTAGACCAGGCTGGCCTTGAACTCAGAAATCCACCTGCCTCTGCCTCTGCCTCCCAAGTGCTGGGATTAAAGGCGTGCGCCACCACTGCCCGGCCCATGTTTGACTTCTTATGTCCCTGCTTATTACTGTTATAAACAGCCATGGTATCCTGGTCATCATTCAGCTCAGTCACCTGTTCTTGGGGCAAAGATTTTTCCCAGTGTCTCCAGAGTTAGGGCCTTTCATAGAATCTCAGAACATTTGAACAAACGAAGAACGAGAAGAGACTTTGTCTTTCCATAGCCTCCCTTTCCTGATGAAAAGAGTAAAAACTTACACAAATTAACTTTCCTGGGGTTCCATATTGATTTGATGTCTCTTGTTTTTATATTTGTTGATGCGATATTAATAAATGGGATATACTATATACAGCATCTCATGGGTCACATATTTTAGCTAAGCATGATTCATAGGAAGATTTCATAAGTGACTTTAAAGTAATTTATTTTAAAGTCATAGGAACAAGAGCTCTTTTGCATATTGCGTATGCAGTAATTTTAGCTATATCTTTTTGCCCTATGCTATGATTTCCCTGAGAACTATGGGGACAAACACCTCTTCAACCTCACCTTCATTCCAACTTTATAGCACTCCATCCCCTGGAACAAAAGCAAAACTAACTAGAGGATCCTCCCTGGTACACCCAGAGCCCGCTTGAAGCACTCGAAACTAAATGAGGCTTCTTGAAAGGAAACCACAGTGTTCCTGTAACTATTTAACTTCCGAACATGTGTCTCCTTGACCCAAGACTCCATCTTACTGTGGTTAGACCAACCAAATGGAAAATCTCATTTCCTGATCTTCAAACAATTGCTTGTGCAAAACAGTAAAATAACTTTAATAAAAGGAAATGTTAGCTTCTGCTACTGAACTATTTGCAAATCAACTTTTTCTAAAGTTTGCAGAGCAGACGAGGCCATCTCAACTCTTTGGTGAAGAGCAGAAAGTAAGTTTCAGAAGTTTTGGAGGCATAACTCCTTTCATGTTCAGCTGAACACAATAATTGCTTCGTTTATTCTGAAGACATTTCTCACGATTGTGGAACGTGAACGTGGGATTTAAAAACACAAAACACAGTGTTATTTTAAGTGCAGCAGCTCCTTCTGATGGGATGGAATGAATCCTTACAAACCACCATCAGGAGGTGTCAGAAGAAGAAAATAAATGGTTCTTATTAGTCAATGCTGATATTATTGTTATACCTACTTCTATAAATAGTAGTAGAGAATTATCCAGTTTCTTGGCTCGGCAAATTGTGAGGGATTTTTAGGTACTGAGGTTAGGGCAAACCATGTATTTTAGAAGTGCTCTGAAAAATCTTAGCTGTGGAACTGTTATTGATAGATAATTTTTCAATTGAACCATAAGAGAGATATATAACAATGCTCATGATTAAATATTCACTAGTAAAGATTAGTTATGCCTTGATTTTCCACCAGTGCATAAATCCTTCTAACTGCACCTAAATGGCCCTTGCTACTATATTGGAAACGTATTGATCCTAAATGGCCCTTGCTACTATATTGCAAACGTGTTGATGGAAAGGACGCCAAAGAAGGAAGGAAAACTGTACAACAGGGGTACAGGCGTCTCTCATAACTTACTCCCTCACACTCTAATTTTATAAATGGGACATTTCTGCTAGACCTCTAGAGAAGACTAGATTTGAACTACTATATAGTATTCACTGCATTGAAAAAAAAAGCCCCCAACTTTTAAGACGTTAAAAGTTATTAAAAGTTAATAACTTACTAGAAGTTAATTACTTATTTTTTTGAAGATTTGTCTTATTTATATGAGTCCACTGTAGCTGTCTTCAGACACACCAGAAGAGAGCATCAGATCCCATTACAGATGGTTGTGAGCCACCATGTGGTTGCTGGGAATTGAACTCAGGTCCTCTGGAAGAGCAGTCAGTGCTCTTAACCACTGAGCCATCTCTTCAGCCCAGTTAATTACTTATTTATGAATCATTCAAACAACAAAGTATAAACAGAGGTTAGTTGATATTTTTCCTTTTGACATCATCCATTAAATATTTCTCAAAATACTCCTTCATTTGCATGAAAGCAGGGTTTTGTTTTCACTTTAAAGGGGGGGGGAAGAATTCCCATGCTGCAAACATTTCCCCACCCCAGCTCTTATTCATGTCTTATTAGCCCCACACCAAGTTACATTCAAGTTAACAATAAAACTTGTCTTCATTTTAGGGCAAGCTTTACACCTTTACATTGCAATTTTTACATTGGGCCTCGTTCTGTCTTTCTTTCCTTCTTTCTATCCTTCTTTCTTTCCTTCCTTCTTTCTTTCTTTCCTTCCTTCTTTCTTTCCTTCTTGCTCTTTCTTTCTTTCCTTTTTTCTCTTCCTAATGACCTTTCATTTTCATGTGAAATTCTAGATTTAAATATCCTATGTTGACATGAACAGCTATTCTGTTATCTGAGCCCTACTGACCCCCCCTTTAAAGGACTGTGTGAGATGTTGGCTTCCCATAGAGTCCTTTCCCTCTTCTTCACACATTAACACATTCACACACTATAGACAGATTCAACAGGTCAGGAATATGCACCTTGTTTAATCCCCGAATGCCTCGGCAGCCCTTTTGAGACTTTCTCTTCTCCTCCAGCCAATTCCCTCCTTCCTAAGCCATGGTTCCTGGAGAGGACACAGTCTACATAGATGTCCCAGAAGAGTTGAGCCAGATCCCAAAACAGTGCCCCATGCTTCAAGTTCTCAGATGACTTCAGGTAGATCATAAAATCCCAAAAGCCAGAGACAGTGTTAGAAACACGAGGCTTCCACATCTCCAAGAGGAGCATTGAGGAGGACTCCCAGCACTGAGGATCAGCTTGGTTAAGAGTCAGCAGGTCTGTCTGACTGTGACAGAAAACAGGAGACACATAGCACATTCCCACGATGAGCAGGGAGCAGGTGAGACTCAGGGGGCAGTGGATCCTGCTTCTGTTCTCAGGATCAGCCATGGTCCTGCAACTGCACACATGGGAACACATCAGTCCAAGCTTGTTTTTCACTCAGTAAGAGAAATGAGTGTGCCCCTGAGAATCTCAGTCCCAGGAGAAGAAACACACCACATTACTAATTAGAAAGAGACATATCCTTCCTCTCCCCCCCCCCCCCCGTCACAAGCTTCATTCTCCCTAGATAACCCATTCTCGACCCTGGTTGTGCATAACCAAGATAGCAAGGCCAAAATGACTTCCCAAAATGTATTCCTTGTGAGATGATAAGTGGATTGTTTACCCTGGACTGTAGCTTAAAAGAATACTGTGTGAAAATTAAAGTTCTGCCATCTTAACACAGAACTACACTACAGTTTGGAAATTAACATTTTTGTTCTTGCTTGTATGCTTTTCTGTTTGTAGAACCTTTTAATTTTTAAAATTATTAGGCTTGTAAAACATTATAACAGAAATAAACCCACAGTTGATACTTAACTTGTGAATAGATGTATTTCATGACTGGAGGACAAAGTAAAACTAATAGTTTGTAAGCCTAAATGTTATGTAATCCTGAGATGACTTTAATAAAGATAATGCTTTCTAATTTCTCTCTGCTTGCAATGAATCTCAAGTTTTGTCTCTCCTTTGGCTTTTCTCGCTCACAATGTCTATTGTAATAAAATCATCACATGTCACTTCTACTAGTTCTTATGCTGCCTCTTCAAACAACTGCAATAGGAAATTACACCCTTGCTATTACAAAAACTTTCGTCCCCCACCCCCATTAAAAGTTCATCCGATTACTCTCCAAGTATATGAAGCAATTCAGCACAAAGAAAGAAAAACTGGAGGGACATGCACACTGCTCATCAGAATTTGTAATTATGACACCAGAAGACAGGCTCTTTCTCTTCTGATCAGCGGGGGGGGGGGGGGGGGGACAAATGGAGACACTGCTAAAGACGTGTTTCAGAACCTAGTCTTTGAAATAGCAGATCACTCAAAAATTGTTTACTTTTGCATCATTTTCTCATTTACTTTACTAGAAACGATTGTATTAAGATGAAATATCAAAGTCACACCCAAATGTTATCTTTGTTCAAGGATTGCAGCTTTGATATCCAAGTGAAGTTTTTAGAAGACAAAGTGAAGGGTGCTGTCCGAGGTTCTGAAGTTGGCGTGTCCTGGGATTCTTGGGGTTTGTGCTAATCTAGCTGAGGAAGACTCTTCCGAAAGGCTCTCCGTTTCAGAACTGTTTCTGAGAGGTAGGCTCCCTAACGCAGGAGTTCCCTTGTGCGCCCCGTTGAGAGTCCGGTGCTAGCCGAGTTTGGACCGGGCACCTGCTCTCGCTGCTGCTTTGTCCTCCCAGGGAAGAGCCTCAGGGTCAGGGTGCCACTCACCTCTTTGTTCCACGCCTCTGCTGTGGGTCGGTAGGGCGCTGCTCCGCACTCACCTGCCCTGCCCGCGATCCCTCGACTGCGCGGAGAGGACGCACTCAGGCTGCTCCCAAGGCAGGTGACTGTCCCCAGCTTCCGCGTCCTGGGTGCCAGCGTGTCTCTTCTTAAGCAGTGGGAGTGTTCGGCTACGTCAAAGGACCTGCAAACTGCTGCTTCCTCTCGCCCCCAAGTCCCTGTCCCAGTCTCCAGAACTCTCTTTGCCCTCCCCCGCAGAGGTTTGGAGTTAGGAAAATAGGGCGCTGGCTACAGACCCCCCTCCCAGACCCAGGTCCACACTCACTCTCCATTTGCGGGCGCTCTTTTTGTAGCCGGGTTCCCAGGACCCACCTACCTAGAGAGTCAAAGTGCTGCAAAGTTGGGGCCCAGCTTGACACCTGTGTGGGGGATAGTAGGGAGAAATCGACCCGGCTTCCCACCAGTGCTTCGTCTGAGTTTCAAAGGTTGAGAGGGGAGGATCATGTGAGATCTTAGGGTCTGGAGAAGAAAAAAAAAAAAGCACAAATTCCCGACTGCAGCCAGAGTGTGAATTTCTCCTACTCCACTGAGTCCCTAAGGTAAATGGACAGGAGAGAAATCATGGTAGACTAGATACTTGTTGCTCTTGATCTGAGATAGGTAGTCCTTGTTGTTTTTAGCCTGGGCTGCTGGGGGCATCCTTATTTTTTTTTCCACTGATTTCTCCCCAGAATCCCTGCTCTCCAAAAAGGGAAAGCAGCTTGGTTGGATTTTCTTCTGCTTTGCCTTTCATCCTGTCAAGCTCTTAGTCCCAGGATGCAGCCCATCCCTTCTCAAGGGCTTTACTAGGCATTGGCGACCACTTACAAACATTTCCTGCTAAGGAATCTTGGGTGAAGGACCTTCATTCCCACATCTTTCCTAAAAGGTCCAAGCATCCTAAAAGACCCTTGTACTCTCCATTAACTGAAGGCTTCTGTGCCAGCTTGACAGTATCCGTAGTTACCTGGGAGGCTTACAGTGAGGTTTATTGAAGGCTCAGAAAACTAGCCTCCTCCAGATAACGTTAGGATGTGCTCTGAAGGAGTCCAGAGGGGCTCTGAGTTTTTCTTTCTTCTCTCAACTGGACCGAGTGTGCTTTAAAATTGGGCAAAAAAAAAAAAAAAAAAAAATGCCTGGTACTTTTTGCCCCCAGTGGGTGTGGGGATGAAATCATGGTCTTGCTTCCTGGACTTCAAGAAACTTACATCCTTTTAGACGTCCTTACCAGAAAAGTGGGCATTTTAGCAAAGCCAGTGAACACAGACATAGACAGATCTGTTGGAACCTAGCAAAGGGGTAAGACTTCTGCTACTTTTACTGGACTAGGAGCAAGATGAGAAAGATTTTCACCAAGTAGGAAGAAGCCAACAGAATCACACAGACTCAGTAAAGAGTTCCAATAAAATGAAAGGAAAGAAGTTTCTAATGGCTCTAAGAAGATAGGTCACTGGTGAGAATATCAGGGGAGATCTCACCTAAGCATCTGTGGAATTGTGGTGGGTGAAGACACAGGGAATGATGGCAATACCCGAACCTTTCCCTATAAAACTTAGATACAAAGAGGGAGAACAAGGGGAGTAGAAGCTAAAAATTGAGTGTTGGTCATACAGCTGCGGTAGGGAACCCAACAGAGAGGCTGGGCATCAGGAAAGGGTGACCAAAACTGTCAGAAGGGAGAAGCAGCTGGGTAAGGAAAAGTAGCCAACACCTAAGGGAAGGGAGACAGCTTGCCTTCTGGAACAGGGATGAAGGAAGAGTGCTGTGGGCACGGAGGACAGGGGAGAGCAGCTGAGGGAGATGACGACTGATAACCTCAATTTCCTTCCCGAAGGTCAAAAGTAAAGGAGTCATGTGCTAAGTAGGGAGTTTAGAGAAAGGAGAAAAGCTTTGAATTACCCATTGCAGGCAAGAATGGAGAGAAGAAATGAGAGAGAAGACAAAGACTTAAAAGCATTAGTAAGGACTCAGAAAACGTATGAGACCATGAATTGATAGTGTAGTACGTTGTATGCCTGAATAGTTTTTATGAGGCAGAATAACATAATTATGGCAATTATTCTCTGAATCCCAATTGTCTGAGTTTGATCTGTGTGTCTTTCCCTTGTCATAGTTCATGGATTCTCAGAAAAACTTTCTGTACCCTTACCATGACTGAGATTAGGATGTATCTATCAACTGACAGTTCTCTGGCAATTAGATTTGCAGCATTGTCTTTTTCTTTTTAAAATATCAAGATGTCGATCACGGATGGTGTCTTTGAACTGATACGATGCCTTAAGAAATGTGACTAACCCCTATGAGACGATCCTCTTGCTTACAAAATGGACAAAAATATCCTTCATGGTTCCTGAGGATTGAATGAAATCGTACACAGAAAGCAGTTGGGAAGATGCTTCCCTTGCAGCATTCGGCTGACTGGAACAAAAGAAGAAGAAGAAGACTCAGTCTTAAAATTTGGGGTAATATGTTGACTAATGAAGCTCTCAGGGGCTTGAGGGCATAAGCAGGTTAGACAAAAGAGGCAAGGTAAAGAGGAAAAAGATTTCAAGGAAAAGAAGCAATCTGGAGCTTTCCTTGACATGAGGCCGGAAGATGTCAAAGGAGCAGAGAGGTTGTTTGCAATCAGAGGGTCTGTGGTCAGGGATAGAGAGATTAAGACTCCGATTAAATTGAAGGTCTGAGGAAGAGTGAGTGCAAAGGCTGCTTCTCTTGACTTTCACTTGCATGTGAGAATGAAGATAAGGAACTGGATGGCTATCCCTGCTTCACAGACATGGAGGGTAGGAGACATTGCTCTCCCAGCTCCATGCCTGAGATCAGGACGTCTCTGTCAACTGACACCACTCTGACAATTAGATTTTCAGCATTGGTTTTTACTTTTTAAAATAATAAGATGTCTACAATTGATGGTGTCTTTGAACTGATGATAATATTTTTTAAAAGAATTATTTATTTATTTTAGGTGTATGAGTACAATGTAGCTGTCTTCAGACACACCAGAAGAGGGCATTACAGATGTTTGCGAGCCACCATGTGGTTGCTGGGAATTGAACTCAGGACCTCTGGAAGAGCAGTTGGTGCTCTTGACTGCTGAGCCATCTCTCCAACCCATAATAACATTTCTTAATGCCTTAAGAAATGTTGTGTGAAGGTAAAGGCGGCTGCTGTTGAGCTCTACCTGCATGCTAAGTAGGAAGATAATGAATTGAATGGCCATTCCTGTTTCACAGACACCGAGCATATAAGACTGGCTCCTGACCAGAGCCCCAAGCAGCTCCTGCCAGTGGAAGTAAAGACTCTTAAAAGTATAAGTTTTAAGACATAATGGTAACTACTCAGATACTTTTTCTTTTCAGTGTTTTTGCTTGACAGTGGAATTATGGAGTTTCAGTAAAACTTTAATATATCTGCTTTAAAATAGAATCTCTAACTAAATATTTCTCATAAATATTAACAATTTGTACTTTAAAACAAAACAAGCAATCATTGTTTGAACATTTTTATTTAGACAAAGACTCTATCCACCACCTACTCTAGTATGATAACTATTTCATATCTTCCAATTTGTCAGGAAAATTTGGAAAGATTCTTAGGAAGTGGAAATATATGACTCCCTAGTCCCAAACTTGACTGTCATCACCATAATTACAAGATAAAAACGACATCCCAGTTCATGTTGTTAGATTAGGAGGAATAGCCATCAAGCCATGTGCTTAAAACCTTTATTTTCTGCTGAACATACAGACTGTCTTCTTCACGGTGCCTTGTCCCGATTGCTTCCTTCTGCATACTAGAATCTCTCTAGCAATGCTCACATGCCTCCAAAAATCTCGTTTTCTCCCTGGGGCCCCATGTAATCCTAAGGAAAACATCGTTTGATCTTTCTTCTTTCCTGTTTTACTATGTGACAATTTCTTTAGGGTTATTTAACTGGTAAATGTTAAGGTGTGGCTTTGCTTCTACACCTAAAGTTTATTCGTTGTGTTTTGTGTGTCTTAAGTGATGTGCACACAGTCACTCTGCCTCTTCTTGCTGTCTGTTCCACAGTATCAACTGCGAGAGAACATAAAGTCGTTAGGTACATAGAGAAGCACACATCTGAGTTCAGTTCACACCACCATTCTGTACTGTTAGGAAATATTGAAGAGGACCCAGAGAGACGACTCTTCACCTAAAAGCATGGCTGCTTTTCCAGAGGACTTAGGTTCAATTCTCAGCACCCACAAGGAGACTCACAGTCTGTAATTCCAGTTTCAAGGGCTCTGATGCCCTCTTCTGGTTTCCACGAGTATCACATATGCAAGTGATAAACATGCAGGCAAAATATTGAAGAAATGAAGGCTCATTGAAACCCATTTGCACTTAGGTGAATGACTGGTTTGTCTGGCGTTTGGTCATCCAGAGTTGTTTGGGTTTTGTGAAGTTGAGGCATACAGCTGAAGAATGACTGGTTGAGAAGTAAATTGTAATTAGCTGAATGTGCCCCATGGGTAGATTTTCTGATTTTTGCCACTTGAAGCAATTTTCTAAGACATTAAAAGGGACTTCCGATTAATTTTAATGAAATTCAAGAGCAGTTATGTGGACAGTTTGCATCTTCAGCACTGCATTAAATTTGCAAATGCCAGGGCAGCCTCTAAGAATGGGATGCTTCTTTAACACTTGGGATCAGAGAGTAAAAATAATCATTTCTCTCTCATTATTTCGTGCTTCTCCATCATTTGGAAATGGCAATAAACAGGAACAATTTCCTGGAATGCCCATTGGGTTAAGTGGATGAGTCACTCCTTAAGAGGCGTCCAATTCACAAGGACAAGTTGCAGGGCAGAAGTCAGATGATACTGGGCATCAATTCCAGAAGGTGGGAAAGAAAAGTTACCCAGGGCCCAGGAGTCAGTCATTCATAGCTTCTTGATTGACCAGGTAAAGATGCCACAGTGGTTAAGGAGACTGAGATGCCACAACCACAGTACTGGGTGTTTTGTAGTTGCTTCTTTTCTGTGTCTTTCTAAGAGAACTTAATTGTTTTCCCATTTCCCCAGAAGCTCACAAAGCCCATAGAGACTCTGGTGGCTTTGTCCAGCCTTGATTTCACCTATTAAGACGGGTTCAGCAACTCGAGAGTAATTACTACAGGTACTGACTTTTGAATTGGTCCTGTCTTTTGGCCTACTCATTTTCTAAGGAGACCAAAACTTAAGTGATTTCTTTGTTTAGGCAGGGTTTCACTGTGTAGGTCTGGATGGCCTGGAACTCCACATGTAGATAAGACTGGCCTGTCACAGAGCTCTGCCTGTCTCTGCCTCCTGAGACTGTGATTAAAGGTGTGCACCTCAACCATTTTTAAAGTGGTGTTTTGAATTTAGGTTTATGTAACTAGGCAGCATGACAAGAGGTTTTGTCAACATAAGATTCTTTTTCCCAGGAGTAATTTAATACAACTTAATATAAAATTTCTACGTGAATGCCATGAAGTCGGCGGCTGAGAATAAGCATAGATGGTTGGGCAGAGGAGCAGCGGATGGATAAATGAGGACCCAGATCTGTGTGGTGAGGCAGGAGGCGTCTTACAGCCTGAGCCGGGCTTCCAGGCTCAGGACTCTTCCTTGACCTGCATGTCTCAGGAACTTAGTTCTGCTCTGTTCAGGATTCCATGACGTTTTGTTCCTACCTCTACCTACACAAATATGTCTGATTCCCATCACGTTCCCATTTCTTCCTACCAGACTATGAATGCTACTGAGTGGGAATCACACAGTACTTGTATGTGTGCTTGAGCATGCATGAGCATATCACATGTTCTCATGAGTACACATGTGCTCCTGTTTGTGCATGCGGCGCCCAGGGGGCACCACTGAATGTGTGTGTGTGTGTGTGTGTGTGTGTGTGTGTGTGTGTGCATGTGTGTGTACATACACATATGGAGGCTAGAAGTTTATGTCTAATATTCTCTCAATCACTCTCTACCTTTTTGAGACAGAATATCTCATTGATTACAGCGCTCACTGATTCAAGTAAACTAGCTTTCCAGTAAGTTTGAGAGAGCTGTCACCTCTGTCACCACCTGTCTCTGACTCTCCAGCACTGAGATTGTGTAGATGTGTGCCTCTGTGCCCAGCTTTTTAAAATTATTTTATTTATATTTATTTTATGAGCATTGGTGTTTTTGCCTGTATGTATGTCTGTGTGAGGGTATCAGATCCTGGAGTTATAGAGAGTTGTGAGCTGCACTGTGGGTGCTGGGAATTGAACCTGGGTCCTCTGGAAGAGCAGTTAGTGCTCTTCATGGCTGAGCCATCTCTCTAGCCCCCTTGCCCAGCTTCTTATGTGGATTTTGAGGTTGAGCTCAGGTCCTCATGTTTACCAACTAAGCCTCCCTCCCAGCACAGATAATAATTTTTTAAACAATGCTGATTTAATTCAGTTATGCAAAGTAGCAACATTTGGAAACCAAGTCTGGAACAGTGAAAGTAGATGGTCAACTTTGATGAATTTTCTTTCATGTGTCTTGTCAAAGGAATAAATATATCAGTCATTTTGTTTTTGTTTGTTTGGGTTTTTTCTTCATTTACTACTCAAGCTTTATACTTTTTCTGAATGGGCACATTCCTTTGGTGGGCCTATCGGCATACTTTCTGAAATGGAGTTTTGGATTGAAATGCTATAATGCTAAAAGTAGATGGAAGATATGAACACACAAACGTATATTTTCTATGTTGATCAAATCAATTCATATCCAATAGCAAGATTTTAAAGTTAAGTCATTGAAACACAAGAAACACTCTACATCTGTTTTTAAGCTAATTTTTGTAACATGTTCTGTGAACCAGGAATGTCTTAAGTCTCAACAAAGCTGAACACCATGTTTAAACACAGTTTGTTTTTCTTAATAAGACTGCAAGCACGTGGCTGCTGGTAATGCCAGGCCATCTGCATTTCTGTGATTCTCTTGACTTTCCTATCTCATTTAAAGTGAGAAAGTAAAAGCAGTTACATAACCTCACGATTGGACTTAGGCTTCCAATCCGAGGGCTACAACTGTGTCACGTGGTCATTTATAAACATAAGCATGTCTAGGAGGGAAAGCACTACAATGGAAGACAGTGACTCATATCGTTTATGGGCTGGTGAATGTTTTCTGTCCACAAGGTTAACCTCATAAAACAATGCAGTCTAATGGGAAGTTCTGCAGACACTAAGCTCAAGTTTAAGTCTAAGTTAGGAGAATTTTTTTGTTGCTTATCCAGTTCTTAGATCACAATTTCCTGATTCTAAAAAAATGGAACTTTTTTCATTCTTGAAATACTTCTGCCTTGGCCCACTGAGTATCTGGATTTCAGGCATGGGCCATCATCTAAATTTCAAGTAAAAAAGAAATAAATGAAGGAGAGGAAGAGGAAGAGGAAGAAAGCAATACCATTTACAGAAGGTTCCTAGATCATGATCTTTATTACCCACTTAAAACAGACGATAGAAAAATTCACTCACTGAAAATAGGAATTTTTTTATTTAGGTCAGCCTCCATTAGGATATATAGCCATCTAACTAGTGCTAACAAAATGGAGGGCGACAGAAATGTATCACATGATGCACTGAGTTGGGATAACAGCAGTCACCATCCATTCCCTGTTTTCATCCATCTATACCACATCTGCTTTTCTGGAGTAAAGTTAGGACAGGGAGCCAGGTGACTCAATAGTCACTCACTGTTTCCAAATGTGTCCTCCACTGAGTATCAAGAGAAGTCATCAAGAGAAGTCTTAAATCACTGATGAATCCACAAGCTAGTGGGGAACATAGCTTTTTTAAAAAAGGCTCCAAAATGGAATGACACATACCTGTACCAAAGTAATTTATTTGTTCAATATTTTATCTGCAAATGTAGAGATGATGGTATTCACCACCACAGACATAAGAGAGCGCATCAATAGTCAAGAGAGGCAAAGTCTTTGTTCTTGTGGAGGAAGTAACATTACTTAAGTAAACAAGCAATAAAAACATGTAAAAGGGCAAGAAAACACAAAAAAGACGGAAATGAAGACAGTAAAATCATGGCCAGCGTTATGAAGGAGATCAAGGAGAAAAATATAGCTGCGAGAGTAAAACCAACTTCAGTTCTTTCAATATTTTTAGATCTTCCAGCTTTGAAACTGCATCAAGGCTCATTTGAACAAAATCGCAGCCCCTTGTTCTCATCAAATTGACTGTGTCATCCAGATTTCAAGTGTCATTAGACACACATATCTGAAGCCACAGAAATGTACCCAATGAACACAGCAAACACAGGGCTCTTCAGCATCTGCTTCTCTGCAGCCCACCTCCGTTCTACGCCCACACAAGCATTCATGGGACTCAGCAACACTTCAGGTGACCCACCTCACCTGAAAGCCAGAAGCTCCTAAGGAAGCATGCCTTTCTCCTGTAAGGTGTCTGCTTCTAACATATCTGCACTTCCTCTCTCAGCTTCTCAGTGCTGACAGAAGCAGCCCAATAAGGACAGCATTTATTTTGGCTCACAGTTCTAGGTTACAGTTTCTCCTAGTGAAGAGCTCACAGCAGCAGGAACTTGAGGGAGCTGGTCACACACAATTCATCCAGGATTAGGAGCCAAAACCAATGATAAGCAGGTGTTAGTGGTCAGGTTGCTTAATCTGTATTACACAGCCCAGGATCCCCTGCTCAGGGAGAGTACCTACAATTAGCACAGGTCTTTCCATGCCCAAATTACCCACTACAGCCATGCCCAGAGGCCCATTTCCCATGTGATTCTAGATGCTGTTGACAATTAACCTAAATCAAATTACCTACTCAAATCTACACATAAGTATTCATATGATAAATATGTTATTTATAAAATACGAGATCCTCCATCCCATTAGAGACCTCATATTCAAACTGGTAGTCAAAACTGTCTTAACATAGATTCATTCACCCATGGTTTTGGTTAAATATCAATACAAAAACGCTTCTAGACAGAGGCAGCTATTACATCAGCTGAGAAGACAATTAAATTCAAATTGGAATTTGCCAAGTTTTACATCTGATACATAGATTTATTTGTTTTTGTTTACATACCTGATTCAAAGTTGCGATAAAAAAATATGAATCTTTCTAAGAATACTAGTTTTATTGTCAACAAGGGGGAAAATGATTTTTCCCTTGAGTTACATAAGGCATTCCCCCCTCTTGAATGAATTAATGAATTAATCAATCATTAACTAAATAGACGAAAATTGAAGGTAGCCAGGCCACATGGCCAAGTGCTGGCAGATGGGCATGAGTTTATTTCTGACCTTCTGATTGGCTGTCCAAGAGGTTTAGGTCTGAGATCTTTTCAACTGGGAAAGTTAAGGAAGAAATTCTTTCCCAGCCAGTAGCTTCCCCAGACTTGCCGGGCATTTGATGAAATGTCTAACACAGATGTGTCTTGGTGAGGGTTTGCTTGGCATCTTTTTGATCCTGAAATAGATCAATGGCAGTAATCTATACAAGAATAGAACATTCTACATTCTTCACTTGTGGCAGCCAGCTAATGAGGAACAGACATCAAACCGGAAACACAAGAAAATAAATCACTTTTCAAAATCATTTTCAAAAGTCTGACTTACTTATAAATTGTCTGAAGAACGGTGGTTCAAACACTGCACAGAACTTTCCAGACTTCACATTTTTCTGTGACTTTAAAATGGTCCCAGGACAAGAAGTAGGCCATCCTATGCTCTCTCCAGCAGCCGTCCACGCACCCAATAGTGAAGAGCTTGTGACAGATGTGATTCCTGAGGCAGGAGGAGTCATGAAGGGTTAGAATAGGTTCTACCAGGGATGTTTCCAGGGTCTCTTTCTTCTGTGGTGGAGAGGGCACACTTCTATCAAAAGCAAAATCTCAATAATACTTTTAGCTGCCAATTAGTTCTTGTGGAAGGAGTTCATTTAAGATGTTGTCAGGGTTTGAATGTGAAGTGTTTCCCGCTGTCCTCATGTGGGAATACTTGGTCCACAGTTGGTAATGCGTGACGCTGTTTTGGAAGACTGGGGAAGCTTTTGGAAGTGACTGTCCCACCACAGGAAGTAAGTAAACTGGAAGGAGGTGTCTTAAGGTTTGATAGCCTAGCCCCACCTCCTGCCTAATCTCCCTTTTCTGGCTGAGGAAGCAATATGACTGTTAACATGCCTCCCTCACCGTGGTGGGCTGTGACCCTTCTTAAGTTGTGAACTAAAAATAAAATAAAATAAGCCCTCCCACCTTTATGTTACTTATCAGGGTATTTGATTACAGCATTGAGAAAGTAAGAAATACAGGCACTGACCATGTCTTATAAAAGGAATTAAACATATTGATTTCTTTTAAATTATATCTATAATTTAAAACATATATATGTATGTATGTATGTGTGTGTGTGTGTGTGTGTGTGTGTATATATATATATATATATATATATATAGTGTGTGTGTGTGTGTGTGTGTGTGTGTGTGTGTGTGTGTGTAAAACTTCATAACCAAACGAATTATAAAGGTCCTTGGCCGACTGCCCTCATACTGCAGGAGGCCTGGAGATGTAGCTCAATGGCAGAGCACTTTCCTGGCACAGACAAAGCCTTGGATTCCTTTCCTAGCATTGGGAAAGAATATAATTTATTGCAGGAAGGTCAGCCAGAGAGATAACCTATATTGCAAATATTTGTGATAGTCTGCTAATAAAAATGATGTGCAATTGATTGATGACCCAGTTGTTTGGCTTTCTGGAGGATGAAATTATACAGACATGGGAAGCCTAAGAATGTCCAGGGACCCTGATCCGCAAGTCATTCATCTGTGAAAAGTTGGAGGCTTTTTACTCTGTAAGGCAGCAGTCCACTCAGGACAGACCCCGAGAACAAAGCACAAATGGGCTGAATTGATTATATTTTCTTCCTTTCATCTGAGTGCATGATCTCCTATAAATACAAGGCTTGTTCTTATTTTTTTTTCAACTTCAATGAACAAAAAATAATAATTTCTTCATTTCTAACCATGGCAAATTGAATGTGACTTATTTTATGGCTTCCCACAAGGCATTGAAAGGAAAGGCTATGGGGCTTTCTAAGAACTCCATGCAATGCAATCAGAGCCGTGACCTTGTGTGATCCCCGTTCTACCGTCTCCCTTTATTTCTTATTTTCAACTCACATCTTTCAAGATACTAAGTACCCAGTGAGCTGTCTTAAGCATCTCACCTCTTCTCCGAATGGTTCTGAGGATGTGATTTAGAAACTTGAGCTTCATAACAGCTTTGTGTCCTGTCTTCTGTCCTCTTTCCTTTTATGTCATAGCGACCCAGAATATTTTTCTTCAGAGAGCTATTGTAATATTATTGATAAACAACCATTCTGCTGATAATCAAAATTGGCTTCTAATAAGCACTGCAGTATCATTCCAGTCTCTTAGAATGCAAAATGCTGTCATTCCAGCTTTGGCTCCAAGAAAATCCAATTATAGTCATAGTAATAGAAGTAAATGTTTCTTTTTAAATATCAGTCTTGTTGTGCTGAGATATTATCAAAAGTTCTTTCATTCTAAGTTTTTCTTTTCTATATACCCCATTCTCCTCAGTAACTGGTTTTGTGTTGTCCTCTATAAAAACCCACTATTCATTCTGTAGCATGTGGAGAAAGAAGATCTAATTCACCCTTTCTGCACAAATTTTGTTCTTGTGAACAATAGCATCCAATTCTTCAAGCACACAGCAAGCACCTCTTGGAACTAATGGCTCCTTGCGTGCTTCAGCTTCCCCTCTCCAGCTCTCCATTTCCTTTGTAGACGATGCTACTCTTTAGAAACCGCTTCACATTTTTATGGCTTAAGTTGTATCTTAAACCGACTCAAATGTTAACGTCTATGCGTAGTTCTCAAGCAAGTGTCTCCACTAGAATCTCACCAGTGAGTGCCACACCAAATTGAGGTTGTCTGCTGGGGGTCTTTGACTAGGTTCCTTTAGCTCCTTGTCTCGGCAGTCCCAGCATGAAACAGGTATTTGCTTTCTGAATTCAGATCTCTCCCAGTCTGACTCTGTCATCTCAATCCCTGGGTACCAACCTCAACCTTCATGTTTTATTCTCCCCCCTACATGCCCCACACAATCAGCCGCTCAACTTGCTGAGTATGGAGAATCCTTCCCTGCCTCTCTGTTTTGCAACAGCAGAACTCCACACCATGTCCATGACAGTGGCTCCTTATCTGAGATCTTTATTGTTGGTCATGATAGCCTAAACTATTTGCTCATCCCCTGCCTCTTCCTCCACAGTCCATTTTGCAGGTTGTTCCCAACCGCCTCCATTACTCTACTCCACAGAAACCTGCTCATAACTGCCTCAAGAATCCAGTCTACGTGTGGCAACTCAGGACATCTATGGGCTCACCCAGAGCTAGATTCACTCCTCCTTGCTTCTTCTCCAAGGAGATTGTTCAATGACTGTCCCAGATGAGACTTTTTCAAAACAGTCTCTGGGGAGGGACTTACAGATCAGACCACATTTAGACCGTGCTTTTCCATAGCAGCAGAAAGTAAGAGGAGTAAATAGGATCGTATGAGGTGGGGTTCGGTGGTGAGCTTCTCCTCAAAATAACTTTCGAAACTGGGATGACTGCGGAGTTGTCCTGGCTTGTGGGAGAGAGGAGTCTGAATGCCCCATTTTGATCCATCATTGGATGCAGCTGGCTTTGAAGAGGGCACTTTGCTTTTGCAGAGAAAGCCATCAAAGTGGCCAGCAACTGATGCCCATCTTCCCATGACACTCCCAGAAGATGAATAAACAAACTGTGGAAACAAACCTGAGAAGTACTCATGATGCCAGCTGATTGGTCTCGCCCCCACAGCTTCTCAAAGGTGTATTTGTGTTATGTAGCAGACTGTGCCACAGTTTGAGTATGACTCCCAGAAATCCATGTATTGGAAATCTTAGTTCTTCTGCCTGTCAGTGCTGGGAAGTGGCTATGGAGATTGAACCCTCAGGTTTGCATTAGTGTCTTTTGGGGGTGGGGTCAGTTCTCACTCTTGCAGTACTCGATCAGTGTCCAGCAGGATGGATTGTTGTAAAGCATGTCCTCTTGTTTTGCCTTTGTCACACATGCCTCTTGCTCTTTCACTTTCTGCTATGTGTTGAAGTAGCATGAGGCTCTCAACTAGATGTGGTCACCTGATCTTTGACCTCCCAGCCTCTGAAACCATGTGTAAAATAAACACCTCTCCATTATATTTTAGGCTAGGGTGTTTTGTTACAGCCTTAGAAAATGTCCCAAGGTAAATTGCTGCCTCTCTCAGACCCCCTTTTCTAATCTTTTATAGTAGTATCTCCATGTTACATTGTCAGGTTTCTTGGCAAGTAGGTATACATGTGATACAAAGTGGCGTGTGCAATGGTCAAGATGGTATGTTAGAAGCCTGCCTTCCGAATCTCTTCCTTTCCCTACTGAATCCTGGAAGACCGTCCGTGGTAGGACCTGGACATTGAGCTGGCACAGCAAGAACATGTAAGAACTATGGCTCGTCAGCCTACCCCTAGATGACTATGCAAGAAAGGAGAACTTGTATTGTGCTTGAAGTCCCTGGTACCTCTGCTGAACTTATATATGCCTTGAACATCCAGATGGGATACTGAACCTGGAATTCTATCCCAGCTCCTACTTGTACACATTTCAACCAGTTATTGAGATCTTGTGGAAATGTGCTCTCCTCATGGGGGTGTACTGATGTGCTTCCCAGATTTCCTCTAGAAGGAAACTGTATCCTTCTCTGTTGCTGGCCCGTGTTTATTAATCTGTACTTTCCTTACTGAGTAGAATACTTTCATTATGAATGAAATTCTTTCCACCTTTTTAAAACTTTTCTACCATACTGTAATATCCCACAGGGAAGAGTCTCAGCCTCGTTCTGACCCATGGTGTCCAGTAGGAATTCTTTTATTGAGTAGATATTTGCATTATGTGCTAACTCGGTGAAGTTCCTAACTAGAGGGTTGAAATTGGCATTCTTTTTTTTTCTTTCTTTCTTTTTTTTTTTTTTTTGTTTGTTTTTGGAGACATGGTTTCTCAATATAGCCCTGGCTGTCCTGGAACTCACTCTGTAGACCAGGCTGGCCTCAAACTCAGAAATCCGCCTGCCTCTGCCTCCCCAGTGCTGGGATTAAAGGCGTGCGCCACCACTGCCCAGTGAAATTGGCATTCTTACAATTTTCCCTTCATAAGCTTTGCAAGAACAAACTGCTTAAAACTCATCATACACAATAGGAAGGCACATTCTGTCTCTTCTCTGTGAAAACATCTACCCCTTTCGAGTGAGTGCTCATGGAGTGTGCCTGCAACATCCCCCTGGGAAGACTTGCCAGCCATCCTGGCTCCATACCTGCTTGCTTTAGTTTTAAGTGGGAATTCCTATTTGGACAGTGGAGTATTTCAAAAAACAGATTCCTCTCAGCTTAGACACTCTCTTTTTTTCCTAGTGGTTGACAATGGTACCAGCAGCATCCAGATTCTATCTGGAAAGTGATTCTATCCTGGGGGTTGAGGGTGGAGGCTCCTGCTGCCCTGTTTGCTCACTTTCTTGTGTCATGTTGCTATAGTCCATAGTCTCCTGAGCCCAGGAAGGGACTCAGAATGGAAATCCCCATATCATGATTCTGGCTCTGGCCTTGCTAGAATGGTCGTTTCAAGGAAGGTGCTTGAAATCTGCAACTTTGAGTCTTTTCATACACAGATGACTCAGTGTATGAACTCTGGGGCCTAAAATGCCTGGGCTCTCATGTCCGCCCTGCTACTGACTTAAGCTCTTGCATTGTCTGTGTAGACTAAGACGTTCTGCAAGGATCAGAAGTGACGTCATGGCGAGGCTTCATAAAGTGGAGGCATTTGCTGGATGGGTGGAGGGACAGGAAGGTTCTCGTCCCCAAACCCTGATCTAGCCACACGCACATAGGTGTGAGAGCACACACACACACGTACACAAGGGGGCTGGAAAGTGAAACTCCCTGAGGAAATATTTGTCCATTTTTGGAGAATTCTCCTTGGATTATGAGGTACAGCTGGGAAAGCAAGAGAATGAAAGAGGAGGCCGGCAGTGGTGGTGCACGCCTTTAATCCCAGCACTCGGGAGGCAGAGGCAGGTGGATTTCTGAGTTGGAGGCCAGCCTGGTCTACAGAGTGAGTTCCAGGACAGCCAGGGCTACACAGAGAAACCCTGTCTCGAAAAACCAAAAAAAAAAAAAAAAAAAAAAAAAAAAAAAAAAAAAATATTGTAAAAAAAAAAAAAGATGAGTTGGAACATTAGAGAGATTTCAGATGATTAGAGTGTATCGATTTTTAACTTTCTTCCTTAAGATTTTACTTGTTTTCCAAATCAAAAATTTCTACATGTATGTTTTATAATTAATAAGGAAATAAATTACTTTAAAGCACTAGTAGTTGTCCCTTCCTGCTGTGTTTTGAGATTTTTGCATTTCTTGGGTCAAGAATATTTTCCTTATTTCACTGATGTAGAAAACAAGGGGACCTCAGGGTTAACAAGGTCAGTAGATTCATCCCTCTATCCAAGAGGCATTGAAAGTCAGCAACAGAAAGAAGGCCTTATCAAAAGGGATCTAGTTGGGTCCTGGAGGATGCTGTATAACAGACATGTGTAATCAACCTCTGATACAGTGGTTGGAGATGTAGCTGAGGGCTCTTTACCTGGTACCCTGAACCCCAGACTGCAAGCAAAGCCACATTTGGATAGTTGTCCTAGGACAACTAACTACAAGAAATCACACATGGATGTGCTATTTTAATGTCTGTTAAGATTGCTTTCTAAGGACCAACAGGCTATGTGAAGACCATTTCCATTTGTACCATCTTGATCCACACAGAATATATATATACATGTTTGTGTATGTGTACATATATATGTATATATATGAATGAATATATATAAATGAATGTATATAAATATATACATGAACTTCACTGTTACAGAAGGGGTTATTGAAAAATCTGGGTTCTAAGAAATAAATGGAATGGGAAAAGGCAGGCTCATTTTCCACCGAGGGACAAATGGCTGGATCTGAAATTACCTGCTTCCTTCAGGGCAAGGTGCTTGCTCTCCGCATGGCTCAACCACCCCCATCTGTTTTGGTTCCCCTTCGGTTCAGTTTGGTTTTCGAGTCTCCTGTAGATCTCATGCTTTGTGATCCTTGCAGTGTAACTGCTTCACCTACATAGAAAGAGCACGTAACCCCACTGTGTGTACGTGTCTGAACGAGAGGTACATGCCATTCACCGCTTCTATGTGAGTTCGTGATCTTATGCAGTGATCTTTTCTTTTCCCTTGGGATAACAACTTCCTGCTGTGATTTACAATCCATGTCACTTTTTTCTGTCTTCATCTGAAGATCAGGAACTGAAGAGGAAACTTTGCTCCAGGCTCATTTACCCCCTGAAGGCCAGAAGCTATTTAAAATACCAGAGAACTCTAAGAACTCTCCATCATTCAAGATGCAGAGATTCTTTTGCGTTTAGTTGGTTTTATTTTGCTAGTTTTGAAGGACTGCTTTATCATGCCAATCATGGCTTTCAATGATCATCACACTTAGATATCCTCTGCAAGTGGACTCGGGTGTCATGACTACTATTTACAGCTACCCCAGAGCATGTATATGTATGTAGACACAACCAGCTAGAAAGAGACCGCCCCTAGATCCTAGGACAGCTATTCCATATGACAAGGGGCCATGGTATTGCCTTTGTTTTCAGAAGTCACATGTGTGCCTACAGACTTGTTATAGGCAAGGAGCCAGACCTGCTAATATGTTTCTGAAAAGGTTAAGGAAGGGTAATCTTCCCTCCAAGACATAACAGAGAGACAAGTCCTAATTTTCATTGGCAGAAAGTATGGCTGCCCTTAGAAAATGATGTTGACCTTTCATTAACAGAAAGACTTACCAAATGGTGCTTTAACCGTTTATGATTCTTCTCCACCCCCTTCCCTCCTGACTGAGCTTAACCAGAATCTTTATGGGAGGAAAAAATACTGCAAGGTTCACAGCTCAGGCAAAGCAGCTGCCTTTGTTGTTTCTGATCGTCCCAAGCAGAGTAGGCAGGTTCTTAATGAGCACCTTAGTAAGGAACTATCCAAAAATATAAGGTTCTAACAGAACCATGGCACAAACAAGACACTCAGAAATTGGATTAGACAATTAGACCTGGACTTTATAAGATATCCTACCTCCAAAAAAATTTATGGGAGAACTTTCCCACGAAATGAGTCAGTTGTTGTTGACTGTAACATGGTATTAGATCCAGTGTTCACAGGGACAGCCTTTTGTTCAAATACCACGTCTTTTTGAAAGCTTTCGAATCCCAAGAGCAAGAAAAAAGCCATCCTCCTCTCTTCTTCTGGTGTTTATTAGAAATTAATCATGTCCCATTAGGTCACATTTTGTTCACAAAATGGAGATGTCATCCCTGTGTGCTTAGGCTCTGAAATGGTACTAGACTTTTGAAATGCTGCCTCAAAACAGTATAACCTAAAGGGGCAGCATATCAAAAATTTAGATCATTTAACCAGGTGTGGTGGCGCACGCCTTTAATCCCACTCTGGTGGCAGAGGCAGGTGGATTCTGTGAGTTCGAGGCCAGCCTAGTCCACAGAGCTAGTTCCATCCAGGATAGCCAGGGCTAAAAGAGAAGCCTTGTCTTGAAAAGAAAGATTGCTTGAGGTCATTCATTTAAAGCCAACTATAAATGGCACCGTGCTTACTTTCTTAAGTATGCTATTTGTGCTATTTGTTTCTGCATTTCCTTTATTACATGAAATCACACAGTAGCAAAGTATAGATAATGGACATAAAATTTGAAAAGATTATTCAGACTCAGTAGCATAGGCTCTTTTAGGGGAACTTTAAGATGACTAAGAGAAGATGAGAGTCAGTTAGAATTGACAATCAGGCTGGTGAGGTCACGAGCTCAGCAGCACACAGGCCATTACTGAGTCTGCAAAGTTCCCTTCAGGAAATGAAGAAGGCCGCAAGACTTTTGTGATGACAGCAGTGTAGACAGCACCTACGCGTATCTATGCTGTACCACACAGATAACTGGAAGCAGCAGGGAAAAGATAGTGAAGATATTCGCCAGAAGGAATGTAATGGCTGGCTAATTTTATATGAGCTATCAGGGTCCCTTACCTTAAATGTTTTTGATGATGTACATAACCAGATAATATTGTTGTCTCCTCCTGTCATCTCCTCTCCCCCTCCCTCTCTCCTTCCCCTTCCTCGTGCGTGTGTGTGTGTGTGTGTGTGTGTGTGTGTGTGTGTGTGTGTGTGTACACAAGCTCATGTGTGCACTGCACATCTGCACACTTTCATTGTTAATTTGGTACCAAGTCAAAGTGTGGATGTGGCTCCTAGCTAGCCACTCTTTAAACTCAGAGGACAGACACTAAAAACACAAAATAAAATCAACAGTGCTATGATTCTTGTCCTGGATTTTGTCTGTTCGTTTTGTTTTGTTGCTTTCTGTTTCATATAAGGCTAAGAACTCCCAATGACTGCAATAAAACTGAGACCTAATCCAGAACGTGTTTACCATTAATCAGAGAGTTTATTTTGCTCCATTGGCTGCTTCAATTTGCAGTGAACCTTTGATTCCAGAACCCAGATGATACCAGGCACATAGCCACGTAACCAATAATGCAAGGAAACACAGAAACAAGAGTTAAGAAAAATCAATCAAAGCACAAATCTACAACATCCTACATTAATAAAACTTTTAATGCACAGTCAACTAAAAGATGCATGTTAGGATGACGGAATCTCCATTCACGGGCAGCCAACAGGATTGGAATCTAACTTCAAACAAAAGTTTGGTTGTGCATTTAAAAATTACAAACCATTAAAGTTGAAGGGAACAAAAGAAAGAGAAATACTGGAAGCATCAATGACCATAAAATGTGATGGGATTATTAAAGAAAGAATTCAAGTATTGTAAAGTTCTTCAGACATGTCTTGGAAGTTTGTGCATTTCCCATCTTTGCATAGTAAAAAAAAAGAAAGAAAGAAAGAAAGAAAGAAAGAAAGAAAGAAAGAAAGAAAGAAAGAAAGAAAGAAAGAAAGGAAAGAAAAAGAAAACACATCACTTAGCAAAACTCCACAGCTCTATTGATTCATGTTTCAAACATGCACCTATGTGTACTGCTCACTTAGCTGATAGAAGTAGCTCTAATTCAGTGGGTTCATGCACTATCCTGGGTGAGCAATGAAGTTAGCGCACGCCTCCTCAACCAGGTGTCATTATTACCGCAGTAAAAGTATAGCAGTGAAATGGGAACTTGGCCATTCCTTGACACTCTTGTTGGGTACTGTGGAACAATGGAGGCTTGGGTTTGAATTCAAATTAATAAGGAGTGCTCACACCTCAAAATAAGCAAACGGATGGCGTGTGCAAGAGAAAAATGCAGCACAGAGTTGGAAACTACATAGCCTACCACCACTGAAAATGACTCTGACCCATTTCATACGGTACGATTGCACTACCCTCATGTCCGCACACACGTAGCTTAATGCTTGTGTATTTTACATATACACACGTAATTTAACATTGGAGCATAGGTTCGTTTACCTATGAAACTGTCAGTGTAACAAAAAGTTACACTGACATTTGTCATATGTACATAATATTTGGGGACCACTGTGGTCTGATTTAAAACATAACATCGCACATTTACAATGTTGTTTGTGAAATGTTCAAAAGTTAACAATAGAGATCTGTTTTGTAGCTGACGTGGTTTTATGTCAGATAAAGTCACCACGGTGCCTCGGAAATAGTCATGAGATGAGCATGGTGAGGTTGGCAGCTGCTTGGTATCTCCTAGTGAAGTGGACCCCGAAACATTGCAATTACAGGAGATACCAAGTCATCTGAGTTTCCTCTGACCTTCCTCCAAACTGAGCCACTGCCATAAAGTAAAGGGGTACAACCTGTCTGTGTCTTATGGAACCAGGAATAAGGCCAATAAGCCTTACAGATAGCCCTGTTATTACTAGATAAACAAACAGCAAGTTCAAGTGAAAGACTGCATACCTGCATAGCACCTGTTTCTCAGAAAGCCATCCAAAGGTTAAGATGTTAGGTTATGGTCTGGGGTAGTATATAGTGATCAAGGTTTCTGCTCTGTGAAGGTGAAACATGAACAATTAAAGATGTCTTTGGGGGAGGAGGAAAAGTCCAGTTTCATGCAGTCTGTTTTTAGGAAATCCTCCTCCCCTTCTAGGCAAGGAAAATGTTGTAAAACTTAAGTCATGAGTCTTGCTGGAGAGGGCTTAGAGCTAAATGTAAAAAGTAACTCAATGCCGGGAAGAAATGCATAGTTCATCTGGATGTCTTCTTGCTAAAAATGGGCCAGTGGAGAAGTAGGGGCTCTCTGGGGGGGTCTGAGTTCTTGATGGGTGTTCACTGCACATCTGCATGTCCAAAAGAAACCTGGGAGAGAATTTCCTCAGTAACCTGTTCCCCTAGAACTGCAATGGAAGCTTTTCTGGCAATGCTTAAAGAAGGAATGGGGGGAAGATGAGAGAAACTCAGATAGTCTTGGGAATGTCAAGATTCTATCTCCCCAGCTACCTGGAGGACGAAGAAGAATGTGGATTCATACATAGTGGATCCCATCACAACCCAGCAAAACACTGAGGGCTGAGCAAGTTCCCGAAACCACCATGCAGAATGACGAGCAGAAATGACCTGCTGCTCTGCCTGGCCACACTGGGGCTCTGTGGCACAGGCTCTGAGGCAGGAAGAGGAAGCAGAAATGAAGTTTATAAAAAACAAAAAAAGTGTAAATAGAATGGAAAGCTTAACTTTCTCCAAGCTTCCAACATTTAAAAGTTTTTAATTTTTTATTTAAGGCTTTAAGTTTCTTCTCCTTTCACATTTACGACAGGGAAAGAAAACTGTCAAAACCAGAAACTAAAATGATGAGCTTGGCACTTTTGTGATTAATTTGAGAAGGGTTCCTGTTTTCCAACAGTATATACATGTGCTTATGATAACATCGAAAATGTTAGATTCATCAGTACATAGACACTCACATTTACATAATCTTTTGTGTTCTTGTTATGAGTTATTTTGTGTCCCCCCACCCCCAATTTTTTTTTAATATTTGGTTTCAAACATACTAGATTTGTGCCCAAACTCCCTGCATCTGTGGCTCTGTCTGTCTTGTTAAGCAAGCTCAACAATCGGTGGACATGATATAAGAGAGGACAGAGACAAAGGAGGAAAGAAACTGAGAGAAATGAAAGAAAAAGATGTGGAGCAAGCAACAAACTCAAGTATAGAGAGAATCTTTGCAAGGAAAACATTTCCAAACAGATAAGCGAAAATGGCATGTCAAAATCTCGTTTCCATATCTGCATTTGGAAAAGGAGTGTACAACAGCACTGTTCAAGCTCTGGCTCCCATTTCCAGAGGATGCTTGGTCCAGGAGAGAAATGATGGGTACAGTCATCAACAAGAACACAGTCCAGATGAGCGCTGCCATGGGCTGGTCTAGAGTGGGCCAAGGGGCACGGAGGGAAAGGGCTGGCCAGGGTGGAGGTGGGGGTGGGGTGGGGGGTGGGAAGGCATTAATCCAGACCCAGGCAGCGTCTGTTGGTCGGCTGTCGTCTTCCCCTCGGGGTTTCCACTGGAGGACTTGCTGAGGGTTGGCTTGCTAGCTTGTTGTTATATATGCCATGCAGCTTTTACCCTTTCCAAAATTGGATCTTCATGCCACTGGAGTTTGTCTTTGATAGTAAAAGGAAAAATAATCATGCCAGACCATTTAGAAGATATTAAATGCCAGCAGGCTAAGGGGGGTTCATTTGCTATTTGATCTCTTATTGCACTTGTTGCTGCTCCCTTCTCCTTTAGTTAAAAAGAAAAATAATAAAGGATTCTGAAGTTTTTTTTTTTTTAATGACATGGTCTTTAACCTCCTCCCCTTTATTGACAGGTGATAGGGGGGTTACTTGAAGTTATTTCCAAAAGGAACCATTCTCAGATGTGAGCTCTGTAGTCATTACCACCCAATGGTCTTGTTTACAGACTTAAGAGTTCTGGCAGCATGGCTGAAAACATGTCATTCCCAGAACCCAACAGTGCAAGGTGGCACTCCTGCAGTGCAGCCGATTCAGATGGGGCCTTGTTGAGTGGGGTCGAATCTCCTCTTCTTGACGTTTCTTCCAGAGTACGTCAAAAGAAGATGGCAGGAAGAGGAAAAGAGAAGCCACAATATTAATCAGATGACAATGAGGGACAAATGATGACAACGACAGTGGTGCCAGTCCCAGAGCAGAATAATCCACTCCCACAGAGGCAGTCTCCCAGTGACTGGAAACACAGAAGAGAGAATGTTTTAGAATATCTTTGCAGTTCCCCATCGAGACTACACACTTTGGGGAACATCAGGGGAAACTTCAAATTGTTCCTTTTCAATCACAAATTGATCTAATTTCAGAAGCAAATACCATTGTTAATTCACCAGATGAAAAGTACTACAGGGTAGTAGTTTTCACCTATGAGAACTAGGAATAACTCAGAAGGTCTTGTAGCTGCTTCATCCAAGCCCCCAGAGTTCTGTAGCAACAGACAGGCTCTCACTACAGGAGCAAAATCCTTGCTCTGTCTGGCTGTTTCTGCCTTGGGTGTGTGAGGTCTTATTCCACTATGGAACAGGCACTTTTCATGGTGGAAAGTTGGCAGACAGAGTGCACAGGGAGGTGGTACACTCAGGAGAATGGACACAGGCCCAGGTTAGCCCAAGCAAATGCAGCCATTTAGCTCCATTGAGAGAAGCAGGTTCAAGTGCCTTGCTCAGTGTCCAGTCTCCTAAAGTGATTCCTGTGCTTGAAGAGAAAGAAAAAAAAAAAAATAGCAAGACACAACACGGCAACAATGTGAGTTGGCTGTAACCTCCCCATGGTCTGGCTTCATGTGGGGCATCAAGCAAGGGGCTCATGCATTAGTCTGCATACTGGCGGGCACAACTCCACAGCCACCAAGGCATCATGCAAAACTGGAGGCTGAGGAGCCCTCACTCCCTCATTCCCCTGCCCGCATACTCAGAGCCAGCTGAACACCTTCACTGGCCCTAGGTACCAAACTATTAGAACAGACTCCTCCTCCCCCACATATCCTTTGAAACAGAAACACTACCAAAGCTTAAAATATGTAGGAAATTGTCCCGCACAGGCCCTACTTCCCAGAAGGCCCACTTTCATGCTTTGCTTTTGAAATACCAAGCATAAGCACCTCCAACAAAAATTTCCCTTTTCTTTTTTCTTAAATACCCATTGAAACATCTTCACAAAAGCTTGGCCTGTGGTGCCTCGGCCTAGTGACTTCATTCACTGCAGCAAACACCTTTGCACTAGAGTCACTGACTTTTCTTCCCACCCAGTCCTCTGAAGTCAACAATGGTCTGGAGAGCAGGCATTGCTGACTAGACAAAGAGTGTAGGTAAGACTGAATGGGACATCCCCATGATGTGGCTGTCACCAAATGAACATGCTGGGGTTGGGGGTGGCGCTCAGGACCTGCATCTCCCATCAAAGTTCTGCTCTCTGAGGTGATGTCTAAGAGTGATATTTACTTTCTGAAGACTTGGGGGAGAGAAATGCTGACTGCCTAATTTTGAGGACCAGGGACCCTATCTAAGCCAGGTGTGCATTACTGCAATTCAAGTGAAACAGAAAACTGGTGTCTCCTCAACTAATGCAAATGCCGAGGAGAGAACAAACCCAGCAAGCACTGAGGAGGACAAGACCACATTACCCATATTTAAATTCTTTCATTCAAACTCGGGGTATGTCCAAGGTCAGAACAGCCAAGTAACATGTTTTTAAAAAGAAGACTAAAATTCTACTTCATCCTGGCACCAGGGAAACTCCACTGTCCAAAGGTGTGTGTTCCTCTCCAAAGTCAAAATTGAAGCTTAGATTGTACTTTTCCCATTGAACAATGTCCTAAAGGATTACTGAGTTCTTTGGTCAGACTAAGAAGTCATTACTCCATAGAACCACACGTTTTCTAAACAGTTCTGACAGAGGACTGGAGGACATTTTCTCTTTCACTGAAGTCCCAGAAGTGAAGAAAGAAAGCTTCTTCAGGGGAGAGGGAACCCAGAGATGAGCAGACAGGGATAGCTCTGCAAGGCCTCTGTGACGTTCCTTCATAGATAGGCCACACATTCACTGTGAGTCACTGTACACTTGGCACTATCTGTCCTGAATTTTCTATATGAGCATAAGACTCTTTTTGTACAGTTTAATGTGAAAGTAAAACCTACAATAGACAAGTCCTTGCTGGCTTCCTTCCCAAACCATTCCATCTGAATGCCCTCTGCTCACTGGATGAAGGCAACTTTGTTAGCACAACCAGAATGGTATTTCTGGATCATTGTAAAATATCAGTGCAATCCATTAGCCTCATAATGACACATGTTTGGTACCTATGGGAAATCTAAGCTCTTGCCTATAATGCATGTATTATACACATACACAAATACATCAGTAAAGATCCCTAGGTAACAAGAGCTACCATGGGCCTTCTAACAAAGATATAGAGTTACCTACTATTATCACCCTTAAAAACATATGTGTATGAATGTTTTGCCTGCAAGTATGTAAGTGCATTCATGCATGCCTAATGCCATGGGACATTAGGGAAGACCACCAGATTCCCTGGAACTAGTTTTAGAAAGTTGCAAGCCACCATGTGGATGCTGAGAACCAAACCCCAGTCTTTTGCAAGGGTACCAAATGCTCTTAACTGCAGAGTCATCTCTAGCCACCTACTGTTTCTCATCTCAGTACCCATGCCTGTTACCAACACACACACACACACACACACACACACACACACACACACACACACACACACACACACCCCAAACCTCTAAGCCACCTTAGATTGAGCTTATATCCTCAGGACTTTGAGTCAAGGAAACACATGTGTCTTCCTGGTCAGTCTGGCATTGTGGTGATGTGTAGAGAAGAAAGTGCCTAGCCAAGAATCTTGGACAGTAAGGAAGGTAATGTGGCTCCTTATTCTGCACTGGCATATGACACAGAAATTAGAAGGGAAAGCAACCACTTACCATTGTCATACAGAAAAGTTAAAATTTATTCCACTGCATCCTAACTTTAAGAAAATCAAAAACACTTTCCCTTTCCACCAAGATTCAGTTCTTTTTCTGGCCAGGGCTGTCTGACTGTCATTTTAGAGAAGTATCTATCAACTGTGACAATCTGTTCTTTAGAGAAGAAATGGAACAGAACAGAGCCCAGGCTAACCAAGAATGGCTTAGAGCTCTTAGGGGGGTGCTCATGTAAATGGCGTCTCAGTAGGAGGACCGCCTGTGACAGCTGAAGGCTCCTCAGAGAACATTTTATCAAGAACTTCCCTGAGAATTTACTATGGCCTCTGCTGGCAGTGGTGGAAGCCCATTTTACCATTGGAGCCAATGGTGACCAGATGGGATGGTGGGCATGATTTAGGATCCAATGATTAACACATTGTAATATGAAGGAAGAACCCCTACTCACTCTGGCATCAATGCTGTGGTAAGGACTGTCAGAAAACTACCTCATTGGCACCTTTATGTCATTTTCTTGCCATCATCATTGCTATCACTTGTGATATTGATAAATACTGTGTACAAGCAAGCTTACATCTAAAATTCTTGTATTCAAATATAGGAGGTTCTACTGGCTAGCATTTCTGTCAGCTTGACATCAGAAAGGAGGGAGCCTTGATTGAGAAAATGCCTCCATATGATGAAGTTGTAGGCAGGCCTATAGACAAATCTTAATTAGGGCTTGACAGAGGAAAGCCCAGACTAGTGTGGGACCATCTGATCTGGTGGTCCTGGGTTCTGTAAGAAAGCAGGTTGAGCAAGCCATAGGAGCAAGCCAGTAAGCAGCATCCCTCCATGGCCTCTGCATCAGCTCCTGCCTCCATGTTTCTTCCCTGTTTGAGTTCCTATCCTGGCTTCCTTCAATGATATAGAATAATATAGAAGTGTAAACCAAACAAGTCCTTTCATCCCCAGGTTGCTTTAGTCATGGTGTTTCATCACAGCAAAAGTCACTCTAAGACAGCTGTGTTGCATAAACAGTCTCAGCAACCTTGTTTTAATGCATATGCAAAATTTTCATCTCATTTTTCCTAACCTTTCAGGAAGATGCTACTAAAATAATCATCTATTTCATTTCTTCCAACATCCAGTAAAAATAGTAACACTGGTAGTTTAACTGAGTATTGCTATCATTCGGCCTGAATGAGGAGTCCACATGAATCAACCATGCAGGACAGAGGTTAGTGGTCCCCTCATCACAGCCCACAACTTCATTTTGTAGGTGAAGCGGAAAAGCATGTGGCAAAACCACAGTGCAGATGCAGGAAGAAGGGGGGAAGGTTGGTGTGCCCTAGCCTATCTGCATGTTCCACGAGACACCTTAGAATTAAGCACAAGATTCTCAACACGTCTGCTCAGTCACCCCTTTGGGCCTCAGACTTCTAGAACATGGAGTTATGGCTTTAACTAATGTTACTAGACTTTTACATTACTCACCGAAGAGTACTTTTATTTTTTTGGAGATTCTACAACTTTGCATATGGAAGTCTTATGTACATTAACCAAAGGCTCCAGGCTCAGCTATTTGGCTAAAAAGAAGCAACCTTAATGTTGGCAACATAGCTGTGTTTCTGGCTTCTGTCTATCTGTGCAGGTCAAGGATGGTTAGGAGCCTCTTCCACATCTAAATTACTCAGCATATCGCATCTAAAGGACTGTGACACGAGAAAAAGGCCCCCTCCCCCCACCCCTCAGTTGTACCTGTTCCTTTCATCTCAAGTTTCCATGCTCTCAAAGGCTGCAGGCGACTTTGTTCACTCCACTTCTGGGAATAGTGCCCCAGTTTCAGGGAGGATTCCCAACAGTACTGTCTAAAACGGTCTTTTTTTTTACAACTATTTCCAATTTCTGCTTCTAAGGGAAACTGGTTTTATTTACACTGAACTCAGTGAAGCTCTGAAGGACTTCCAACTCAGTACTTCCAAATTATCTCTAATCGTCTTCAAAACTGCCCAAGTGGTGGGGAAACGAGTATTTTTCCCCCAGCGCATCCCCCCCCCCCAAGCACAGACAGCCCTCCATTTTGAGGCAAGAGTAACAGTTCACAGCTTGATACAAACCACCAGCTACTAGTAAGATCTAAAAGCAAACAGTGTGGGAACAATGGACGTGCAGCACGGAGTGCAACAGTGTCTCTAAATTCCAACTCCAGAAGGCACACAAAGAAGTTAATCATTTGAAAACCATTCTTGGCCGGTCATCCCCAAAGCATGAAAATATTTACTGCATGGTATTGTGCAGTATTGTGCCTTATTTACCAAAAAGGAAATATTACAGCAACAGGAAATAAGAAGGGGCTTTAACTGAGCTCACCCAGAAAGGTCCCTAGGTCTCAGTCCCCACGCAGAGTCAGCAGAGCTGGGTTTGAACCTCTGTGTCCACCCCTGCCTCATGCCCTGCTTTTCTGACGACTGGACATCTATCTCTCAGATGTGAATCATCTGCACAGAGCCGAATCCACTTATCGACACAGTGATAAAGGCTTCTCCCCCAAAACATGCAGTTCAAGCTGAGAGCTAGCCAGGCTGCTGTTTCGAGGTCCTGCTACAGAACAGTGTGCTCTCACAGAGAACGAAGACATGGTACATCTGCCATCCCATGGCACTGCGTGACAATGGGGCATGGGAGACAGCTTCTGGGGTCTATGAACGTTTCTTAGTGCTAAGGAGCTACGCGCCAAGGAGTGAGCCAGATTTCTTTTTCTGGAAGCACATTTACATTTTTAAAAGGAAGCATTATAAATAGAGTACAGACTTTCTATAATATACGATGTATTTTTCACAGTAGTGGAACACTAAGAAAAGTTTTCCTCTGGATTGAGGAAAACCCAAACAAAAACATACGGCTTCTGAGCTGGTCCCTTATGTGATCCAGGCTGGATAACACCTCATTCAAACGAGGAGAAATCCAAACACCAGGTGCCTATTCAGTTTGTGTATTTCTGCAAGAATGTGGATGCCAAAAATTACTATTTCACTAAACAAGTCCAACTCTATCGACATCTGTGTAGAGAACAAGCACCATTGATACATGCTCCAATTCGAAGCTTTTCACATGCTACGGGCTTACTCACTAAATCCTAACACCATAACAAATCGGCAGCAAATGTTGATTTACTTAGATGATATCTTGGTATCTTTTTCTTTAATAACCAGCTTTTAATAATAACATTTTAACTGACTTTAATGAAGGCCACTACATGTTTTGTTTTTTTTTTTTTTTTTTTTTTTTTTTTAAGACAAAGCTCCCTCCATTGAGTGGCTGGATAAAAACAGAGTGGGGGGGGGGGGGCTTTGGTTTGACTGCAGGCTTCATTTCCCACTCAAATTCACCCCAGGCAATCTGAATGAAACTTACTTAATTTATGAAAGAGACTACATGGCAGAGGGATGCTTATCTGCAAATTTTAAAAATCAAGTAACCAGGGCCCAAAATGTTTGAAAGTGATTCTCTAATGAATCAAAGGTACAAAATATCCAAACTAGATAAATTGGGTTTCAAAAACTTGAAACACAGTAGGGTTTATCTGCAACTATCCCGTATGGTCTACCTTAGCAATCTTGAGTATCAATATGCAATCCAAAATAAAAGTCATCATGAAAGCATAGCAGGCCAGTCAGTTATGTCAATGTTACATTAAATGCCACAAAGCCATTGCTTTCAATTAAAATATTTTCAAGTAAAAAAAAAAAAATGAAGGTTTTCAAATCACAAAGTTACAAGTAAGAAACAACAGTTATGTGCTAACTGAGGTTACAGAAACCCCCAATGGACTATAATCCAGTGTTTAGCAGGAACAATTATGAATTCAAGTGTATTTCCAACATGTTTCCTTGGTCACCTAAGTGCACATGAGAGCGCCCCAGGAGGCTTGCTCCCACAGGTTAGAATGTCTTTACTTTCTAGAATGGCTTGGGCTTCAAATTAAAGTGAATTCCTTCCCTGCTTGCCTGAAGAAGACATTTGAAGCTCCATGTCCTGTGTTTTTAACCCACTTCTGAGTAAAAGCGCGTATTTTTTTTTTTGTTGTGGTTGTATTATCAACACCAAAGTCTCGTAGCAGGAACTCAAAACCAGGTTATGTAAGCAGAAAAGAGAGGTGCCCGAGCCACAGAGAAGAAGACATGCGGCATTGCTTACTTAAATCCCCAGCCTGTGCCCCCAAGGACAATAGCTGCTACCAGGATGGCACCAGCGATGGAGCCTATTATGAGATTGGTGGCGCTAGGACCTGTGACAGAGGATTATGGGAAGAAAGTCATGTGAGCCAACTACTTTCATTACCACAATGGAAAGGCAGGTAAGCAGCTTCAAGAAGCAAAATCCTGCTGTGCAAGGTCCCTGATGCCTTCTTGTCCTGGCTTGATCCCACCTGTGATTGGTTGGGTTACTTGTCTTTAAGTCCGCCCTTTCTTTCACGCTGATCTTAAACTCAGTTAGGTTACCCTTCCTCCAGCCTTGAAACAAATCAGCCCTGCTTGCTTTCATGTATGTGTTTTGTCCCTTTCTCCTCTCCACCCATATCATAAATCAAACAAGTTTGTGCAAATAAAAGAACAGGGCACCATTAGCACTGGCCTCCTCTGCTGCTGAATACATAAGATAAAGGAAGGAGCCCATGACAGTGTCCCTCCGTCTGACATGCCACACTCTCAATGCTGTTTGTTCTGCACTGGGGGACAGTGAGAATTCAGTCGGAAGAGGTCAACTAGTAAAGACCTGGCTTTGAAATTTTTTTTCTCAGATATTTCTTGAGTGTTAAGCCCCTAAAATGAGCTTGCAGATATAGGAGACCTTAAATATATATGAGCAATTTATAGGAAATGGGGAAGAAAAGATTCTTTACATTCCACTTGAGAAATATATCTTTTAAATTCCCATTTCTCGTTGAGAGATATTTGAGACTTGGTAATATATTCTAAAAGTGGAGAAGATATCAGAAATGACAATGTGATGTGAAGGGACCACCACTGTTAAAAGTTGGTAATGAATTAGAGTAACTCCAGTCTTCTCCTTCATTTGGCCTTAAACTGTTATACATAGTTAAAATGAAAGAGGAAATTTCACATCCTCTAGGATTTACTATCCACATGCATAACAGTGCCTCCTAATAACCAAACAACTTCAAGTGCCAACTACATTTACTTGTCTATAAGTCACAAAGTAGCCAATTTTGCTGGTTTTCCTAAAACCCTCATTTTTTTTTTTAACAGACATTCATTCTTTGCTGAGCAGAATAACTTCTTTTCTTCTCACAAAAGTAGACACCATGTCTTACATCTCCACAGCTGAGTGAGGGATGGTTTGCTTAGAAGCCACCCAGTGCTAGAATGTAAGTGTGTGGATCAAAGGTGGTACAGTAGAGTTCCAGGATGGGGGTCATATCTAGTTCCTGTGTTTTGACATGCTCTTAAATCACAGAGCGTCTACTGAGTGTGAAGCGCAGGCCTTTGGAGGTACATCAAGGACAACAAATAACAGTGGTGAGAATGTAACAGTGGCGAGAATGATAAATGCCTTTTAGAGACTGGAGTGAGCACCAACTCCATTCACTTCTGAATATTTGACACATCATCGCACTGAATCCTCCTCACAAACGAACATGTGAGATAGGAATTTAGACCTTCCTGCTCAAGAGATGAAGGGCCAGACAGTTCTAAAGTTAATAGGTAATGGAAACATCTAAACATGGACTTGCCTGACTTTAAGACTTGTGTTACAAGTCAAGGGTCAGAACACTGGAGCCCACAGGCCACATCTGGCCTCACTACCTATTTGGGTAAAGACATTTTACTGTAGCACAGCCATGACTTTTTGCATATACACTGACTATAGTTGCTTTTGACAGCACTGTTGAGAAATTGTGATGGATACCCCACAGTCTGGAAGACAAAACTATTTACACTCCGACCCTTATAGGAAGTTTGTGAATGACCGCATTTACACCCTGCCCACCCTTTATAGAAAGTTTGTGAATGACTGCATTTACACCCTGCCCGCCCTTTATAGGAATTTTGTGAATGACTGCTCTGATAAAACTTCATTCTATCCCATATATTTTTGTCCCCATCTCTCCACAGTGAAATGTGGAGAAGCCACTCAAAAAATATGTTCATAGTACTGTGTATACACCCACACTTATGCAGATTTATTTTGTTGGTTCAGAACAAGTTAGGATCACATTCAAAACAGAATCATGAAAAGTAATTCCTGGTGTTCAATATATAATAGAATTTAAAAATTCAATCTGTCCTTGGAATCCTTATTGGTTACTTGAACATCACACTGCCAACTAATCCAGGAAGCATTAAAACTATGTTGTACTATGTCATTCTATTTTCTAAAAACTCATTATATATCAATTACAAAAAAAAAATGAAACTTGAAGGGGTAAAGTTAATAAACCATAGAGAAAACGTTAACGAAACAAGATCATCAAGTCTTATTTTAGTTTTAAAAAAAGCATACACTTAGACACTTACCTGTCACAAGCATAAATAACAACACACCAGCCACACTAGAAAGGATGGGTGGGAACAAAGGTGACAGGACCGCTTACAATAAATATTTTTTGATCCTGTCCATCTCTAAGACTGGATGGATGACCAAGTTTCATGGCTTCGGCTATACCTGAAGGCACTGAAGCTATGGCCACTAAGTAAGATAAAAGACATATTTGAGATGATCTTTGGAAAACTGCTTTTCCTCTTAGAAGAATTTCACATGAACATATATCTACAATTTGGCCCTGGGTTAGGAACATCTGGACAACAGTCAACTTGCAGGACCATGTTCTTGTAGACAAACATTTTAGCATGGTTACATGCTTCATCTTCTCACAGGTAAAGAGAAACACAAGCCCTTTTCCAGGGTCCCTCTTTCTCCTGACATGAGTTAAAGAGCATAATAAGGCTAGGCTGGGTATGAGGGCTCATATCATAATCCCGACATTTAGAAATCTGAGGCAGGGGGATTGCTGCAAGACCAAAGCCAGCCTAGGCTACCCAGTTAAGTTCTAGATGGACATAAATCATAGAGTAAGACTCTGTCTCAAAAACTTTTTTAAAAAGATCCAAGGCTGGCCAGGCCTTGCAGCTACAGTAGAATAGCTTCATGTATAACATACATACCTGCTCCCTTCCTACTGCCATCTTGGTGCCCAAGTTGCCTGACTCAGGTATGTAAAGAGAGCAGACGTGTCCCTAACTAGTAGAAGCTGAGGGATGTGCTGACAGTGTACCTACTCATTCTTTGAACTAAGTCAAGGATAGCTGGTATCTCCCTGAGATGCTACTGATTTTTGGGGATGGAGGTGGGGGTGCTACTATGAAGTGTCCCCAGTAAACAGAAAATACGGGGTGTGAAGGGTGACTTCTGCCATGTGTCTCTGGGTGGCGAAGAAAAAAAGGCTTCCTGATAAGTTAGACTGCACATAGCAATCTCAGCTACTTAGAAGGCAAGGTTCGAGTGTAGAACGAGGCAATTAGAGCATCAGGAGAGCTGCCTTTCTGGGGATCTAATGAGCAAGTGACCATAACACACTGGTTCAGACACTGGATATTTTAAAGACAAAACCACCAGATGAACTGCAGCTGTTTGCTAAGGTTGTACAGGTTTGAACTTAATATATTTTCATTTTTAATGTCCCTTGCTCCAATGTGTACAAACATGTCAAAGCTGGACCCTGAACCAATTTTATAACAAAAAAAAAGGGGGGGAGGGGGAAGCATCTTCCTTGATGTCATCCTGAGAAAGCTGGAGCTGAAGCCTATCATGTCAGTCTAAGTTCATAGAAAAGCATTAATTACCATTCTTACCACTTTTAAAAGGTATAAGAGTTGTTAGTATTCCTAACTGTATATATGGATTTATTTGAGTAGTGAAGTAAAATCATTAAAATGCTTCTATGAAACAGTCACATAAAAGCATTTTGCCAATTAATAATAATAATAATAATAATAATTAATAATGTCTGTACTTTGAAAGTCTTGCAAGCAGGAGAGCAAAGGGAGCCTTGGGCTCTGGCCTTAATTGTGAGTTTGCACCCAACACTGATCTATGCCCCACATTGTTCCAGACAGGAGAAGGTTCTATGGTGCAGGAAAACCATCACAAGTCACAAGACACAATACATCTAAATCACACCACAGACTACACCAGCACAGGAAACAATTGACAGGACAAACATGGAAGGGTCAGAGTTGCCTCACACACCACAGAGAGACACGCAGACACTCAGGAGGATGCTTACTCTATGCCCCACCCTGTACCTCCAAAAATCACCCCCAGGGCCAGAACGGTGCCAGCCACGGCCCCTATGAGCCTGCTTGTGGCCATGTTCACTGTGTGGAGGGAAAATGGAGATTTGTTTTTAAAACAGAGAAAAATCACACACTATCATACAAAACAATCTCTCCAGGAAATGCTCTGAAAGTTAGCTAAGTGTGGATATCTTCGCTCAGAAGTTTGAAACTGAAATGGGCACACATCAGAGAATATATGAAAATAATTTTTATCTTCAAACTCTACATGCTCTACTTGAAAACATAATCTTTTATAAATGTTTTCAGGCTCATAAGTAATCCGTTCTGAACCATAGCTCCCAGCAGTATGAGGTAAATCTGTAACTACACTACAGCAAATTTATATTTTAATTAGAAACTAACCATTGATGCATGCTTTGTAAACCTTTCAAACCGCAAAATATGCTTAACATCATTTAAATGGAAAATATATCATCCAATTTTGTGAAAATTAATAAACACCCAATAGAGCAGCTTTAAAATTCTGTGTAATTTACCTGCGAAGTTATTGTAAAGCATATTTTGAATAACTTCAAGGTTTGGACTTCTGTCATGGGGAATGGACATTTAGTTCTTGGACTTATAGATTCCAGGGCATAACTGTGTGTGTGCTGAGAGAAAGAGAGGGCGTCTGAAGACTGCAGAGGCTGCCGCAGACCCCAAGCACTCATCAGTGCAGAGCAGAAGTGTTCTGCAGTTGTACACCATCACTTCTGGGCAGAGCTTTCCAATGTTGGAAAACAGACCTGGAACAGGTAGAGAGCCCCAACACGTTCTCCACATGGGTTACACAAGGTCAGGTAGTAAAATAGGAGGGAATATTATTTAGGATCAATCACGTCTGTAAGTGTAAAAGGGAACCGGCTCAGACACTGTAACTCTTGTTCCTACAGAAATTGAAGGTATTGAATGCAATTGACCTTCCCGATGAGAACAGTTTCACTGCAACACAACTGTATTCTATGTATTCTATGACAGACTGTATCCTGTGAACACGGGAACAGGACCAAGAACTGAGACTCATGGTCACAGTTGTTTAAGGCTTCCTATTGCATTCATGGACTGTTTAGTAAGATATCACCTCCAAAGGGAAAGAATCTTGGATCTCTAAGCCTGCTTAGCAATTTTGCAATGACTTCATTTTATCACAAGGTATAATATAAACGAGAGTCTAAGGGCGATTAACTAAAAACAACCAGAGATAGCCCTTTAACAATAAAAAAAGATGGAGACACAACGTTAAACAGAGAAAGTCTGGTGAAGCACAGGAGGGGGAAGACAGGTGATAGCCCAAGGCATGAAGCCCACATTTCCATTCAAAATGACTCAAACTACATCTCAGATTTCCAAACTGTAGAGACAAAGACTAGGAAGAAAAGGCATTCCAAACATAAAACTCGACTTGTTTTTTAAAACAAAATCTCTGCTTTCAGAATGCTAAATTAACGAGTATGTTAGTTTATAACTTTTTTGGGGGAAAGAGACTTAATTTTTAAGTACTGGCTCTCTGAGCCAAAACACACCAGTCAATCCTTCCTTCCCTTTGACTCTCACATGAGGTAGATCTGATAAATTATAGGAAAACATTTCCTTGCTCTCCCATATAATGTGATGTTAATTTAATATTTGTTAATTTTCAAAATTATAACTACCACACGAAAGATGAATAACAATTTTGCAAACTCTTCTACGTTTGTTGTATAATTCCTCACTGTAGAAGCAGGAGGACTAGGTGGCCCACTGTGCATGTATTAGAAACCTGATAAGGGAAGAAGAAGAAAAAAAATCCTGCAGATGCTTCAAGCACGTATTCCAGGCAGGCAGATGATGAGCCTTAATCAGCACTGAGAAAGAATAATTATCTTCAGATTCTTAACAGATAAGTGCTCTTAACACAAAGCAAATGAGATGAGGTGGAGAAGAGCTTTCCCAGAACTCATCTGTCGTGTGCCTTCCATCACCGGGACAGCTCCAGCACACTGGAAATACAATAAAGATCCACCAGGTCCCAGGCTATCACCCCGAACAGGGTTTTATTTCTTTAAATTCAGCCTGTTTCCACATCTGTTTGGCAGGAACCGATTGAGTCACCCTCAGGGGGGCAGCGTTTTACAGGGGACAAATTTGTGAACATAGCCATGATGAAAGATTTGAAAAAAATTTTCCTTGGGCCTTTGGAAGTTCGTGGTAGAGCTTTACTTCCATGGTCATTGACTGATTATGGAACTGCCTTTGCTCATTAATTCTCTCATTCATATTCATCCATTATCTGCAAGCGCTTTTTTTACTCCTAGGCTTTATGCTGTATACACAATGACATCTCTGTGTTTTCTCTTAGGACCCTGGTCATGGTGCTCCCAAGGCTCAGAGCTGATAAACATAATCCTGGTTTTGGAAGCTTGATACTGCCCCCTCGCTGTCTGACACACTTGCCTTTCTTTACACTGTGCCCGTAGATCATGGTCATTACCTCAGTACCTTTGTGTATGTGTGTATGTGTGTGTGTGTGTGTGTGTGTGTGTGTGTGTGTGTGTGTGTGTGTTTATTATTTTCGATCCTGCTTCCTGTTCTCTAAGTTTACTGGTCCTAAACACACACACACACACACACACACACACATACACACATACACACACACACACACACACAGAGAACTTCTGATGAGAGTGTAATATTAAGATACAAACTATAAATATTTTCCATTTGGGGGGGAAAAAGTCTATTTTGCATGTAGAATTCCTGCACAGGTAAATTAGACTTCACACATTAAAAGAATGGTGCTCCTTTTGAAAGTGAGTGTTCCTTTCTTAGTTTCCAAATCAGGAGGAGGCAGTGTTTGTCTATGTGAAATGGGTGGGCCAACTCTAAATGCCTCCATCCCTTGGCAGTTCAAAGGCAGTAGGCAGCAAAGCCATCACTGGTGGCCTCTGGGCCACAGTTCTTCCTGCAGGGATTCGCTTTACTAAACTGAAGGTTTGAAATAAACACTAAATAAATCCCTTTATTTAACAGCATAATACTGATATTATAAAAATATCTTATCTTGTTAGAAATTTCAGTGTGCTAGACATAAATTCATATCTCCTTCCCCCCTTTCCATGTAATAAAAATAGTTCAATTTTAGTATACAGGGAGACATGTCTGGAAGGATATGCAATAAATTATTTCATGAGAAATATTATTTTGTTGGGGTTGGTTCTAATGATTTGTCTTATTTGGGGTCCCAAAATTGGGAATCTGCATGTCCAAACTCTGAAGGTCCCTGTCCCCAATTGATTTTTGATTGACAAATAAAGAGCCAGCAGCCAGTGGCTGGGCAAGATGATAGAGGCAGGACTTGTAGGTTCCTCCCGGATGTGGGGAGGTGTTGAGGGGAAAGGCCTCCAGAAGGGGTAGAGACAGACCATACAGGGAAGGGACAGGAGGGAGGAATGTAGGTACAAGGAGGTAAGCGGGCCCTGGAAGAGCTGCCCAGAAGCTTCTTGGACAGCAAAGATACCGCCCCCCCCCCCCCCCAGTGGCCAGGAAAGCAAAGATAAACTATGGATTTAGGAGGCGTTAAGCCAGGAATACCAGAGGGGAGCATTTGTGGCTGCAGGGAGTTTTAGAAGTGCCCATCCATTGAGCTAGTCAGGTGTGTCAAAATTAAACTGGGAAATGTGTCTTTCATTTGCAAATCCAGAGAGCTCTTGGGCTGCTGACTGGAAGAGAGACCCATGGGGAGCCAAAGTAGTTTAACTAATTCACCACTACATTATTTCAGCCGAATATGATGGCATACACTTGTAATACCAGCAGCTGGGATGCTGAGGCAGGAGGATTGTGGGTTTGAGGCCAGCCAGAACTACATAGCAAAATCCTGTTTCAAAAAAAAAAAAAAATCTTACTATTAACAAAAATACAGTGGCTTTTCTGTATTTACATAAATAAATAGGTACTAAAATATTATAGAGATGGTAAATCCTTAATCTTTGGTAAGTCTGTGGTTAATAAAAAAATGCCTGACATAATTATACATAATACTTCATTCTCACATATAAGAATCATTTAATGATCAGAACTATAAAATCAAGGATTTGTCATATCAAAGTCACCTAAAGGCTTTATGCAAAGGCTACAATAAATAATATCTGGTGTATTATAAACATTTAAAGTGACTGTTTTCAAAGCTCTAAACTCTAATAATAGACTCCATTTCTTCAGAGCCATATTAAGCACTGCCGGAAAGTAACTGATCCTCTAATGGGCTTAATCACGGCTACTGCCATTCCTTCTCTTCTGTATGCACAAAGAAGTAGAGAAGGACTTAGCGTTCTGCTTTAAATGAGGCAGCAGCAGAAAAGATACTGGGGTTAAGCTCATGTGATCACATTTTATTTAATTAGCTGTTAACACTGATAATTAATTTTCCCGTTTGTTAAGCAGTGGATCTGGATGAATTGCCTTCAAGGTCCTTTCTATCTCTAATTTGATGACTATGGTCCTCATTAAAGGGTCTGGTTCAACCTTCCTAGACATACTGTCCCTGCCCACACAAGTCAGTGTCAGAGCTATAACCCACTTTCTTGTCTTTTCTCTTGTTACAGTGATGGCATGATAGCCACCAAATGAGAAAACCCTATCACCGTCCACAATATGTGGCCCTCTCTTCTCTCTCTCTCTCTCTCTCTCTCTCTCTCTCTCTCTCTCTCTCTCTTTCTCTCTGTGTGTCTGTGTCTGTCTGTGTCTCTGTGTGTGTTTGTGTGTACATGCAAATATGAGTGTGTGAGCATAACTGTAAGTGTGTAGAGACCAGAGAGTTCATCAGGCACCTCTCTCAGCCACTTCCCACCTTATTTTTTGAGGCAGGGGCTCTCACTGAACCTGGACTTCACCATAGGTGCTCTGGTCTGGTTTTGTTTTGTTTTGTTTTGTTTCACTAGCTAGCCTGGTCTAGAACTCTTATGCAGCCCAAGTTGGCCTTAAATTTAAGATTATCCGCCAGGCAATGGTGGCACACGCCTTTAATCCCAGCACTTAGGAGGCAGAGGCAGGCGGATTTCTGAGTTCGAGGCCAGCCTGGTCTACAGAGTGAGTTCCAGGACAGCCAGGGCTACACAGAGAAACCGTCTCGAAAAATCAAAAATAAATAAATAAATAAATAAAATAAAAAAAGATTATCCAGCTTGAGCCTCCCAGGTGTTGAAATGTATGTAGGTGCTGGAAACTGAATCCAGGTCCTCTGCAAGAACAATCAGTGCTCTTAACCACCAAGCCATCTCTCCAGCCCCAAAATAGGGCTATTATTTAATTGTACTAAATTTCCTTCATTTATCTGGACATGTGTTTACAAAATAGCTGGTTTTCGTTTTTGTGAATTAACAACACTTTTGCTTAATCAAAATTATTAGGAACTCACACTGATTCTGGCCGTTATCTAACCAACTTGCACCCCTGTCTTGCTGCCTTCAGCAAGAGCAGAAAGAGGAAAACATGTGACCAGAAGGCAAGCAGCTTGGTGCACACTAATCACCTCTGAGCTGTGGAGCTACGCACAATTTCTTCCCAGCCCTTTTGTATTTCCTCATGCTTACTTTTTTAGAATAACCATGTATGATTTTAATTACCATAAAGGGGGAATAGTTTCTTAACTATAATGAAGACTGCCACCTCATAAAATGAGAGCAAGTCAAACAAAAGACAGCTGTAACCACTCTACAGTGTAGCTGTTTGCTTGATGGCTCCGAGATTGACATTTCTTGGTGAATGAGCAGGTGAAGAAACAGCAAATGGAAACAGCTAATGAAGCCCCATCCCACCTAACAAGCAGGAAAATGTAAATTAAATAAACTCAGTCAGTGTAGACGCGTGCCTGTGTGTCACAGAAGCAAACAGCACCGAGGGTTAGAAGAAGGAGCCTCATTTCTCTTGTCAGGGCCTAGATCTCCAAATCTGACTTCTGAAGGTGGATCCAAGAATGTTTTGTTCTAGTTTTAAAGCAACAAAAGCCTGAATGTAGAAGTGGAGTGGATTCCTTTTTAGAAACAGGGAAAACAGAAATAGAATGTGTGAGTGTGATAATTATTCTTATAGAATTTTAATATCCCGGGCATATTAAGCATGCCCACTGTGATGGAACAACTCAAATGCATCCAAGCCAGGCTATGTCTCTTCGGTAACTGTGTAGTCTAGGGAGCTTCGTCTGCTATGATGGTCATGCTCTCCCACACAGATCACACTAACGTGCAGAGTTTAAATGTTTCATCCAAAGCAAGGTTGATCAACTCGGTGCTAGTCGTATATATTTAAGAAAACATCATGGCAGTTAACTTAAAGGATGCTATTAGCAGCACCATAAAAAAAAAAAAAAGAATCTGAGGTACAACGCCAAGGTCAAATGTCAGAATTGGTACTAGTGATAGTTTGTTTTCTGGGAACTTGAGACTTAGATGCTACATAAAGCCTATTGTAACTGACAGCTTTTCATGATCTTTGGGAATGAACTGAGGGGGTGAGAGAGGGAAGAATAATGAGAAAATGACTGTCATATTCATTTTTACATAGGAAATGCTGTAAAATGATGCAATAGAAACTGAGCGTGCTCCCAGTTTGGCCTCTGGTTGCCTGGGAAACGGGCATGTCACCTGACTTCGGGGCCTCAGCATTCTCATTTTCAGTATCACATGGTGACTGTGAACTGCCACAGACTCATTATGCTAAATTCTAATCTCTCTCCTCTTCGCGGCTGCTTAGAACAAAGCTTCAGACCTTTTACGTTTCTTTTGAAAAATTAAAGCTATCTGAAGAACTGATTCTTTTACCAAATCAAAAGAATTTGTTAGAACAGGGCATAAAAGACTGCAACTTTCCTCTGGAGAGGACATGATGTGGAGGAGCGATAAAAGTCTCATGTCAGCCCCAAAGACTGTACCTATTTGAAAATGGAAGAGCTTAGATGAATTATAATATAATTGGCTTTCGGGAAAGTGGAGGAAGGTATAAGGTTTAAAGGGCAGAGAAGAAACTGGATTAAAGGAAGCCAGTATATTTACTTTTCTCAGTTCAGTTCTGTAGCTACACTAACTGCATGGCAAAAGAATACATTCCTGCGCGTCTCCGTCCAAAGCACGGCAGTGCATCTCTGCTGCAGCGGAGGGGGAATGAACAGTGTGCAACCATCTAAAACCGGAGTCATACAAACCCTTAGGTCCTTCATCCTTTGGGGGGTTGGGGTTCCGAACTGGATCCCGGATGCTGCAGTCTGTGCCTGCCCAAGTGAAATCACAGATGCAGGTGGCTTCGTTGCTACACACCTGGGAAGAGAAAGAAGAGAGGCACAGTAATGTGCACCACTGATGATAAGCGTAATCTAAGCCCGGGGTGCATGAAGGGACCTTTCAAAATCACATAGAAGGCTTCCAAAGCATTCCCATGGCTTTGAGGACTAGGTTCATGGGTCAAATTATTGAATATATTTCTAGTAATTATGGAAAATTATGATTAAGATGAAAACTTTAAAAATTGTATTTTTCACAATGTTAGATATATTTAGATATCCATTAAAGTAGTTTTTTTTTTCCTGAAGCGAATGTTTCTAGGAACAGCTATAAAAAATATACATGTTTAATGCAGTAAGTTATCAGACATGGGACTCAAAAAAACAATCCCAGAGAATAGAGGGAGCGGGCTTCAGGGGCAATCCTCAAGATAAAAGACCAAGAGACATAATCACTAATACACTGCGTGCTCTCGCCCGCCATGCCCGACGCATCTGGTGGCACTCTGCCTGCCCAGTAAGCACTCCCCACCCCTCCCACCGTCTATGGAGGCATTCTTTCCCAGTCAGCAGGCTGACACCCTCCACCAAGCAGCAAATGGCATGGACTCGCAATTTACATGAATCAAATAAAACACTCGGCAAACTAGAAAGAAAGGTGCTGAGACCCCTTTTATCATTAGAAATGATAAAATCAAATGCCAATGCTTTTAAATCTGAGATACTGTGATATATGGTTATGATTAGTAAGACTGAACTTTGCCTTTTAAAACATGGTAAAAAATGAGGTAGGACAAGGGAAAACAGCAAAGAGCTTTTATGTATCTTATTTCTAGAGCAGCGGCTAAAATGCTTAAAAGTCTGCCTGGCGATTTTATTTTGGATAGAAATTGTACTGAACACAGATTCTGTGTCAAGTTCCTCTGCTAAGGATGTCACGGAGAGCTTCTCATTCACTGCACACACCATCAGCTAGGAGCTGAGAGAAGATAAGCACCCAGCCGGGGTCACTGAGACATAAACAAGCAGAGCCAGGATCTAAATCCAAAACTCTCTCCAGCCCCTGAATCCATGTTCTTAACTCACCAGATAGGATGGCTGACTTCAATCTCATCTCCGTGGGATTAATAACTACCTAAAGGGCATGCGTAAGGCACACCTTTAGGGGGTGTATGTGAGCGTGTTTCCGAAGGATCAGCTGTAGGAGAAAGGCCCCACCTGAGTGTGGGCCCCAGTGCCACACCATGGAATGGGGTCCTAGACTGAATAAAAAAGGAAAAGGTGGCCTGTGGCGCCTGTCTCTGACTTGGGCTCTGACAAGTACGAGGAATAAGTTCCTGGATGCCACACCGTCTCCACCATGCTGGACACCGTCCCTTGAACCACAAGCCAAGCCACCCCCTCCTTTCTGGAGTTACTTATGTTGGATATTTTGTGACATCAACAAGCAGAGTGACCAGCACACCAGGCTACCTGGCCTCCCTGTGAGCTTGTGCTTTAAGCAAGCATCACCAGGAGAGGAAGCTTCCTGGCCCTGTCCGCTTTGCTCTCCTGTGTCACCCACCTATCTCTCTGTGTTGAGCTCCTTCTACCTTCATGTGAGCATCTTCCTTTTTTAATTACCACTGTTTCTTTGTGTCTACTTTTCTAATTTCTGAAGTCTGTATAAATTTTGAGATGCATTCATTTTGCTAAGTCCAATCTAAATTACTGTTATAATTTTTTTTAAATTGTTGCTGTTAAACTTGGATTTTCCAGGAAAGCAACATTCTCAAATACTTCGGTCACAGAATTAAAGCAACACACAAGTTTGAATATAGATAGCATCTTTGCAAGGAAGGGGGGACTGAGACCAAGACTAACTGTACATTTTTAGAAGTCTGCATGTCCTCTGTGATCCACTCTTCTGTGAAGAACCACTCCGTGTGACCTGAGATAAAGGTCAATCACTAATATGACTTACGTTGTTTTGTGCTATTTAAAAAAAATACTGACACAGAGTCCACAGTCCCTTGGGAACCATATCAGTTTTCTTCCGACTGTTAAGATGTCATGAAGGCTAATTCACACGCCAAGTTAACTAGGCTGTGGGGTGCCCGGCTGAGCATCATTACTAGACGTGCCGTCTATGAAAGCATTTCCAAACCAGAGCAACATCTGAATGAGTAAACTTCAGAGAGCTGACTGAGTTACCACCATGGCCTGAGCAGAGCCTAAGCTTTTTCCCTTTCAGTGTTCGAGCCGAGAAACTTCATGTCATCATCTCCACTCCCAGAACATCAGCTCTGTTGATTCTCATGTCCGCAGACTCCAGATGAATCATACTGATGGCTTGCATAGCAAACTGTGGGCATCATAGCTTCCATGATCATGTGAGCCCATTATTCATAATAAATTCTCTTAGACAGATAGATACATAAAAGGATGGATGGACAGACAGAAGATTCACCTTATTCTTCTACAGACTATTGATTAACATAGATGTCAAGTTATATCTGGAGAAGGTGATCTATACACATAACCAATAATGATATGAAAAATAAAATAAATTAATTTATAAATGATTATTTTAGCAGATGAAGACACTAAGAATATGATGATAATCAGGGCACAGAGACTGGCCACAGCCTCAGTTAAGAAATGGCTGTGTCTGACTATCTTGTCACTGTGAAGTCAGGGTCCCAGACAATGAAGAGTCAAACGAGAACACTGATGTCAACTTACCCCGTGGCCTGAACAGACTTTACCCCTGGAGTCAAGTGGGCAGCTGCTCATATTTAGGGCTTGAATCTGTAGGCACTTCCGATCTAAGCACATCATGGAAGGGCCACATGGAGTCCCATCTTCTACATAACCCACATCTGTATCATCGTCTAAAACTACGTGAGCACCACTGAAAGCAGAAAGTGATCTGTTGTATTAAATATTTAATTTAATATTTATAAATATTAAATAAGGTCCTACCCCACCTTTGATCATTCAATTCCCAGATAAAAGTCACAAACTTTTATATTTATGATACACCTTTAAAGCATCAGACCCGGGCAGATATCTACCCTCTAAGCTATTAATGTCTACTTCCCTATCAATAACCCTGAGTTATAATTTGCTGTGATCTATCTGGGCTGCTTCTTACCTCCAATTGGCCAACCTTCATGGCTATGGTTTCATGACTCACCTACCTCATGCCATCTTCTCCTTTCTCTACCCTCTTCCTTATTTCTCATGGTCTCCTGCCTCAGCCCCCAAGCCCATGAACTGAAACCCCACCTACTCTCTTCTGCCCCACTAAAGGCCTTTTTATTCACCAATCAGGGCTAACTGGCGGGTGGGGGGCACAACCAGGGCCAGTATTTAGCATTACAATACATAGCAAAAGACCAAACCTCAACAGTGATCCACAGAAACATAAGCACCACACTGTGTGACAACACAGTACCAGCCCGAACAAGGCTTGCCAATACTGAAGCAGAAGAGACTGTTACAGCTAGCAAGCTATTCGAGCCTTTCCCTCCCTCCTGCCTATCTTTGTGCAAGAAAGAAACTGCCTTTTGTTATCATTTACAGCACAGATTATCAGAACGATTATCAGCAGGAAACATTCTAACTCTTTCGGTGTTCTCAATAAGTGAAAGGTGTTTGTGTAGACAGAGAGGAAGAAAGTGTGTCGTTGATTCTCCAAGGCCTGGTGGGGAAAAGATAGCATGGGAGGGAAATAACGCTGAGCAAAAACAGCAAAGCAAGGTATTTGAAAATTATTATTATTACCTCAAAGGATTGAGCTACCACAATTGAAAAGAGAAAGCCAGGTCTTCTTTACTAATGCTTACTTCTTATGTTTTGAAGTTGGGGATGATTAGAATTTGGAAGGTAATTAGAAATTGGATATAATTACTAACAGAGAGTCTTGCTGAATGTTTTACCAATATGGCAGTTTGTAATTTAGCCTTATATTTTAGCAAGGCTATAAAGATGGGTTACACACGCTGGCAGAGCGCTTGTGGACACGGGAGGTCTAGACACAACACTACAGATGCTTCCCAGGGAGGGGCTTATTCTCTACGGCCTAGTTAAAATTATCTTAGAGTCAGTAAACAAGATGGAAAAGTAGCAGTTATCTGACCAAGACATCACGAAATTGTGTAGAATTACTCTTGGGTAATTTCAAACATTTATTCACTCCCATAAAAAGGTGGTTTAAAATGCTGGGGTGGTGAAAATAAAGGGCTGATGCTGTCTCAGTTCTGTGATAGGATCCCAAAGGTGTTTTAACAGCGTGCCTCTGAACGAGAGAATGCCACCATAGAACCATGGTTACTCTGAAGGCAATGGTAATTACTTGTGACGTAATACAGCATCCTGGCTGAAAACACAAGCCTCTTGTCTATGTGCTAAGTGCTCATAGACAAATGCATATGAAAAGGGGGTTTTGTGCTAACATCAATAAAAATACTTAATGCCTATTTTCTGTATGTGTTTGGGTATTTGTTAGGGCATCATCTAAACCAGACACATGCAACATAAAATACTGCTTAAACTGGTTGTTTTATGAAAAATGAAACATAGTATTCAAATAGTGAGCTACTGCAATGCTCAAATTTTTTAGCCAGAGATAAAATGAGTACAGGTTGAGTATCCTAATCCAAAACACTGAACTCTGAAATGTCTCAAAATCTAAAACTTTATGAGCACTTACAGGATGCCATGAGTGGAAACGTCCACTTAAAACACAGTCACAGATAAAATGCAGGCACACTAAAAGTACTGGGTTAAAAAAATCACTGCTCAGAAGAAGAATCATAAATGACCAATAAATACAGGCAAGTTCAAAATGACTTAGGGAACTGTAGTTCAAAACACAATCAGATGTCATCTCAATTCATTTAAAGCAGTTGTCATTTACAAAAAAATTACAAATGCAGGCTAGAGTCAGGGAAAATAGAGAACCTTAATACACTGTGAGTAGAAGCATAAGTTAACACAGCCTCCAGGAGAACAGTGTGGGGGTTTCTTTTAAATACCAGATATTACTACTATATATTTCCTGTGGCATTATCACAATAGCCAGGATATAGAATCGATCTAGCTAGCCATCAACGAAAATAGATATAGGAGATATGGTGTAAACATAACTGTTTTAGCTGCAAACAAGAATGAAGTCTGCCATTTCCAGATTAGATGTAAACTAAGTTTCACACAGAAAGATAAGCACAACACACCCTCTCACACGTGTATAAACCTTAAAAAGTTGGCTTAATGGTAGAGGAGAGAGGAGGAGGGATTGAGACTATGCAGCAGGGTATGGAGGTATGGTTGGACATAACTAATAGGTGCCGTATACGTGTGTGGAGGTATTTCAGTCAACCTACATGGTTCCTATGTCAATAGAATGGGTGCACAACGATTAAATGTTCTTCAGCCTGTGTGTATAAGGTATAAATGAAAAATAAAGCCCATGCTTAGTTTTGGGTCCCATTCTCACGCTACCTCACTGTGCACTTACAACCATTCTAAAATCTGAACACTTCTAACCTTGAGCTTTGAGTATATGGGTTATAACTCGGAGCATAACTCTATTCCTAAGATTGCGATTGGGAAAAGGTCTTACCTACCGATAACCACCACGATTTTAGGCAACTGAAATTTGCAAGTCGATATGCTACTTTTTAAAGTAGTTCTTCACATGGAAGAAAAAGATGGAACTACAAAATCTTTGATCTTTGATGTTTTCACATTTTTCTTGTCTGAAACCTGTGATCATCATTCTTCCCTAGGTCCCCTGACTTCTATATGTTACCTGCAGTCAATAACTCGGCCTTGATGGTAGAAAGAAGTCGGGATGATCTCTCCTTGAAGTTGACCAATACGCGGAGCTCGGGTAAGATTGGTGCAAAGCAGAAATCCGCAGAACACATCACTGCACGGGTTTAAGAAGGCAGAAGACAGGAAGAATCCAGCTCAAAACACCACTACACATACATTAGTTTTTACATCATACAGTTCTGGGAACTAAATGCAGAACCTTGCAGACAACAGGCAAACAATCTACAATAGAGCCTTCTCTCCAGCCCTCAGATTCCTCAATAGTCTCTTCATTGCAGAATAAAAGCACTCAGACACTGTCTTAGCTGTGCTAGCCCCACTTCCTAGCCTAAAGAACCACAGCTTCACTCATGGCAGTGTGGTGTGCACCGTTGAAAGAAAGACCAGCGATATCCAATCAGTAGCAACAGGCTCCTGTTCCCGACATCCTCTGTCCTGTGCATCCCTCCTCCCGGCTCTAGAGCCGAGGGCAGTGCAGCCTGCCTAAAAATGAATGTGAGGAAAAGCCAGAACATGAAGAAGATCCACCTTTGAATGCAGCTTTACATCCACCTTGCAACTGTGAGCTCACAAGAGTAAGAATTTAAAAGTCAAACAGTAAAGCAGAAGGGGAGCAGTGGTCTGCATCCTTGGTGACATTTCATGACTCACCTGTCATGAGGATATCTCTACCTCCACCCCAGCCTAGCTGTTCAATAAGCAATGAGTCATACAGAATGACGACAAACAAGTGAAGCGTCAAGTCGCTAAGACGCAAGACCACAGCCCATGGTGCATGGTAATGTGGAATGCCTCTTGAAGCTTGAGAAATACAGATCAAAGCCATGCCAAGACAGCAGTTCCCATCCACCAGAGCTGATAAACGTTATAAATCTGGTAAGATCACAGATTGGTGAAGACAGCGTATATTACAGGAGAGTTTCCTAGTGTACAGCCATTTTATGTCATCTGATGACAATGAAAATATGCATCCTTGGGACCTGGCAATCATCTTGCTAAGTACATCTCCCAGAGAGATGGAGACAATATACATAGGCCAGGTGTACAGGAAGGTCCAGAGCAGCATAGCTTGTTTTATGCTTTTTCTCTCCTTTTCACATTTATCTATTAATATTTTCAATAGAGCATATGTAACCAACCCTTTGACAGTTCATACAGGGACACACTGTGCATGCACAACTCCCTACTTTTGTTCCCTTTGCTTTTGCATCAGTCTGGGAGCAGTTGCTATGCCCCGGGGTGCCGGCCCACTCACTGTTTGCTACATTGTATCCACCGGTCTCCATCCTTGCCACAATTGCCCTTCTCGGTGCCTTCCGTGTTCAGCTTTTCATAGCAGAACTTGTCTGACCCGGCAGCCTCTATCAGAGATGGAGGAGAGAAGAAAACACATTTTAGTTCTCTGGGCCACTCACACTCAGTGGGGTGCCCCAAACCTGTCTATCACCTGCCTCCCAGAAAGAGGACAAAAAGGAACCTTGATTGCCTGTTCCTATGGTGGAAACAAGCAAGCGCTGATTTCTAGCACTGAATGTGCCCTCTGCTGACTTATCAAAACTTTCAAACTTCAGTGGCTTTTCTGAGCTGGTGCAAAAATGCTCCAGCACAGTACAAGTCTGAAATGTGAGAAATCTCTAACCAGATCTTGCTGGTGGGTTTTAGAGTGCCCAGTGAGAAAAATCACCAGCAGCAATACCTACCACCACCACCACATAGTAAACAAATTTATATTCTTAATTCTGTTTCATTTTGTTTTATGTTTTATGTGTACGGGGGTTGTGCCTAGAAGTGGAGCTGTATACCATGTGCATGCAGTGCCCAAGGAAGCCAGAAGAAGAGATCAGATCTCCCGGAAATGGAGTTACTAACAGTTGTTAGCTACCATGTTGGAAGTTGAACCCAGGTCCTTTGGAAGAGCAACTAGTGCTCTTAAGGGCTGTGCCATCTCTCCAGCCTTCTTAATCCTGTTTATGTTAACACTGAGAGATTAATTTTAAAGTTTCAGACCACTGAGTTTGTTAGGTCTTTTTTTAATCTTTTTGAGACAGAGTCCTGGAACTCATTATGTAGTACAAGCTGACCTATAACTACTAGTAATCCTCCTGCCTCAACTTCCTAAATGCTGAGATTACAGGCATGAACCAACATGCCTGGCTCTGCTAAGATTTTTTATCAGCACTTGAGTTTTGATATTTAAATTTTAAGAAGAATTTTATGCCCTTATTATCTTTATCTAAATGAAGCACTGAAGTTAAATTTTTCACACAAAGAACACCTGCCAAACACTGAAATCATTCACGTGACCTCTTTTGTGTACTTTCTTCCATTTTGGAAGAGCCAGCTTTAGCTAGCTAGTGAGTTTCATTTCTTTGCTTTTCGGTTCAGGTAGTGATTGTCAACTTGATACAAACTAGAGTCAGCTTGGAACAAGGAAGTTCAATTGAAAAATTGTCCCCATCAGACTGGCCACTGAGCAAGTCTGGGGGACATTTACTAGATTAGAGCTTGATGAGGAAAGGCCCAGCCACTGTTGGTGGTGCCTCTTCTGGGCAGGTGCTGCTCAATTGTATAAGAAAGCAGGCTGATAGGGTGCATGGGGGACTACCCAAGGTGGCCCCCACCTGCTCAGAGGAGAAGGGGAGGGGGAAGGATCGTGGGAGGGGATGACTTGGTGGAGGGTAGTGAGAAGGATGTAAAGTGAATAAGTAAAATTAAATTAAATTTAAAATATTATGATATAGCAAAACAAAGAAAAAATATTTTTTCAAACTTACAAATGTAAATATAATTATCAAAATAAATAAATGAAAATATAGCCAGAAAAAAAGAAAGAAAGAAAGAAAGAAAGAAAGAAAGAAAGAAAGAAAGCAAGCAGGCTGAGCCCTTCTTGAGGAGCAAGCAAGTAAGCAGCACTCCTCCGTGATCTCTGCTCTAGTTCCTGTCTCCAGGTCCTGCTGTGAGTCCCTGCCCTAATTTTCCTCAGTGATGGAGTGTGATATGCAAGTATAAACCTAATAAGTCTTTTCCTCCCCAAAGTTGGTTTTATCAGTGCTCTTGATCAGAAAGCAAAGTAGGTCAATTCATATGTGGCCCCCACGAACTAAAGTTCTGAGTCACTGTGAATTTCAGCCAGTAAACATGTGTATTAACTTTTAGGCAGTGTATGAAATTCCTTAGCATGGTCCTGTCTGCTACCAAACAAATTCCTGCATGTTATCACTGACACTGAGTAACAGATAAAACAAAACAAAACAAAACAAACCCCTCAAAAACCAAAACCACCCCTGCAACTCTCACAAGGTAAACCAGAAAGGTACAAAGTAAGCTATGCAATTATGCAAGCGGCCAAATAGTAGCTATGACCGAGGTACTCAACCTGTTGTCACAGGTAGCTGCGACATTCCATATTTAACAGCCACGGTAAATGAAAGGCACTTCGGTTTCCATGACGACTTCTCACTTGGCTATCTGTTCCCATGGTCTTTGCATCAGCCGCATTATTTGAGGTGTATGGGGAACTGAACTCAAAGCCTCTGATGTCCACTACCCCTACCACTCCCGCAGGCCTGTGCCTGACTGTTATGCTATCTCTTTACTTTCCTCCTTTGCTGGACTTTTACATCACCCCATGCTGTGTATCTCTGTCGCAGACTGGAAGAGCAGAACCACGAAAAAGAAACTGTGTGCGGCCATCAGGCCAGAGGATGCCACCTACTTGTCCCCCAGATGTACTGGCATTGGTTGTCCCTTGTCTTGCACTCGCCGTTGTAGCAGCGACCCTGAGAGAAAGAACACACACGTTGTGAGTCACAGGGCACCGGGGCCATTGTCCCCAAACTCTGACTACAAGGTCCTGCTCTGGGTGAGTTACACAAAGCTCTCCTCATTTGCTACTCAAGCCTCTTCGCAGTGGCCAACAGGAAACATAAAGTTACCAAAGAAGTAGAAGCTCTGCCACATTAAAATGTAAAGCCTGGGCACACGGCACAGCATGTCTCTTTAAATGTATAATAATTCTTGAAACTTACATTTTTATGGGGAACAAAAAATTGTACCATTCTGCAAATGATACCAAAATCACTTAGCTGCTCTTATATGTGAATGTTGAGGATATTAATACTGACTTGGGAAAAGGCTTATAAAATATTGTCTTTTTTTTTTTAACTAAATAGGCTGGAATTATCTAAGGGTGGTTACAACTCAGCAAATTAGACTCCTAGTTTCCTCGGCCAGTGCATCCTTTCCCTTTTCCTTCAGTTTGGACAATCTGTCACTGTTTAAACATATGTACTATCTGGAAGGGAATAAAGCTGATATAAACCAGCACCCCACTGCAGTTTACTTGGGTAAACTTTCTTCCCAAGTTACAGTTCTCAAAAGTGGGGAGGGGGAAATGACACTAATCCTTTCTAAACTACCCTGAAATCTTAGAGCCCAGCATACCTGATTTTGATTGCAGGCATAGCCATCTTGTTTATGGAGGTTTGGTGGGCACTGAAAAATATTATCTTTTTAGTTGATGTACGGATGCATTAAAAAAATCAGAAAATGTGTTTAATAAGGTAAAAGAAGAGAAAAAGTAAATGTACAATTAGGAACATTTAGAACAGCACATTTAACGCCATTAATGGATTATTTAATTCTATCATTAATGAAGAGAGTCTAATGCAGTTAATTCTTTTTATGTTTTCCTGTTTACCAGGAGATGGGCTAGATAGCAAATAATGTTCACTTGTCAAGGAGCTGCAAGCAGAAGTGACTAAAATGGGCAGCAAGGAGAATGAATCAGCTGCGGAGGAGTGGACACATTAAGAGCTAATTTGCAAGACCTTGCACGGCTCCTTGTAAATGTCAAATCTGCATGTGACATTGTGACATGTGCCTATGGGACATTTTTGCAAAAGCAAGAGAAACAGTCTTGAAGCACAATGTAATCAGTGTAAGTGCAGTATCACTCTGACCTCTCAAGCCAGACTTGTTACTAGAATAATCTATGGTGAAGTAGGTCTTGCTGCTGCTGCCGCTGCTGCTGCTTTAGCCAAACCATCTATGACACCATTTAAAAATACACTTCATTTTCCCCAGAAGTTAGCCGGAATAACTCCAGTTACACTTTTTAAACATTTAAGAAAGTGGGGGAAAGGTCAGGGGCCATGAGGTTGAAAGCGAAAATGAAAGAAAAATATCCCTGGGACAAGGAGAAAGAAGCTTAAGGGCGCTCACTGAGGTGGTCCCTCCCATTCCCCGTTTTCTCAGCAAGTGTCTTTTCAACCCAACAGCATCTCAGACCCCAAACAGAGCCTCCGTCCTCTCCATCTGCATCTTCTTCATCTCTTTGTCTTTTTGTCTCACACATGCCATCCAGCATGACTGCAGATCCTCAGATTCACTTCAGAATGCCGACTCTTTTCCTCAGCTTCTACCATTTAATCCCAGGTCCGCAAACATTTTAACCTGGACTGTAGTCTCTGACCCAATCTTCCCTGCCTCCACCCTGGTTCCTTGTACTGTTCCCAGAGAGATCTGTTGAAACATGAACACCAGATCCTGTTGGTCCCCTGCTCAGAAACTTCTGCCTAGCTTTCCAAGTTGCATGGGATCTGCTTCTCCGATCCACACCCATCATCTCCCTGGCCTCATTTCCAGGCCCCTCAAGGGCTGATGTGATTGTCTGTGAGATGCCAGGCACACTGCCAGCCACTGCCTGCTTCCTGCGGAGCTCATTGCATCTGCTCTTTAGGGAATTTGCTCAACTCTCACCCTCTCAAACCTTCTCTCTAATCGCGTTCTCTAGAGCGGTAGCTCCTTCCCATGCTGGCATCCTCTGTTCCCAATTTCCTACGTGTTCCTTCTCCGCTGCCCTTACCACCACCTGACAATTCATATATTTTCTTAGTTTGCTTCTGCCCCCGTGATGATGTGAGCTCCATGCAGGCAGGGTTTTGTGTTTGGCTTCCTGCTGCACGGAACAACACCAGGATGTGGTGGGTGTTCAATTACTACTAGCTGACTCAGAAAATGAATGGATCACCCATACTGGTAAAATGAAGTTATTTTATGCTGCACGCATAGGACCGTTTATTGAGTTCATCACAAGAAAGATGAAGGATGCGTGCAGCTTTCCTCAGGAGCAGTGACACACTACAGGACACAGCAAGAAAATGTCGGTTCTGCATCTTCCTAAGGCCCCTTTCAGATGCAGTCCACAGCAGTCACCACCTGGTCCTGCGAATCCCAGGGATGCAACAATTGACAGTAAACAAAGCATACAAAAGAGATCCCCGAGGCCTCTTCCATCTTTCTGGATTCCCCCGGAATGCAATCATTATCTCATTAATCAGCTATCATAAATTATTCACTTACCCTAAAACCAGTACAGCCAGAGTAAATAGAAATGGGGGTGGGACGCTCCTAGAAGAGGCAAGTCACCTTTGTGACGTCTTAAGAAGGAAGGGGGAAAGGGAGAATGCTTTGCTGACAAAACAACAACAACAACAACAACAACAAAACAGCAACAACAACCAAAAAAAGGCCTCATTATAAACTGTCACAGCTACATGTGCCGTGATTTCTAATCAATCTGGTTTTAGTTTAGGCTAAGAAAAGCCAGTTGTTAGACAGATGTGGCTGTGCACACCTGCTGTGCTGATCTGAATGAGAATGCCCCCTGCGGGTGCATATATTTGAATACTTTGGTCCCCAGTTGGTAAAACTGTTCAGGTCTTTTATAAGGTGTTTTAGTCACGGCATTTGTCACAGCTGTAGAAAGGTAATTGAGACACTTGGAATCCTAACCGTAAAGAGGCTGTGGTAGAAGAGTTATGGCCTGACTGGGCTGAAAAGTAAGACCATGCCTCAAAAATAAATAAACAAACAAATAAATAAATAGTCATTAAGTCCAGTTGCTAATCACTGCAATGTTTAACGGGGAAATCACCCAGAGGTTCTTCACATCCTCTAAGGATGTTCAGAACAGGAACAAATCTGGGCATTTTCTGCGTGAAGTGATGCTCAGAAGCACCACTGTTCCCGGGGATGCAGCGCAGGAAGATGCTGCTGAAGCTGAAGAGGCTTCAGTGGTGCCTATTTTAAGTTGTGGAATCCCCCATTAATCTCCAGTGCTTGCAGGGGCCATTATCACAGCTTTCAAATATCTTTACTATGTCACCACACTGTTTGCTACGGATTTCTTTCAGTTGCTTGAGTATTGATTATTCTGTCATAAACTGTGCAATGAAAAAAAAGTTCAACATGGCTCTAAATGAGATGTCTCCAGGGAACCGTGTGGAAGAGGTCACTGAAGGAGTGGGGGAGACAGAGGGGATGGAAGCAACCAGGAGAACAGGACCCTAGGAGACAACGGAACAAAGCTCATAGGAAGTCACAGACCCTGGAGCTGCACTGCAGTGTCTGCGAGCGTTGGCAGCAGGTCCTCTGTGGATATTCTATACCCTTCAGTCCAGTGCGTTCCAGGACCCCTAACTGTGTGAGTGACTCCTGTCCCTTTCTCTCAGGGCTCTTTTATTTTTCTGTTGGCTTGGCTTGTCCAACTTCAATATGATGATTTCTGTTTTATCTTATTATATTTTTATTTTGTTGTGTTTAAAAAAAGAAAAGAAAAAAGTTCAGAAATATCAGTAAATGCTAGGATAAAAATTAACTAAAAACAGCCGGGCAGTGGTGGCACACGCCTTTAATCCCAGCACTTGGGAGGCAGAGGCCAGCCTGGTCTACAGAGTGCGTTCCAGGACAGCCAGGGCTACACAGAGAAACCCTGTCTCGAAAAACTAAAACAAAACAAAACAAAATAAAAAAAAATTAACTAAAAACATGAAGTAAAAAAAAAAAAAAGATAAGGGTATAAAGTAGCCATGTAGATCATGGTTCTCAGGGATGAAGAGGTTCCATTTTCATAAAAACTCTGAATATTAATAAATTCAAACTTCATTTTCTCTTACAAAATAGAAGAAAATATTATGGATTCTAGATCCTTCTACTTCAACTACCTACTTTGGGTTTATTCTGATGATCACATTTTTAAATTATTAATAAAATAGCAGCATTCTATTCTAATGTGCCACAAAAAAAAAATTAACAAAACAATTTCCACCAAAGACACATGAAGTAAAGAGAAAAACATTTGCATTTCTTAGACAATAAAATAGGTTGAGGAAAGAGCCCCTATTTTATTTTACTTTTCTGTATGTGTGTGTGCAGTGTATATGAATATATATATAGAGAGAGTATGTGTGTGAGTGCATGTGTGTGTGAGTGGTGTATGTGGGTTTGCACACTGGTATGATCCATGTGTGCCTATGGATATCAGAGGTTGGTACTGAGTATCTTCTTACTACTCTCCATACCTACGTTTTGAGATAGGGTCTCTGCTGAACCGGAAATTCACCAATCAGCTAGACTAATTGCCCAGGGAGTCCCCTGTCTCTGCCTCCCGTGCCTACATCCCAGGCATGTGCCACTACCTCCAGCTTTCATGGGAATGGTGGGGATCCAAACTCAGGTCCTAAGGCTTGCTTAGCAAGCACTTTATCCACTGAGCTTTCTCTCCAGCCCCAATATCCCCACTTTAAAAGCCTTATTTCCATCAGACTCCAAAGCAATTCAGGAATTAAAACTTGAAATGGAAACCTCTATTTCTAAAAAAAGCTAAACATGAGAGCCAAAGTCATATATTGCAGTTATAAAAAAAAAAAAATACTATCCTATAAAAGTAACAGTCAAATGGTATATCAGAATTGTTATACTTGTGAAAGGCAGAATCCACAATTCTTGTACTCTGTCATTACACTCCAGAAAAATTACAAAAGATTCTGTTTACATATTTAAATATGAGGAACACATGCGCAAGAGTGACACACATATAAATAAAGTCAGGACATATTTCCATGTGCTGTATCATTAACAGAGCCATGGGTAATAACACAAAGACCTTCCTAAAGGTTAATTAACATCTTTTCGTTCTGTGTTCCCTTCCAGCAACTCAGTACAATGCCAAGCACTCTGCTCTCATTACTGTACTGATTGGTTGATATGCTGGTGAAGAATAATTAGGCATTCTGAGCCTGAAAGTCTCGTGTGGGTGGGAAGCAAGCACACTGTCCACTGCTTCCTCAGGCTATCTGCTGTGGAGGGGCTTGCCTTTGCAAGGAAGCTGTGCTGGAACCGACTGTGTCAGTAACCTGCTACAGTTTGAACCAGGACTTCTTAGAAGACACACGTGGCTCTTGTATTAAGCCTATATAACTCAAGATGGTCATTTTCGTTTTTATAGCATGATCTTTTGGCTTGAAACTGCACCATGTTCACCGTGACCCCAGTGGATACCAGTCTACCTTGCAGTTGGCAACTCCAGTCCTGGGAACGTGTCCTGCAGAGATAACCCTGCAGGAGATATAGTCCTCCAAACACTTCTATACTGATAAAACGATGACAGATTACTGAAGTCTAATGCGTAATCTCTAGGTAAAAACCAACTGATCAATTTGCATTATACCATCATAAAACAAGATATTAGCACAGGAAAACCTTCTGAAGACACATCAGAAAGAAAGCAAAAGTCAAATGAAATCCCAAATCCTTACTGTAGCATTCAGAACCCCTTGCCGGAACCCTGACATTTTTTGAAACTTTCCTACTGCCCTCCAGCTCTGCCTGCTTTCACTCCACATCCTGAAGAAACCATGCCGCTATACTTGCTGCTTAGAAACTAACTCCTTCCGTAGCTACTATCCCAACCTAATATCCCACCACATTCTTCTCTCCACAGGGTCTTATTTTATCATATATTATATTATATGTGTGTGTGTGTATGTATAAATATATACATGTATGTATTTATATACACATACACACATATGTATTTTTATTTTTAAATTAACTTATTTGCCTCTCTACACACAACAGAACCTAAATTCCACTAGAGGAAGAACTCAACAATTATGTTCCCTTCCATATCCTGGCATTTACAGCAGTACTTGGCAAGTAACTCAACAGATGTTCATTTGAGTGGCAAATAGGGTCATAAAATAACATGCTATAAATAAAAAGCACAAAAAATTACACAAATAGGGAGTCAAGAAGTCAATATTAATTACAGCATTATAATCATTTTAATGGACCAAAATCATGCCAACGCACAGAGTCAAGAAGCAGGCCTATGCATGCGGACAGCAGCAGCGGTGGCGAAGCCTGGCCTACTGCTCCCAGATGCAGTGGTTCTGCTCGCTCCCAGTTCTCTACATCAGCTCCCTTCCAAAATTTCTTTTTTGTTTTTTTTTCTTTAAATTTTTCAAAGCATGTAAGATGTGGGAACCTAAGTAAAAAACCTTATGAACTGAGTATAAATCATCTAAAAATATTTATAAAGGGGGAATTTAGAAAAAAAAAAGGAGAAAGATGAAAATCCCAAAATACAATACCAAACTTCCTTAAGTAATAGAGAGCTAGAAATATCTAGAAAACCAATCTATAATAAAGAAACTAAAATAGGTCTACACTTGCAGTCTTTACTGAAGGATTTAAAACATGTCTTGCATAACATAAAAGATAAAAATGTGGTTTTCCATACCTGGCCAGAGTCTCCAGTGCAGTACTCAGTGATATCACAGCTATTTACGGCATCCCGGCATTCATACCCTCGTGACTGAAACTACAAATCAAAACCAGGATTAGGAGGTAGCATGCACTGTATTCCACACAACTGCCATTCCTACATCCACCAAGAAGCCCAGACTTTGTCATAATCCTCACCCACCCCCCACCCACTCCCACCCCCCGCTTCACAGTTTGTAAAATCACTGCAGGTTAGAAATGAGGCTCAGGTTCATCCTACACTAAGGTGCGCATCAAACAGGCACTAAGTGTGCAGACTGTGAAACCCACCGTCTCCACACACCGAGGAAAGAACCCGATGGGATGAAATTATGTAAAGAAGAAACACTGGTTTAGCTTAGCACAAAGGAACAAAAAACTGTTGTTAAACACTTAAGATTTCTCTGAAGGACAGATATATACATATAATTTACCCAACCGTAACTAATTTGTCCATTAGCTTGAGTATTAATCTTGCTTTAGATAAATACACACAACAAAATTACAATGAATTCATATAAATCACCTTCAGAGGCATCCATGACTGCCTATGATGAACAAAACATTTGGTTTGTCTGGCAAAGGATGGGCAAACTATGAAGTCTCATTAGCCTCGAGCAATTTATCATTTGGTAGGTAATATGAAGCAAGCACAAATTAAGTTGAAATCTCTTAGAATATCATGATGTAGAACCTTCCTTGGTATTGAAAAGAGCAATAAAATCATGTAGTTTTTATAGTTATTCAAAGTGTCATAGATCTGACATATGAGATAAAGTGGTAATGACTTTTGGAAAAGAACTGTCAGTCACTGAAGGTGGAAGATTCTACGCACGTGCCCGCGCACGCACACACACATGCACACACGCACCCCACATACAAGCACATACATACACACATGCACACATGTGACCATATGTAAGTACTTCCTCACCTAGCTTTCTTGACTTTATAAGATTCAAAAAGCCAAGTGGGAGATATAAGCACTAGTTTTTATACTATGTATCTAAAACAAATTAGGGTAAGCTCGCAGAATTGTTCCTTTCTGTCCTATGGTTTGATCTGTTCGCCTGCATTAACAGGGTAACTTGTCTAGTCTGGAGGCTGTAGGGGGGCACACCCTCTAGAGGAGGCCTGGGAGGTTAGGAAAGTAGACAGTGAATAACAGAAGAGACACATGCTGTGGCCCACAGACGTTCGATAAAATTACCAGTATCGCTGAGCTAACATGTACAAATGTGTACCAAGTCACCCAAAAGCTCAGCAGACATACTGAGATGCTTGGCTAACTTGTCAAGGAACGAGAAGAAAGATGAAACTTCCAGGGGACTCACAAGACACGAGGTGTTGTTACAGCAGGGACCGTCACTGCAGTGGGCCCCGTTGGAGAGCGAGCATTTCTTACAGCAAACTCCGTAGCATTCCTAGAGAAAACACTCCTTTGAGTAAACCGGGAACACACCACTGCCCGTTCAGTATTCCCTCCACGTGCAGTTTATGCATCAGATCACAAGAGTTCTATAAACAGTACGTTAACATTTTAGAGAAATCAATCACTTTAAATGATGACAGACTCCTGCCATGTTTTTCAGCAGAGTGATCTCCCAAGAGTATGATTATCCATTAACAGACACCCCCACACAAGCCTCCATAACTATCCCATGTTCTTAACAACCAGGTTTTGTTTCATAAAGGAAAAAAATACATGCAGCATGGGAAAACGCTCATGATTCTGTACAAGGTACCCAAGATGGATATGAGCTCTGGATTAACTTTTTAAAGGTCAGGAATTTGATTAGGACAATCCATTAAGCTTTTCAGACACGGCTGCAACAGCAACATGACTAATTCTTACAAGTCTGAGCTAGGACAAAGCATTGATCATAGCAATCAGGAAAAAAAAAAAGAAGGCAGCGGTGACCCTACAATGACTGATAACACGTCTGCTCTCGGCTGTTGTTCTTAGCTCAGAGGATGAACTGAGCTAACAGCAGAGACTGTCTCTTATACCTACCACATGGAAGCCACAGTCACACTCCTCCCCGGCCTCCACGTAGCCGTTTCCACACTCTGTGGGCTCAAACAGCTGAAAGAGATTGGAGAATACAAAGAAAAGCATTTTAATTTACTGCAGAAAATCCATACATCAAGCTGGCCATATACATGGCTGTATCATATGATTCTTCTATGATCATGACTTTATATTCATTTTTACTTGTGTGTTCTATATGTATGCACACATGCATGTGGGTAGCTACCAAGGTCAGACAGGAACAGTGGATAGCTTAGAGCTAGAGTTACAAAGGGTTATAAGCTGCCCGGGATCAGTGCAGGGAACCAAATTCCAGTCTTCTGAAAGAACAGCAAGTTCTCTTAACTGCTGAGCCATCCTTCCAGCACCTTATTTATTTATTTATTTATTTGCTGTTGTTGCTACTGTGGCTGTTGTGTGTTGAACAGTTATTGCATCTTATATAGATTACATATATAATAAGCGAAATAGTATTCGCTTATTATTAACACTCTTAAAAAATGTTAGAAAGGAGGTGGTCTCTCTGCGGACTTCCTTGGTGGGGTCTTGAGAGACAACCTCCAACATTAGAGTGACTATGGAGCTAAGCTGTCAAGAGAAATAGATCACTTTCCGTGTTTTCTAATGGAGCTAAAATGTATTACTAATAAGACTCATAGATATCTAATTTGCTGACTTGACTACAGGCAGCCAAAAAGACATCAAAACTGTCAGAAAGATAAATATGTTTAGAAAACCAAATGTGAGATGTACAACTAAGGAAATGCCAATAAGCTTAGAACAATGTTGTCAGAGATTCACAGCCATCACACCTATTGAAAAGAAATCTGCATTGTCTGCCACAAAGTCCCACCATTGCATTTCTTGAATTATCTGTGAGTAGAAAGAAAATTAATTCAATAACTTAGGAATTTCAATAAATTAACTATGTGCAAATACCCAATCTCTTAATGCCCAATTTAGTTTCATAAAAAAAAATAAGTATGTTAATGTATGGATATGTGAATCAATAGACATCTCTCAGTCGTTGCTGTACTCATCCCCCAATGGTGCCATGAACTTGTTTCTGGATAAAAATATTGTAGATGGATCATGGAGAAAGTTGCTTACTCACAACAAACTTGTCTATATCCTATTGGCTGGAACAGGACTTCCCTGGTATGATTATCACTTCCGGGTGTGTGTGGTAGGAGAAGGGGAGTCTGGAACAGCACACCTCAACACATGTGCTCAGAGCAATGAACATGAGAGAAAGACCTTGCCCAGCAGCCAAACACACTATGGGTAACAGCCATCTTCCACTGAGTCTACACAAGAAAGACCTGGTTCTACTACTTCCAGGAAGGAACTATTATCAGAAGTAAGGGAATGTTCCAGCCAAGCGGGAGAGTCAATAGTGCTCATCTCCGTGCTCCTTTGATTGGCAGGCAGGAGAAGGCAGAAAGAGGCAGGGCAGTGGAAAGATGGCCAACACTTGGTACCAGGCTTCCCGTTCTTTAGTTCTTGGGTGCTTTCCCCTTCCTTCCTGAGTTTGGCCACTATCTCAAACCAGATGTAAATCACAGCAACTGGGAAGATTTCTGAAGCGGAGAAAAATGTGCATATAAACTGAAAATAACAAGCAACACACGCCTATGCATATATTCATTGACTAAGAACACGAGGGATAAAAAATTAGTTCTTTGGCATATACATACAAACTACTCTACTGGAATTCACGGGGTCTTCTTTTTTGATCATTGTAATTTATAGTTTAAAAAGAGAAATTATCCTGTATCTAACTTCTGAAATTGAATATGCAAACATAGGGTTTTTGTGTGAAATTCCCAGGTTCCCGAGATAATTTTCTTCCTGCTTACAGGTAATCTGAGAAGTGTAATGATGGATCTTTGTGTATATTCCAGAGACCTTAACCTCTCCAAACAAGCTAGTGTTGTCTCCTCGAGCACAGTGCTTACAACTAGCTGCCAGCTGCAAAGCAAGGCAACACTAGCCAGGCACCATGTAATTCGAACCTGCCAGCAGTTCACATGAGTTCTTCATTTCAGATGCCTTGAAGACTTCTGGTTTCTGTGTCCAGAGGTCACTGCCAGGAAAGACCATCAGCCTATTTTAATGGTGCAAAGTCAGTTTTAAAGTCTCAGTTCTCTTGAGATTTACAGAGCTTTGGCTTTACTGAGATTTCTCAGGGATGTCAGGTTCCAAGCTTTCATTCCGACACCAGCTGTGTCACTCGCTTGTGAGTATGGAATAAATTAGTCTTTCTGTTGTTTGCCTTGGTGACCGATTTTTTTTTTAAGGGAAAGTCAACACAATATTGCCACTCTTTAAATTTGCAGAGTATCAAACATTTTCTATACAAATGAACTCTATCTGAGAATAACGTGAGGTGTTATTCTAAAGGAAAAGCGATTTTTTTTCCCATGGTCAAATTCCGATACCATCTGCTAATAATGCCAGTTCTGTTTTTTCAACTGCTGGCCTCCTTCGTTTCCAAACATGCTCCTATAAAAACACAGAGCCTTCTGCAAAAGTGTTAGCCTGTCAGCTTGAGAATTCGGCCTCCGCTGAACTTTAGCATGATGATTGGCCGTGTTCTATGTCAAGGGGACTGGAGCACATCTTATAATCAAACAATTTCATGCTTCTACAGCAAGAAATAAATATTTATGTCACAGAGGGCCCAATGAAGATTTTCAAAATTTAGGTTTTCTGTCAAATGTGTTTTCTGAAAACTCTTAAAAACCTCTTCTGGAAATGTATAATTTTCCTTAAATCTGTGCTTGAGGAATTGCAATTTTGTTTATACACATAGGAAACACCAATGACAGGCAGCGTGGACTTCCAGGGGAAGGGGACTATGTAGTAGAAATGCTTGAGGTATTTATGGAGCCTGCGAATGTTAGACCAGGGCCACTATTGCTTGGCTGATATCAGTAATGCTTTCTGCCTGGGACCAGATCACCCCAGAGAGTGGAGGAGTTGGGGCTGGACCGTGAGTGAAACTCTCGGGAGGAGAAAGCCAAGTCTCCAGAAGGAATGTCAAGGTTAAATGCGACTGTTAGCAAAGAACAGATCCGGGTAAAAGTTCTTTCCATTCTGATCCCCTGCGTCTTAGCAGAAAAGTGGAAAAAAAAACAACATAAAATTCTGGAGAATTTTTGCATTTTAGGGAACTGCAAGCGAGCACTGAACACTGACCCCCAATTTGATCTTTTGCTTGGTCTTAAGCATGCAGAGGCTCTCCATAACTGAACATCTATCAGTTGGGTTTAGTGGCTCCCACCTGAACTTCCAGCATATGGGACGCTGAGGAAGGGAGATTGCTTGTAGCAATGTATTAAACTGTGTGACAAGAGACTTGCTTTCTGAGAACAATCTCTGACGTTTGGCACATTCTTACTATTGGAAAATTAAGTCACTGACCTTAGTTGGCCTATTGAAAAGACATGCTCCGCCTCCTCTTTGTAAAAAGTCTCTGTACTCCAAAATGCTGCACTTTGAGAACTTTCGAGAGTGAGACACCCTGAGGAAATAAGAAATCAATTATATAAGGAATTCACAAAAGCAATCATCAGAGAAGAAAACTAAAAACTACAGAAAGTTTATTCGAGATATAGATAGATCAATATAAATATTTGGCAAGATGTTTGGGTCCAAACAGCTATGTTTATGGGGTGGAGTCCATAGAAGAAAGGAAAATAAAACCATCATAAGACTAGGAGCTTGGTCACTCTCAAGTTACCAACCCTCCTGACTGAAATCCGTCTTGAAACATGTCATCACTTAAAATGTTTGCTACAAAATCTTAAATCAAGACTAGGTTGTAAAGTTTGATTATTTTTATTTACCATGTCTCAATAGAGGCAACCTTACTTTCTTTTACTCTGTTCTGAATAAAGTGGCTCCAGCAGCCCTACTAGACCTTGTTTTTCGAAGAAGCGTCTGGAAGGTCAGTTTATTAAAGACTGTTACTCAGGCTTCAACAATCCAAAATGTAAGTAAATGAGTAAACCCTGAAGGCTGCATGGGACCATGCTGGATCATACATGCATATGTGATTAGTGTGTATGCCCACAGCAAAAAGGAATTACGGCATGCTCCCACGAGCAATGGCTCTTTATTCTTCATTTCAAATACAATTATTGAGCAATATTCATGATTTAGCATGAATAAAAAATGAACCTCTCTGTGATTTATTCAATCAAATTAAGACCCTTATGTCAGCACACAGGGGAATATCATACACACGTCAAGGTTAAGCTAAATCATACACACTGGTTCCTCAGGAATGTCTGCAATAGGCCATTCTAGGCTATAATACAATAGTTTTATGTATGAGGGTACATGTAGAATTAAAACTCATCTCTATTGACAGTAATGTCTTACAAGAAGTATACCAAATATATCTTTGAGAAAATATGCATTGACTTCAAATGGTTTATTACGTCCTATGAGTATTCAATCCAAAACTCATTTAGAAATTGACAGTTTAAAAAGGCAGTAATATCGCCACACAAAAGCGACACATAAATGGCATGCTTTGCTATGGCACCTATGAAGGCTGCACCCTCATAAAGGACTCAACTGTGGAGCACAAGTAGTGCGGCCGGGGAAGGCAAGCATTTCAAGATTAGACTGCATTTCTAGGAATATGCTCTGTTGTTGCAGGGGTAACAGCTAACTGCACAAACTTTCTCCTCTCCATGGAAGAAGGAGATGGTTTCGTTGGCATGAGTGCAGAACAAAGGTGGGACCAAAAATTCCCAGTGTGCAGGTATCTGGACTGAGCAAAGACAGTCAGAAAGAAATCTCTCGCCATGATTACAAGCAGATTATAGCCTAGGATGCCCTGGCCATGGCCTACACAGTGTAGGAGTCTCCTGGAAATAGCAGTGGTACCCGGTCTCAGGCCACTAGTGCTTACAGAACAGCTGGTCCGGTTGCATAAGTGCCCGCCAAGGAAAGACAAGTGAAGTAATGTTGATTGTCTACCACTTGACAACTCTTTTGTTTAGGTATTATAACTTTGAATTAATTTTTTAAAAAAAGAAAGAAAAAAGCTCTGTTGACTCTACAAACAGTATACTACAAATTTATTACCATAAATGTGCATTTATAAGTTCCTAAAAATGTAAATGGATGACTGAATTGATTTCCACTGGCTGCTTCAGGTAGACCATCTGCTTGTATTCTAAGCATATTAAAAGATTAATGCCTCCACTAAATGCAGAAGCTTTCAGTCACATGATTCCTGTAAGGGTTAATAAATAGAAGTAGCTAATACATTTCACTTTTCTCCCCAACCTTAAATTAAAAATTAAAACATACAGTGAATTAGCACTGTCAGTTTTAAAATATCAGACAATTAATTATTGAATTTATACTAAGTGCTTAGCCTAAAAGTCCAGTACCTGAGAGACTGTGTCTCTAATGATTATATATGCAGCAATTCTTGCAACGGGCATACATCACACTCAAAAGTAATGCAGACTTACCCTGTTTCTTCCATGATGCAGCCGCCCCAGGACTCTATGCATTCACATTCTAGCCCAATGAAACAAGAGCAACAAAGGGGGGGAGGGGAGACAAAGTCACAGCTTCAGTTTGCACCAGCTCCTGCAAAACTTCCTCAATACAGAGTGTCAAGACTCCTCTATTTCCTTAGGTCAATGGGTCCTTATGCCTGGAGTATAGATTGCTTCTTAAGGGAAAAAAAAACCCTTGGGCTTCTCTTTATTTTTGTTACTCAGATTCCTTGATTAGATTTCTAAAATCCAATGTTTAATTAGAGGTATCATTGGCTAGAAACAAAAAGCTGAATTCTAGTCTATCTTTTAATCTAGAAGAGAGTCCCACAGAGAAGACACTCAGCTTTTTTTTTTTTTTTTTTTTTTTTTTTTTGGAGGGGGGGTCTTCTTTAAAATGGAAGCAATGTCTATCTCCCAGCATGACTTTAGGTTCACACAGATAGATGGCATTCTCAGACGATCTGTATGAATACAGCACAATGTCACTGAAGTCCTTCAGACACAGGGCAGCTAATAATTGAATAAAATTCAATTTGCTGGAGTCACTGCCAGGATCAGCCAGAGACTCAGACCAATCTCATCCCAGCCTACTTCACCATTCAGTCCAATGACATCTCAGCTGACCCCAGCACTGGCCTCCAGGATTTTCAACTAAGTGATGGAACCCAATGTTCTCCTTCCTGAGTCTGAGCTACCTGGGTCAGCTTCTGAAACTTTAAAGTGGGGAGGCCACTTTCTTGAGAAAGCAAATAGTCTGAGCAAGATCTTAGTAAATGCAAGTTTATAGAGATAGTAGAATGTTGCTGGGTGCTTGCCATGACTGTGTGTACTTGCTCATTGATGAACCATAACGGGACTGAGGAGCATGGATAAAGATGGTCTACTTCTCCACAGTACTACATATCAATCACATAGAGGGCAGCATGCCAGATAATGCATTTTTCTTTTCTTCTCTGGGAAGGCCTGGGTGGGAAGAGAGGTTTTTTCCTTTTTTTTTTTTTTTTTACTCCTAGCTCTCACAATTATAATGAGAGGGTGAGGATTTCAGCTTATTTTCTCATTAAATGAACAATGGATGCGCATGCTGCTCTCTTTCTCCACAAGGTCCCATTGTGATGCTTTGCCTTCTACCACAAAATGTACCAAGATTATATCTGACTACCGTGCTCACACAAAGGGGACTGTAATTTGGGTCGGACTTTATCCTGATTTTAAGAGAAATGAGATATGGACTCTATGCTGATTTTAAAAGGAACCAGATATTTCCATGGGCTTCTAAATATCTGATGGTCTCTCAGGGCTCAGCCCACTTGAAAAAGTTAGTCCTGTCCTTCTTTCTCTCATCTGATCAATGGGAACGGTAGCATCAACAGTCCCTTGTCTTACTTTGGTGCCACAGGGTCAGGGACCATAGATGAGCTCCCCCTTGGACCGACCTCTGCACCAGAGGACAACTGTGTCCCACAACCACGCATCCCAAGCTTAAAGAGCCAATGGCAGGCCAGGGAGACGGGGCTCACCTGGATGTGACTGTGTGGGTGAGTGTGCTTCTGAGCTCCTTGTATGCTGTAGCTCTTGTTTCCAGTGCACTGCATCTGTGATAATCTCCCCACAGAGCTGTAGCTGCCATTTTGTGTCTATGCTCAAATGGTTCAATCTCCAAGGAACAAATCAGTACCACCACCACCCCACCTTGTCTCAACATTCTCCATGTAAGAAGGAGCTGACCGGGTATGAGCTTATAAATTTTGAAAAAGAAATGTTTTCCCACCAAATGGCCTAATAATGATCTCAAACTTCTCAAGATAATTTTTTTAAGGCATGAGATGCACTATGATTAAACCACAGTGGCATAGAAATAAAGCATTCTCAATGACTGGGCATGTATTATACACACAGAATGACAGGGCGACTGGAGTAAGAGGTCAGTGTACATACTTGGCTTCCTGCTCGAAGGTTCCCACTGGATTCCAAGGTTTTGAGCCAGGCTCTGTGATAATACTTGTGCCACTGCCATTGGAAGGCCGTACTGGTTTTCCAGAGTTGAGAATGTGTGGGAAACATTTGAGAGAGTGCAACAAAGCCAGTTATTGCTCGTTCACTATTATCACTATCATTTCAAGTCCCTAAGTCAGCCTTACAACATCTAAAAATGGCGTAACTCTTTAAATCATTTCTTCCTTGAGACTGTGTCCTGCAAGCATCTTTCAGAACAGGAAGTTTTCACATGGGAACAGAAAAGGAAAGTGGCCAAGACTGTGCTCCAACTCAGTATATTCAAATATGCAAGAAAGGTCTCCTACTGAACAAGTGAGACTGCCTAATAAAGCCTATTCCAGTGCTCGCCAGGACTGTGATATAGTTGGCTAGGCTTTAGAGTGCTTCTTTCAATTAAAAGTTTTCGTGATAAAGGTACCCAAACAATGATTCTATAAAAACATTTGTTTTAATTCATACCAAACTTAAGTAGAAAACATAAAAATGAAAATTTATGTAGACACAAAATATAATCTATAACATTTTTATTTAAATGAGCTAATTCTAATATATACAGGAAACATTCAAAACAAAAAAAGGGAGCCACAAGAAAAAGATTGATAAGTTTATAAACATTTAACTTCTCAACTATAGACCTAAAAAAATCTCTGAGCCAATTTTCAGGTAATGTTTATACCATAAGAGTGCAAAACTACCATGGTGGTATCCAAAGCTGTCAGTATGAACTTAGGGGGCCACTCTGGGCTCCATTAAATAATCTGAGCCACTCACACTACAGCCCCAATGTCATCGCTGAAGACGTGTGAGAGAAGGGTTACACACACACACACACACACACACACACACACACACACACACACACACGGCCTCGATGAAGAACGAAATCAGTTGCAAAGACAGAGATCGATCTAGTTACAGAAACCATGAAACTTACCTCATTCACACCAACCCCTCTAATGCGAGAACACACACCTCCAAAGTAACTCAGACTGCTTCTCTTATAATGGAATGTCACGCGCCTTAAGAAAACAAGGTACTGTCAGAAAACGCCACGTAAACACTCCTAAAACATATGAAGTCTCCCACACCAGATATCCTAAAAGCTACTCCCAACAGGAACTTAAAAAAACAAACCTGTTTTTAAATAGATTTCCATATATGCTGTTATAAACATATTGACTCTTTTTCTACTAACGAATATCTATTGCTGATGATTATAAATTGATAAAGGCTGAAAGAGGAAGTGGGTAAAGGGTAAAGGTGAGACGGAAGGAGGGGTGTGTTGCTTGCTTTGATTTTGGAATGGACCCATGGTGGAGATGTGAAAACCGTCACGAGGCGGAAGAGGAAGAGTGGGAAGAGCGGATGACCCTCGCCCTTAGTGACAGAAACACACGTGCATTCAATGGTTGTCTAAAAGGTGTTTTCTAGACTTCCTACAGCTAGGTGTGGTCACGTGACGATGATCCAGCAAACCTGTGCTTTCAAGAAACCTGTTTTACAGATGTTGACCTTACAGAAGGAGCACCCTCTTGCCTCTCTCCAAGCCAGGCATTCCTGTAGGGAAGGCAACAGCACGAGGGGCACCTTGGGTTGTGATTTAACCTTAAAGATAGCTCCGTGCTTGGACGGTAGGGCTAGAGGCCATGAAACCACAGCTGAACAGGGAAGGGGACCAACAGCAACTCTGCAGAAGTCACTGCCCCCTAGTATGTGAGCTAACTGATGCAATAAGGGACTAAAGATAAACGTCAAACCAAAACCGCAGTAAGAGCCTAAAGGAACACATACGAGATGAGGTGGACCGCGTCGGCGTGCTGTTTGATACGCTGCCGGTACTTGGAGAACTCGTGAAGCATCTGCACAGGGTTGATGGTGATGTCAATTTGATCCTTCTCGGTCCAAGTTTCTACAGCCACCAGGACAACCCTGGTGTTGAGTTGTTCCTTGTAAATCTGAGGGTATACAACAGGACAGGTGCAGGAGGAAAACACTGGGTCAAACATGCACAATCAGTGAGTCAGTCAGCGGAAGGGAGGCGGGGGAGGGGAGAGAACACGGGGTCAGAATTAGCTAAGCATACAGAATCTGCTTCTCCTTTCTCTTTTCCAAGAGCCAAAATTAAGAAGAAAAATAACACAATTCTGTACTCTCTATTCTCCTTAAAGATTATTTCCACCCCCACTTCAGCATTTTCAGTTGTCTGGCATATTATGAGAATGTAGGGATGTCAAGGTTCTCAAGTCAGGACCTGCACTGTCAACAGGGTTCCGAAAAATAACCTTTCCAAACCCCATAGGAGACAACAAGCCAGAGCCTGACACGGAGACTCTAAGTGTAATATAACCTGCAGGCTTGGGACAGTTCATCAAACAGGGCAGCTGCCTTGCTACACAATATAATAACTCTCAGAGAGAATCACAGAGCTGAGGCCAAGTGCGGGGGTTGGGGGGACAGATTTGAGTCACTGATCTCACTCTCACTTCAGAGTGGAATCACTCATACACATCTTGTTATTTTTCTGTTCTCTCTACTTTGGGCCAAATAACTAACTCAGCGAGAGCTGGAGTGCTGCCTCTCTTTTAAACTATCTAAGAAAACAAATGAACATTCTTTGAAGACAGTCAATAAAGAAATTAGCATCGCTGGGCAGTGATGGTGCAGGCCTTTAATCCCAGCACTTGGGAGGCAGAGGCAGGCGGCTTTCTGAGTTCGAGGTGAGCCTGGTCTACAGAGTGCGTTCTAGGACAGCCAGGGCTACACAGAGAAACCCTGTCTCAAAAAAAAGAAAAGAAGAAAAAAAAAAAAAAAAGAAATTAGCATCAACTTGAAGCTATAATGACTTTACACAAAAATGAGTTAAGTGTAATATATTTCTGCAATGGACAATCAGCGCCAGGATTTTATAAATATAACATAAACTAAAAATTAAATTTTGCAAAGGATGATTTTATTCAATCACGCGAAAATGACTAATTCGGAGAGAAGCTGCCTAATAAATAGCTTTTGCATGGGAGAAGATGTGGTTAAGATTCTCTTTTCCATATCCAGTTATAGCTTTCCTGTGAGCAGATTGACAAGGGCTGAAATTAAAGAAAAGTAATAAGGCAGATGTAAACCAGCTCTCAGGGGCTCAACCTTAATTTTATATTACATATTCTATGCACATCAACCCATATTACAATTTTGTCAGCTGTGCCTATGAGGCACATAGCATATGCTAGGAGCACAAAATATGTTATGAATATTTACATGACGGGTGGTTTGGGGCTGTTTAAAAGGCAGGTCCTCAGAGTCAGTAGCATTTAGATGTTTGGCAATTTATAAAAAAAAAAAAAAAAAAAAAAAAAAGATACTTTCTTTTCACAGTTAAAAGGGACCATACAATAAATACAAGATAAAAAAATATATTTAGCTTAACAAAGTAGCACTTCACATCAGAATATATAAATTAATTTATGCAACCCAAATGAAATTATTTATTGGAAAATAATGTATGAAATTCAGCCCTGGGTGGTTGCAACCTAAGGTAGGGAACAAGAAGAAAATCTAAACAATCGTTCTTTGGAATTTATGAAGTGGCAAGAGGGGAAAGCATGTCAGTAGTGAGGATATATATATGTAAGGTCAGACAGCTCTGAAGGAAGTAGACATTTAATTGTTCCAAATTATTTTGTGTGGCAATGACATCTAATTCTAGAATACTTGAAAGTAAGACTGAAGCATTCCATCCTGGGAGACCTAAGATAATAAATACACAGCCTTGAGAGTTCCATCTATCTAAATCCTCTAAGCACACCCTGCCTCAATCCATTAGGACTTCTCTACTCATGAAAAATATTTAGGAAAAGCTCAAGTAGTTATTAATAAAGCCTCATTTACTGAGAATAATTTCCAGGCCTTAGGTCTTTCTCTGTTGCACTTTATCCCCCACAGACTCTGGTAATAACAGAGGCAATGCTACACAATTACTGCGGGTTAATAAAAATGTCTCACTGTTTAAGGAGGTGGCGATGCTAGCTACTCTGATTTGCTCATTAGATACCGTACACATGTATCGAATTATATCACTGCACCCCACAGATACGTAGAATTAAAATGATAATTAATGAAAGTCAATATGCTTGGAAGAAAGAAAACCCGCTGAAGCTTCCTGGGAAGCCTGAGGATTCTGAAGCTCAGACGGTATTTCCTTACAAAGCTCTCCATTTAAGTCTCGTCACCCGGGGAACAGATGGATACATTGTTTTCATTTCATCTAAGAAACAGCCAACATGACCACTGAGCATAGAGAAAGATATAAACCATGCCTTATGGATTAACAAAAACAAGTTTCAAGAAAACCAAGCTACTTACAGAATCCACAAGGTTGACCACAGACTTTGCGAAGTTGTTGGTATGCGCGTGAGAAGAACGGTGCTTCTTATACTGGGGGGAAGAGAAGATGGACCAGTCACTCCCAAGTCCTAATTGGCACTCAAGGACAAAAGTTTCATAGAAACAGACACCTCTGAGAGATGCTACAAAGGTGGCTCAAAAGGTCGGATATTGGTTTGCGCCATGCTGGACATGGTGATGCTTTTTTGCGTTTGTTTGTTTGTTTGCTTGCTTTTTTCCTTTCTCTACAACACAAACCCAGGCAGCAAATTGTAAAACATGTCCCAGGGCCTGAAGGGGCCTACAGATGTATGCATGAAATCTCTGTCCCTTGAAGTCAACTTTTAATTCAGTCTTAATAGTTACTATTCCTTCGCTTTCATAAAAAATGAATCTTTACCATTTACAAAGGGCTTAGACCAAAAACTAGTCTCATCTGGACAACTTCCTTACTTTAAACTCAAGGCCAAGCACAAGTCAAGGCCATTTCTTTTCCTGTAGCATTGTCCCTGAGAAAGGATTTGTCCTGCATTTAGTAAATTTCCCACCGAGGATGCCACTCCTAGAGCAAGCCCTTATTCTAGATAACCAAAGCCAATGAGGAGTCAAAGGGAAAAAGTCAGTACAGCAAACAATAACGGCTGTGTATAGTTATTTAAGAAAACTTATCAAAATCATTCTATACGTCAACCTGTGGGCCTGGAACTGAGGTGGACATCTATAATCCCAGCACTTGGGAACCTGGGGTAGGAGGATCCCTTAAGCCCAAGAGTTAAAGACCTGCACAAAAGAAATCTCCAAAACAGAACAAAACGTCCAGGGACATTGTTTGGGCTTGGGCGAGGCTGCTGTTTGGTGGAGGCACAGTCGGAGGCTTCCTACTCTACCACGGAACGGCAAATGAGTGCGCTGTCATTGGATGCAGCTCCCCACTTAGGTCTGGGCTTTTACCACCGACTCAGACACCTTACATAGGTTGAAGAGGAGACATTTGAAAGCTTAAGTCAACTGTAGGAACACCATGCTCTGGACTGCTCCATGAGGCTATTGTTCTTTCTATAACTATGAGGAAAATAAAAAACATGGTTTAAACTAGTGATTCTTTCGTACCACGTGTTTGAAATTTGTCTTCAATTATACTTATTAAATCAATTGTATCTTTCAGAAAGATTAAGAATACTTAATACACAATAAAAATCATGGTTTTTTTTTTTTCTCTTCACATAATCTTAGATCCTTCTCAGAGTCCCTACTTCTGAATACCACCACCATGTGAATTTGAGAACAGGTCCTAACACATGAATTTCAAAAGACAGTTTGGAACCAGTCCAATAAATTTGAACTGTGATTAAGAGGTACCAAATGTGAGCTGTCTATTTAGTACCAAAGAAAAGACACCAAGTTCACAGGATGGAACTCAGATGTCTAAAGCCCTAAAGTCAGGGCTCAGAGATCCTACTTAGAGCTTGAAACTGGAAGCTGTCAATCAGGAAGAGAGCATGCAGCAGAGCCCTGAGCCAAGTTCCCAAACATGATCTAAGGAGTTAGATATTAAACAATTACAATAGCAGAGAGAGAAGAATTACTGTGTCACAGAAACCAGAAGGGACAAAAACTGTTCTCAGATGATGATATCATCATCATCATTGTCGTCGTCATCATCATCTGTATTCAGTGTTGGTGAGAGAGGAAGGGAAGGGCAGAACAAGGCTGGGGAGGAAGCTCAGGGACTGAGTACTTGATAAGCAGAAGTTCTTGAGTTTCCAGCCCCATAAAGAAAAGAACACTTTTTACGAGCTCGAAGCTCCACTCACTAGGTACCCAGGATGTGTCCCAGGCACAGCAACTATCCAGTCCTCACAACCCTATGACGTGAGCTTTGCTATCCTCAGATAACTTCTCTGGGACCACGGGGCTCAAACCAAAGTTTGTCCTGCTCTGGGCTACAAGAAGAAATTAATGTATTCAGTAATAATTCTTATGAAATGATTATAAACTATTGCTTATTATACAGCCCTCCCCAACAAGTCAGGATTATTGATGAAAATCTGTAATTTGTTTGGTCCATTAAAAAATGCAGTGGTTTTTTAAATAAGGAAAACCAAATGAGGTTCTAATTGAAAAAATATTTGAGTCATTGCTGATTTGCACCTTATTGGTTCATATTTAATAACGCGGCAGTAATGCCAGCCAAATACTTGCTTTACATGCGCTTTAAAATATCTCAACCAATTTTTTATTAGGCAGTTTTTAATATTTATTTTTAGCTTAAGCAGCTCAAAGAAATGTTTGCAGACTTTTATCAAGCTATAATTGCTCACAAATTAGGTTCTGCCAGCTAGGTACCAAGATGCTTTCTACAAATTTGAGAGATTTTTTTTTTCTTTCTAATTGAAAGCCTCTGATAATTGGGCTGCTTGTTCAAAACACGAGAGGTGCAATTTTTCAGGCGGCCAATATTAGAGAGAGAGAAGCTGGAATGCAAATGGAGGCAAAATGTTTCCATTTCCTGCATGAATGAGAATTAATTTGGCAAATAAAGAAAAATGTGTGAGCCCCATTTATGATAAAACTTACCTTCACATTTTCTGATCACGGAAAACCAATTCCATTTAAGCCGGCAAATTGGCTTTCACTTCCTGGATAAATGAGCCCCTTAAGAAATGTGCCCTTTTGAAAACAATTAAAGCTGAACCTTATTTTCAACCCAAAGGTAAGAATTATAAAATCCCACTGGCTCGTACAGTACAAACACTGCGAGACAGGGCTCCTCGGTGGGATGATTATGCTAAAGCCCAGCAGCTAATCTCCAGACATCGGAAATTGACGTATTCACTTATCCTAGCTCGGTCTGCTTGCGGCGCCGAGGCGCGTTATTCTGCTCTCTAGTCATTTATTGCATCTTTGCAGCGATAATATTTTAAAACTTCATTTGATAGAAAGATTACCTGAAAAGGGGGGGGGCTTTTCTCAACTCTTATGAGGGGTCTTAAAAATGAATATTTATTTGAGATGACTATAGGACAGAATGTAATAAGGTCTTATAGCAAAGGAATTATTTAGTGCTATTGACCCAAAATAATAATTCTTTAAATGTTAGAAAGTCTCCAGTAGTTTTGTTCTATCTTAGGCATTATCACCATTAAAAACAATCAAGGTTTGTTATTTGCTTGTTTGCATTTTTAAATTCAACCCCCCCAATTTATCAATAAAATATCATGCTCAGTTTTCATTCAGTATACTGTAATGAAATGAAAACTCAAACGCTATGCATTTAAAAACTTTAAATTTCTTTTTTAATTAAAAGATATGGGCTGCTGAGTGGCTCAGTGGGTAAAAGCACTCACCAGGCAAGCCTGACAATTCAATTGTCTAAACCCATATTTAAAAAGAGCCGGAAGTAGTGGCATGCACTGCAATCCCCGCACCCTGGTGCTCAGACGGGAAGCGGAGATAGACTTACTAGCTAGCCTGGAGGACAGCATACAGAAACAAGGGGCTCGAGACCTCTGACCTCTGACCTCTGACCTCCACTCCATGCATGCCTACAACCACACACATCATACACACAGATACACACAATAATAAAATGATGTTTAAATAAATGTTTAAAACAACTTAAATTAAAAGACATGGTACCCCCAAATAAGATGATGATTTTTATCACAAAATATGTGGTATAAGCAAATAAGAATTTTCTCTGCAGAGAACATATTTTTGAGAAAGGTGCTATTGCATTATTTGTACAATTGGGTACACTGTGGCACTGTCTCCTGAGCATGCTCTCACCTGTGCTCGCCCCCCCCATACACACACACACACACACACACACACACACACACACACACACTAATAGTAAATAAAATAATGTTCTCAACTACTCACCTGGAAGAACTGCACTTTGCACGTTCAACAATGTTGCATACAGATATACATTGTGGCTAGGTATGAGACAATTATCCATACACTGCAAGACTTATTTAATGGATGCTAGTAAAAGCTCAGGCTTTTAAGAACACAATTTCACAGCTTGCCACAATCATTAGGTTTGAAAAGTGGTTGGAAAATTCTCAATCCAAAAAAGCGGTTCAGATGAAGAGAGCCCCAACAAGGCCCTTCAGAAACTCAGATTTAAGCCTTTCTTAGGGCAAGTCACCACCTGAACATTTGGTTTTCCTGACCAGGGAAGGCTTCTCCTAAGCAATATTTCCTTCTTACTCTTACATCTCAAGAAATTTATTTAAAGGCTGATACAGAAAATTAAGTCTGTTTTCAAAAAATAAAAAGAATTCCACAGGGGGAAAAATAATTTTCAACACAACTGAATTATTACTTAGTAACTAATGGTAATTAGTTTAAATATCTACTAAAGACTCAAATAAAAATTTAAATATACATTAAACCTTGTGTAATATACAGTTTCAAGGATTTCTCTGAGGAATTTCATATTGTCAATTTAGTACAAAATACAACTTTATCATATAGTTCACTAACTTTGATTTCCTTAAAATAAAAAGGACTTAATGAAGCTTTAAACTGCACTCTAATATTTCATAAGGGTTTCACCCATATCTGATTTGTAGGCATGGAGTCTTTAAAAATACACCTCCACTTCCATAAACTCAACTACTCTTAATGAGCACTTTTTATAATAAAACCGCACAGTTTTGACAACACAATCACTAGCCTAATGAGACTGGGGCTGTGGCCGTGGTGGGCCTGATGCAAAGGCTCAAGAGAACCACTTGGCCACCTCCTTGCCCAGCTTCAGTTAATGGTGTCACTTCAATAGTTTCACACACTGGAGATGAGGCTAGCACTGGAGAAGTGTAGCCTCAGCCCCAGCACAGCACAGGGACGAGCACAGTAGCTCACAGCCTTGATCCAGGATGCTCAGGTGCTGCCAATGGACGTGGCTCAGCGGAGAATAGGCACAAATGAGCGTGGTGGTTTCTCTCCACCCTTCTCTTGAGCATCGCCGGAGTGCAATGCGTGTCACTTCCACAGGTGTAACGCGGTTATTTATAGTATCAGTAGTTAGTAAAACAAAGCACTTAGTTTAAAATGGTCTCTTTCGATAGATGTTTCATTTGTTTGTTTGTTTGTATGTTCAGTGCGGGGGAATGGAACCCAGAGCCTCACACGTGATTTTTTTTTTTCATAACAAAAGCATGGGATAGTATAGTGAACCAGTGGCCAAGCACACAGATGTGAAAGGTAGAGAGCAAGAATTTTAAACATGAACAAGTGAAAAGCATCATATTGGTAAATCTACCCGTTATAAATCTCTATTAAAGAGGTAATTTTGGAGCTGTCAAAATTCCATAAAGTTACTGTATCTTCTTCATCTAGAAACATGGTGCTCATTTAGGACCACCAAATAATTGTGTCTAAACATCTGGACCTTATTAAGTTACAAACAATAGTTAAATCAAAGTAAAATACATTTCTTATTTAACAAGCTAACGGGCTTCTGTGCTGGTTGGAATGAGAATGGCCCCCACAGGCTCATATATTTGAATGCTTGGTCTTTAGTTAGAGGAACTGCTTTGGGAAGGATTAGGATGAATGAGCTATTTGGAAGAGATGAGTCACTGTTGAGTCAGTCTCAGTCTCTCTCCTCTCTCTCTCTTTCTCTCTCTCTCCATCTGTCTGTCTGTCCATCTGTCCGTCTCAGCCTCTATTGCTCTAGCACCATGCCTGCCTGCCTGCCGCTGCACTACACTACCCGCCCACGTTGATCATGAACTCACCCTTTGAAGCTGTAAGCCAGGCCCCAATTAAATGCTTTCTTTTAAAAGTTACCTTGGTCATAGTGTCTCTTCACAGCAATAGAACCGTAGCTAAGACAGACACCAAAGATTCTATATTCTTACCGTCTTGTGATCATTAACAATCATAAGCTCCAAATACTTCATTTCTTCAAACACACCACGTGATGGCTAAAGAAAATTAAAAATGCATGGTTAGAACAGGGGTTGACATAAAGTATCTCTAAGCCTTGAATTTCAGTACTCTTCACTGCCTATTGTACAGATACCCAAAAAAGATGTCTGGTAAAGCAATTGCTCATATGTGACTATAAAGTGTCACTGAACAAAGAAGCAGCCAGAGGAATACAGTGTCATTATCTCTACTCACCAAAATGAGAATAGGTCACAAGGCTTCTGTGTGGTTTTCCATGTAACATTAGTCTAAAGGAAACGGCATGGCATGCTAGCTAAAAATAAATACATTTCCCTTTCTATGGTAATAATGATAAAATATTCACATTTACTTAAAATGTCAAAGGGAATTTACTTTAAATTCATCTCAGGAGAACAGCAGGCATCTCTGAAATCACATCAGGGTGGTCAATAAGAATTAGAGGTCTGGAATAAAAGACATCTGACAGAGTTCCAATTTCCAGCCCCTCGCAGGAACAAACACCGACAGATAACACTTTAGGAATAAAGACTATTTTACTTCTCAGCCACACATATCCTCGCATAGCTGAAAAGGTAATGACGACGGTTCCTCCTCATTGTGTACTGAGTAACAGTTCTGTACAGGGTAGACTGTAGTGGAAGGAAAGCCACATAAGCCAACTGCATCTTCAAGAGTAAGCACAGAGTTCTAATTAAGTGAACATAAAAATTGTATTCGTGATTACCATAATGCCAATGTACAATCTGCAAGATGATTCAAACTTGAACTAACTTTTAGATCTCGGGGGGGGGGGGTTCTAATTCATTTAACACACACACACACACACTACATTCAACTAAGTATTATCTAAAATGTATAATTTGTGCTATAATTACTCATTAAGTCATCTAGTGAATTACTATGTAACCTATAAGCTGTAGAATTAATTCTTGGTTACATGGCATTCACCATGTAATTACTAAACAGTCCCAATCATTACAGCCTTCCAATTTACTGCATATTTAGTTACAATGCCCCTATGCATTTATCAGTGCACAAAAGGCATGCAACAGTTACTGGTTATGCGGTCTCATGGCTTTTATTTAGCCACGGTGATATTGCCAATAGAGGGATGGCATTGTGTCATTCTGGTCTGAAAAACACATTCAGATTTCAACTTTGGCATAATAGAGGTTTTTTGTTTGGAAGAAATACAAATAAACTTGATTAGCCAATATTTTTTTTAACAGATATGTTCTGTATGTCATTGTATAAGCCAGATTCCCTCTAAAACTGTGGTGCAGTCTCTTTATTGTTTGTTCGGTTTGGTTTGCTCATGTGGGGCGGGTGAATGCATGGGGAAGTCAGAGGTCAATTACTGGAATCAGTTCTCTCCTTCCTCCGCTAGGCAGTCACAAGGATGGAGTTCAGGGTACCAAGCATCACCTCTTAGTCATCTCACCAGTCCTACTGCGCTTTTCCATAGGGGAGAAAATGCCCTCCAATTTTCCTAAGAAAAACACACTGAAGACAGAACTAAAACTGTAACACATGTTTTACATGACATCAGGGTTCACAGAACACTCTAATCAGTTTGAATCCTTAACAGGGAGGGAAGAATAAACAGCAATGTGGGGAAAATCCTCAAGAGAGGGAGCTTCTCTGTGCTGTTTTTGTTTTCAAGGAGCAAGTTTAGATGGAGTGTGGGGAGTGAGAGGGAGCCGAGCCTGTGGCCCGAGGCTACACTCACATTGACTGCCCTTTTCCTTCTCCTCAGCCACTGTAATTCAGGTAGCAAAGGCCACTGGTCACTGCCATCTGCGCCTGTGTAAGAGGGAAATTACCATCAAATGGGTGTGGGCAGCATCCCACTGAGAATAGTCTTCAAATATTACACGAAGGAACAGTGCCATTAATAATGAATGTCATCACAGAGCCCAATAGCCTACAGTGAAACAGTGCATTGATTGTTCAACATTTCAGACTCACAAAGACAGTTCAAATGCTATTTTCTTCTCGTCGTGAAAAATGTGAGTTGCCCAAGGTTAACTAGAAGATGGTTATTTGACCCTCAACCGTTTAACAATAGCCTAAGGACTCTGTGTGTCCAATTTACTTCAGACTTTAAAATGATACGTGGCATAAGGTTTTGTACATAAATTATGAAAGATTCTGGGCATTAGTATATAGGAATAGTATCACATGCCCACAGGAAACCAAAAGAAGCCTTTGCCAACATCAGCACACTAAAGATGCTTCAGGGGCAGGGGAGGTAGTGCAGAAGGGAAGAGCAAACCAGAAAGTCTGGTTTAATGCCTGGCCCTGCATAATCATTTACATTTGGCCACACTCAGGTTCCAAGCCCAGGACAGACAGGCTGGAGCTTCATTTGTCATCTTCACTGAAGCGATTCTCCATGCCTCATTCCACGCAAGGCTCAGCTGAGCCTGCACTCCCCACCCACACAGCCGACCCCAGCTCTCAGACCAATTTCCCTCCTGAACAAGCCTGTATGTCTACAGAGGTCTGCAAGTCACAGCCCCACACATATCACAGTGATTTTAATTAAGACTTACTGAAATTCTTCATCTGCTTAGAATATTGTCCTGCCAAGGTTTTCTGGATTATGTGTGGTCGGCCTGTGCTTTTCTGAAACAAAAACAATTGCAGGAAATGAAAAAGTAAGACAGGAAGACACCTCTGACTCTGTGGAACTGTGTTTGCGTAATGCTTCTTCTAATATCCTTCCTTACATGGGGACATGAGTTATTAGAAGGAAGAGGGTATGCCTTGCTGAAACTTTAATTTTAAATGAAAAAGCACCCTTCAACTGCCCCACTTTAGATCAAAGCACCGTTTTGACAGTTGCGCTTGAATCTCAGCTTCTTTCAAAGCCCCAAGTGGGAAATGAGCAAGAAAGGAGCGCCTGTCCACCAGCGTGAGACAACCTTGGTGCTCTAATACACTTTTAAAATGTAAAATTTGAAAAGATGAAACTGCAATTTTCCCATCAACTTGTAAATGATTTAAAAATTATGACATCCACAATTAATTATAGCTGCAAGGCTGAAGTACTCATATATCACTGGTAATGTGGTTTGAGAAAGATTTTAATAATCTCCATAAGCAACCTTGAAAATATTCATATCCTTTGGCCTAGAAGTTGCACAGACTCATTACATTATTAGAAGTGGAAGTAGCATTAAGTGCTGAGTGCTTAGTTTCTGCCAATTGGTGTTCACGTGTGTATTGTCCAAATTATTCCCTACAAAAAGTCCGTATTCTATCCTTGTTCTGGGTTGCTTTCTGTTGCTATGATAAAACACTGAGCATAACAAACTTGAGAGGGAAAGATGTCATTCCAACTTGCAGTTCACAGTCCATCATGGAAGAAAATGAGGGCAGAACTCAAGTAGGAACTTAGAGGCAAGAACTGAAGCAGATATCATGGAGGAACCCTGCTTACTGGCTTGCTTCCTCTGGCTTGCTCATCTACCTTTTTTCACCCCAGGGATACCTATTTTATCCCACCTAAGGATGATGCCACCACAGTGGGCTAGCCATCCTACGTAAGTTAGCAATAAGAAAATGACCCACAGATACACCCACAGGTCACTCTGACGGAGACAGGTCTTCAGCTGAGTTTCCCTGTTCTTGGGTGAGTCAACCTGACAACCAAGATCAACCATCATATTTCTACTTTACTAATAAAAATACTGAGATTCAGAAAGATACATAATTGGGTTAAGTTGTGCTATGACATAATCAATTTATTTAAAATATATATGGAAATATGCAATAGAAGAATTGTGTGAATATATTTGCTAAAAGATGATAAATTATCTTTGGGGATAGTATGATGGATAATTACTATTTAATTGTTTATTTTGCTTTTCAAATTGTTTAACATATTACTAGATTTGGTGGCTTTTGCAATATTGATAATTGAACCCAGAGTCTTATGCTTACTAAATTAGTTCTGCAATGCCTAGCTTGTTTTCTGGGGCTGTTTTGTTGGGTTTTTTTTTTTTTTTGGTGTTATTATTTTGTTTGCTTGTTTGTTTTGTTTTTTTGAGACAGGGTCTCATCCAGTTTCCCAGATTAGCCTTGAAGTAAGCCTTCTGCTTCAGCCTCCTGAGTAGCTGTGATCGCAGGCATACAGTACCACATTCAATTAATATATTAGTTTTATAATCATAAAATAGCTTTTTTAAAAAGGCCTTTCTTATTAGATTTGATAGAAAAACAATAATTAAGAATATTGCTAGTTGCTTTTTACTTGCAATAGAATGTGAGTTCTCACTGGAACTATCCGGTCCATACTCTTGACTTACTACAAAGCATGCTAAAATCAGTAATAATAATAATTTGAACATCCAGAAATCCAAGTTCTATTCTAATCAGTTGTTTATTCTGGTAACAGATGAAAAGACACCTAGCATAGTGATATTCACCCCTGAACCTGCAACAGGATTTTTGCAACTAATTTAAAGATTCAAGTTCTGCTTGTCTGCCCCCACCCACAGTGAGAATGAGAGCAAGTCACTCTGAGAACAAAAGGGAAGCAGGCAGTAGGAGGCAGGCAGGGAACAGAAGACAATAAGCACATAACCATCAGACCCCAGCAGTATAATTACAGCCATAACAGAGAAGCACCAATCCCTTAAACATTTTGATAATATGAGTTTATATGTATATAAACCCTTTTAGCAGTTCAGCAGACACTGCAACACATTTATGGATTCCCCCTGTCTGCAAACATTCTCTTATTACGGATGCGCTGGAAATTACCCCATTTACACTTTCTTAAAATGCAAAAGCTTAGACAGCTATTTTGGATTTATTGTTGTTGTTTTCCTTTGGGGCTTTCTTCAGTGAGGGAAGTAAGAGAGCAGTTACTCAAAGCCAATAGTCAGGTGTTTTGCTGAATGTCTGTCTGGCAGTTCTGCTCTATGATGCCCATGGAACAGGGCGCATATTTTACTCATCAAAACATCTTAACTGAGGCTAAACTGTCATCACTCTCTGGCAAGTTTTAAAGTTATTCATCAAAAGCCATACAGGCTTGTTCAAATATAGCTATCACCATGTACAATTTAATGTTTTCTCTGTCTCAAATTTGAAAAGTTGCCTCATAGTTACATATATATATATAAATTTATTTTCATTTATACATTAGATAATATATATTTATATTATAAATAAATAAAATACATACATGTATATAACATGTATTATGTAAAATATATAGATGTGTGTTATATATTTTATGTTATATAAATATATATATAAATATATTGCACACACACACATACAGACAAGAAAATAAATGCTACCTTTTATTGTCAAAAGATTAAATGTCAGATTTGGTAAGATGGCTCAGCAGTTGAAGGGTCTTGCCGCCCTTGCAGAGGGCCCAAGTTCAGTTCCCAGCACCCACATGGCTACTCACAGCCATCGGTAACTCCACTTCCCAGGGCTCTGATGCCTTTTGCTGGGCTCCTCACACAGAACACACAGAACACTCATACACAGTAAGCGTGTGTGTGTGTGTGTGTGTGGTACATGTCCACGTGTGTATGTATGTATGTATGTATGTATGTATGTATACATATTTTAACAGCCTCAGTGACTACTGTATTTTTCAAAGAAAGATTTTTTTTTTTAATGTTTCCATCTGGACATGGCAGCACACACAGAACATGCAGGAGGCCAGGGCTGCCACCAAACCTGTTTCCTGCTCCACATCAAATGACTGCATCACTCTCAAAGAAAAGTTCCCTCCCTAGATCTCACCCCCCTGCTGTGACCTCACTGTGTCTTCACCCCCCAATCTCCACCCATACCAGAGCCTTTGTGTCTTCGCAGCTCTAGGAATGGTCCAATACCCTTGCAGCCTTTACTTAAGATTGCCTCTCACCTTGGTGGCTCTTTGCACTCTTCAGCGGATGCCACCATCTGAAATGTCACGTGTGACTTTTGGCATCCCCATCCTGAGTTTCAGGATATCAGGTTTATCATGAACGTAAAACGCAGTAAGCTTTCAGTATAATGTTGACGATTCTGTATTAGACTGCAAAGACTGCTGTTAGTAAACAGCACGGCAGGAACACAGGGTATCTCGCTATGGTTGCTGGCCTGTACAGGAGGAAACACTACTTTCTTCTCCATCTGGAACTGTATATTGTATCATGTAGACAGAAACTGTTTAGATCACAGATTTCCCTACTAAGTATTCCTAGGTACAGAAAGTAAGTACATTCTTACACAATTATCTAAAGAAGACAGTGGAAATGAAGGCTTTTCTAATGGAGTCCAGGCTGCCCAGTGTAAAACAAAGCCTTCCCTGTTCTCTCCGAAGACTGGAAAGAATATGCTTGCTTCAGAATACCTCAGCATCATACCTCTGGTCTGGCCTCACTGGCATGAGGGCCTGGCACTGTACCATTGTCAGTGTGACATCACATAACACAGACGAATGATCTTTGATGTGCTTTGTCTTCACATGCTGGAAAAACCAAATACCATAAGGAAATTGGTGTCTCAGGCCTACCTCATCATGGGTCAACTCCAGTGGTTCTATCATATATACGAAGGTGTCGTCCTCAAACACGCCACTGTAAGACAGGAGGAGAGTCAGCAAATGTGGCCAACGTTGAGAATGGGCAAGTGAGCATCTCAACAGCGCCATTAAGGAGTGCCTCTGAGCACACGTCTTCATAGAGTCCTAGATACTCTCAATAGCTGCATAGAACCCTGCCACGGTCTCAGAACTCCAAGGACTCTACCAAGCATCTGGCAAGCACAACAGTGTAGCATTTCCCCAGAGCATGCAAATGCTACATGATATAACTCATTTTTAGAAATAAACTTATGACAACATTGATCTGGAATAAGACCTCTCACATGGTAGAGAAAAAAATCGCTTGTTTCAGAACTATATGAAACAAGTACAAATTTCGTGTCATGCAAATTATATATTGAACAGAAGAAAGCTGACCACCCCATCATCTAAGACTATTCTAAGACCATTGCTGATTCTGAAGAGGCTAGCAGGAGAATCTTTACACTTGTAAACTGTGAATTCCTATTAAGTAGTGTGTCATTAAAAAAAAACACACATTTAACTTGGGGAGACATGAGGTTTCTTTACAATAACATTTGGAAGCTTTAAGGCCCTTTTCCGTCTCGTATCTAAAGCTAAGTCGTCACACCACTTGACTTGGGTCTAAAAACGTGTCTATGCATGGTTTCAATGCGTCTGCGTCCAGACAACGTATGAGGTCCTCTTAACATCCCATCTTCCGGGGCTGATGCCGAGTTAGACTGAGGTCTAATCCAACTGAGGACCTTTGCCATATACCTGTGGGTGCTGCGTCAACTAGACTGAGTCGCTCTACAAGCTTCTGGCTAGAGTCTGGGTCTTAAATGCCCCAACAGATCCAAGATCCACTATTAAGGGTCTGATTTCACCTCAAAGTGATGCTCGTGGCAGGCGGTGGCATCGTCATGAGGTAATCCCCATGAGCCTTGTAAGAAGTCTTTAGTGCATGGCAGGGGTGGGGAGAAATGCCCTCGCAGAGTATTGTGGGACTTCAGTCTCCTCACTATCTCTCCTTGCCTCATGGTGAGCAGTTTTGCTGTACAACACACATTCAATTCACAATGATTCCTCACCAGTGGCCCAAAGTACTGAGGTCAAGCCATCATGGATTCAAACCTCCAAGGCTTGAATGAAAACAATCCTGTCCTCTAATATGTTGATTATCTCAGGGATTTTGTTTCAGTAACAGAAAGCTAACTAATACACCCTATCTTTTCCCTCATAGCATCAACCAAAACGGGCATCACTAATCTATATAATTATTTGTTTAATTTCTGAGCTTTCTGCAAAGGCTAGGTGTTAAAGAAGAGGGGACTTTATCTCCCTCGAATTTCTCTGCGTTTAGTGCTCAACTTATCACTGACATAGAAATTCACTAATATCAAATATCTGAAAAATAGAAACTGCTCAGAGTGAATGGATATGAGCAAGCCTGGAGGTCAGGAGGACCCAAGAAGATTCCCACATACTGGAGTCCATTGCAGGTCGACAGAGCCACCCTGGAGTCCTTGACACCTCTGATGCTTCCATGGTAGTAACAGTGCTCTCCGCCCTACAAAAACAAAGAATGCCTTATTGATTGTGCCTGATACATTGATAGCCCTGCTTCTGATAGTTCTGTAGAAAAAGACCACCAATGACGAGAACAAGAAACTCCTATTTGAAGTCAAAAAATAGGGCTGGAAAAGCATTAAACATAACAAGTTTGCATGTGTTTAATGGAAGAGAAAGGGGCTTTATAGGGAATAAAACCAATGTAAATAATAAAGTTTGCATGCACTTCTTAAGCATGCGTTTTAGAAGTAGTTACAAATAGATGTGGTTACACAAGTTTCCTCTCTCACACCACGCCTCTTCTTGTGTGTATATACATTTTAAATAGAATCTTTATACGGCTATTATCAGATTCACCCCACTTTAGAAATTATCTTCCTAAGGCACTCCTCATGTTATCAAAAGAGAAACATAAACACCAAGCCAACCACAACCCTTTATCTACAGTGGTGTACTGCCTACAAGAGATGCTAGAGCAATGGTGGCACAAAGCTGTGGGAGGAACTAACCAGCCACAGATTTGACCTAAGGTCCACTCCACCAAGAAAAACCCATACCTGATACTACTTTGGTGATCAAGATTCTGAGACTAGATAGCCCAGGGACTTAGGGTAAAACCAAATAATACTGATCTAAAAGGGGGGAAAAATGTATATTCTGCTCTACTTATAGATCAATGTCTTGTTCAACCATCATCAGAAAAGCTTCCTCCTGCTGCAGACGGGAACAAATATAAAGGCGCATATTCAGATATTACACAGAGAGGGAGAGACCTCAGAATACTTAGCTCTAAATGGAATGTCTCCCTCCCCTCAGAGCCCATGGAAGAGAGGCAGAAGGAGTGTACAAACCAGAGAGAATGGGGTACTTCAAGAAAACAAGGCCCTTTTAAATCAACATGAACAAAGCTCAGATGAACTCAGAGGCCCTGAGGCAGCATGCACAGGGCCTGCATGAGTCTGCAGCAGGTCCGTTATGCTTCCATTATGGCTTCCAGTTCAGTGCTTGCATGAGGTTCCTGAGTGCAAGTGAGTGGCTCTGATTCGCATGCGTTCTCTCGGGCTTTGTTTTCCTCCTTCTTCTTCTGTTGATTTAGCTTTTCTAACTTCAATGTGATAGTTTTTGTTTTCTTATATCTTATTTTGTTATAGTTTTTTAAAAATGAATGAACGAATAAGTGAAAACCTAGCCACTAGGATAAAGGTTAACAACTGAACTGTCTTTTATCCCTGCTGGAGGAGGGAAAATCATTTTTCTCCAATAAAGTGATACTGGGTACATCAACCACTCCTCATGTTCAGAGTAGTCGACCAACTTTTTGTGTGCTTTTATTTGGTTACAGTTTGTTATTAAAGTTGTTGTCTTTTGGGGTGGTGTTCTATCTTGTTTTCTTGGTTTGAGGGGGCTTTGTAGTTTTATTAGGTTTCTGAGAAAGAACTTAAAGTTGAGTGAGTAGGGAGGGGTAAAGGATCTGAAAGAACTTGGGGGAGGGAAAATATGATCAAATATATTTAAATTTTAAAATGTTTTAAATAATAAAAATATAATTAAAAAGAAAGAAGTCATAAAAGAGCACAGTCAATGTATATCAATAAAATTGATACTAAAATAAAACATAAAGAAATGAAAAAGTACCTGCCTAAGAGAGTCATGAAGCTCTCTCCTACCTTTCAACATGCACTGCCCATCTTGGCTTAAGGGGCTCTTTGGTGTTTACATTGTGACTCTGAGGTGTTTATAGCTGTGCTACAGTCTGATTACACTTTCTATCCTTCTACATTTTTAATCTGAGGGGACATATTGTTTCATCTCTTTATTTGTATATGTAATTAGCATCCCTATCCTCTGAGAGTAAACTAAACTCCCCCTAATAAGCCAGGGAGGCGTGCTCACTTTGTACCTACAGATAAGCACACGTGTGTTTGCCGCCAGTCCTCCCATGCTTCGGTCCAGCCTCTGATGTCAGGGCCCCATTACCAGCTACCACTCAGGACTTCTTAGGTACACGATGGGAAGTCTTTCTTTGCCTTCTACATTGAGCCCTAAATTCCCTGTCTTCTTCATTTACTATCACCACCCCCCTCCTGTTAGAGACACACATTGTCTGTGACTTTAGTAAAAAGTATTTATGACACATAAGTTTAGTGAGCACTCATGAGGGTACATCTTTCCTTTTCGGCACTCACAGTAGAGACACGTGTTGGGTAGAAATGCCAAACTGTCCATTTCTTCATCCTGGCACCTCAGAGGCCTGTACAGTCTTCTAGTGTCTGTTGGTGCTAATTTGGACACAATTGCAGCATCAGGCATTTTCTATAAAATCTATTGTTAACTCTTTTTAGGACTTCATGGGCTCCTATCCAGCCCTGTGTCCATGCAGTCTTGTTCTATGTCTCCATGTGGATGTTTCTCCTCCATCACACTATGTACTCCAGGACACCCAGTAACTGAAAACAGCTCGTGCGCTCCATCCGGGAAGCAGTCTTGTATTAACTCTTGGCTCAGTCCTTCTCCATGCTTATTCAGAAACTGAGCTACTTCACTGAACTGGAGATGGGGTGTCCACCTGGCTATGCGGGTAAGTAGTGAATCAGGGGTTTAATTATTCTCCAAGTGCCCATTTCAACGCACATTTCAACCCGCCACCCCCTTTGCAGGTGCCCCCGACTCCTAGGACTTTCTGGCTTTTATAATATGAGTTGCATTGGTGCTTCCAGCTTCCCTAAAAAAGCAGTTAGTGGAGCAGATAAAGTTCAAGCCTGAGAGAGGAGTTCTTGGCCTACCTGCTGCCCATCTCCTGAAATTGCATGGACATCTCCTACTGCTGCCTTTACTTGGTTTTGCCCCAGTGGCTTGATTTCCTTTTGAATAAGTTATTGGGAAAACATATGATAAATCACGTAGATGCTATGTATGTGTGCTGCTCCATGTTCTCAAATAGCAATGTTGCTTATTCATATTGACTAGTATATAGTATGCCAAGTTCTCTTTGTGGATTTAACACTGCAGCCTCTAAGGACAAATGGATCCACACATCTCAGCAACTTGAGAATCCAGATCAATATATAGCAATCACATTTCCAACTCTTCACGTTTCTGAAAACAAAATCTACAGTAACTGTAAATTCTATCAAAGTTGTTCTTTAGCACTTCATGTCACACATACACAAAAAGCTGGCTTAATCAAGTGGTCGTGAAAAGGGCACAGAAAACAGTCATATTTACTTGGCCTTCCCAAGAAAAGCTATTTTCAGATTTTCTTTATGATATTCTTATTTTTCCCACAAAAATATCACCAGCTCTTATTATGTAAGTTCCAGTCACTTGCACTGATGAGTGGAAGTTGATTCTCTAATTAGAAAGATAATTGCTCCCTATTTGAATTAAGGTAGGAGACTGTATTTGCTTGTCTGTCATCAAGTTCTGTGAATCTTCTGTGAGACTAGAGGAGCACTAGGTCCCTGGTGTTGACACAGTATTCAGCTTTCATATCTAAAGTATATAGTTAGATTAAGCACTATGAGTAGTTTGGTGATTCCCATTTTAGTGTTAATCTTAGAATATTTTTGAGTTTATTGTTAAATTTATAGTAAGTTTTTTTAAGTATTATTGAAAAATATCACTTGTCAACTCTACTGACCCATGTTGCTGTAGTTGGTCAAGACAGAAAGGACACATGTGGGGGATTTCATTCCCTGTTACACAGAACAATTGGCTCCGGGCAGACTGCCCTAAGAATATTGAATAATCACTAACTGATTGTAACCACAGTCTTCACGTGCAGATTAGGAGATGAGCAGCATGTGGTAGAAGCTCTGCCAAAAGTAGCAAGAAAGGACCAGCCGGATGTCACATCTTCAGGTCCTCTGATTAACATCTCTTCTTCCAGGTAAGAAAGCCTGGGACCACTCAAGTCGGCTCATCAGCGCTGACCACTGAGAGTGGGCACAAACCTGGGATTAGATAAGCAGCAGCAGATCCAAAACTGTTGTTCTGTTAATTCAATTCAACAAAAATGGATCCTCTGAGAAGCAGAACCTATTATTAGTCAGAGGAAATAAAAATTCCTAGTCAGTGCCCTCCCCTCTCTCTCAGCCATGCCTCTCCTCACAGCCAAGGACACACAATAACTTACTTCTGCATAAAGTTAGCAAACGCAGAATTCCACTGGAAGCCATTGTGCACCCTGCACTGTTCTGCTATTGCTCACTGGTGTGGGGAGGGTTGTTTGCTATAAATTTTGTTTACTTGAAGGCTTGTTGGTCTGCCTGTTCTTCGTGGTGTGAGCATCTGCATCTTCCCTCTCTCTCTCTCTCTTTCCTTCTCTCTCTCCCTCCCTCCCTCCCTCTCTCCCTCTCCCCCCCCCTCTTGGTGTGGGTGTGGGTGTGGGTGTGGGTGTGTGGTGGTGGGGACTGAACCCAAGACCTGGTGCATGATAAGCACCCTACTAATGGGCTATAGTCCCCAACCCATGTGATACTGATCTTTTAAAACATTTCCCAGTCAAAAATGAGTGGGGAAAGCAACTTAGGGATTCAAATGAAAACAACTTGAAATTGGAAAAAAGTCTATTCTATGATATCACTGCTCTATTAACAGGCATTATTTAATTCTGCTCACTTTAATAAAAAGAAACATCGTTGCTCTCACAGTAACCCACTCAAACAACAGTGATATAAAAAATCCATGCATGTCCAGAAGGAATAAGGGCAGAGAGAAGTCAGAGGTGTGAGGTGCCTATGAGGGGGCAGGAGATGGGCACTAGGTTGCTGGGAGTGATCCTCTTGGGTTTGAACTTTTGGAGGTAAAACCAAAAAAAGCAAGCCAACAATTAAATTTTGTTACATTTTTTCAATCTTCATGTCTGCTTAATTATCTAAAGTGCTTCAGTAACTTTTCAATCAGTCAGAGCTTCACAGGCCTAGACACTCAGGGAAACCTAGATGGTTGTGGGGCCTAAGAGGGGAGGTCTTTCACTTGGTTATGAAAGATCTGGTAAACATTTACAAACAAGTGACATCGCCTATCGTGAAGAACTGTAGGTACCAGGAGCTAGACTTGGGACATACTAAAATGAAGACACTACCCTCAAGTGATTATTCTAAGTATGGGGTTTTTTGGGTTTTTTTTTGTTTTTTTTATGTTTTACAAATTTACCTACTAACCAAGTACACCAGCCTTTTTAAAAAGTGGGTTGTCTATATTATAGCTGATTACATGTGTCTAGATTTGCAGCAGAATGAGAAAATGAAAAATTTCATTCAGAGAGTTGGGAAATTTGAGATTCCAACACCAATTTAATAATCTACCTTCATTAAATTCAGGGGTGAAAAGAGTTCTTCCAGAGTGCACTAATAAGAGTATTAGACCACTGCAGCTCTGGCAATGTCATATAACTTAAATACTTCATATAAATTATATTGTCCAAACTTAAAAAAGCTTTGTAAGGAACCAGTGTTGTCTCTCCATGTTCCTCTCATGTTTTAGAACACTTTCAGAATGCTGTCAGACAGGGCAGTACTGTGAATGATTAACAATAGTAAGCTTAAGTTCAAACTAGAAGTTGTAATGACTGTAATTTTATATCTAACATAAAAGTTCTCTCATGTATAGTCTTTATTATTACTTAAATTGTTTATTATTTATCTCATGGCAAGCAACTTTTAAGCTAGCTATTAATTCAAAGATTACAAAATATTATAATAAATATACAAGTAATAAAAGAGTCATTTAAATTAGTGTAAGAGTAGAAATCCAAACCTTTTGGTTAGGGACTGTGGTGGATTTAATATGCTTGCCCCGTGGGAAATGGCACTATTAGGAGATGTGGCCTGGGTGGAGGAAGTGTGTCAGTCACTGTGTAGGTGGGCTTTGAGGGTTGCTGGTGCTCAAGCTCCGCCCAGTGCAGGAGAGAGCCTTCTCCTGGCTGCCTGCAGTAGCCTTTTCATAGCTGCCTGTGGATCAAGATGTGGAACTCTTGCCTCTTCCAGAACCATGTCTGCCTGCACACTGCCATGTTTCCCACCCTGAGGATAATGAACTGAACCTCTGAAACTGTAAGACAACCCCAATTAAATGTATTCCTTATAAGAGTTGTCATCCAGGAACTACCCCACCTGGGGATCCATCCTGTCTGCAGACACCAAAACTGACACTGTTGCCAAGAGGCATTTGCTGGCAGGAACTTGGTGTGGCTGCTTCTTGGGAGGTTCAGCCAGCAATTAACCAATGCAGATGTGGATGCTTGGAGCCAACCATCAGACTGAGCTCAGGGACCCTGGTGGGGGAGCTGGCAGAAGGACCGGAGGAGCTGAGGGGGGTTGCAACCCCATAGGAAGAACAAGATCAGCTGACCGGACCACCCAGTGCTCCCAGGGACTAGACCACCAACCAAGGCGCATACAGGGGGCGATCCATGGCTCCAGATACATAGGTGGCATAGGATGGCCTTGTCTGACATCAATGGGCAGGGAGGCCCTTGGTCCTGTGGAGGTTTGATGCCTCAGCATAGGGAGATGCTGGAGGGGTGGGACAGGAAAGGGTAGGTGGTTAGGGGAGCACCCTCATAGAGGCAAAGGGGAGAGGGGAAAGGGTGGATGTGGAATGGGAGGTTTGTGGAGGAGTAACCAGGAAGTAGGATATCATTTGAGATGTAAATAAATGGAATGATTAATAAAAATAAAAATAAAAAATAAAACGAGTTGCCTTGGTCATGGTGTCTTTTCACAGCAATGGAAACTCAAACTAAGACAGAAACAGAACATAAAAATAAGAATTTTCAATTACAAATATGGCTGAGAGGTTGAAAATGGATGGAGAAAAACACACTGAGAAAATTCATTAAAAAAATAAACAAAGAGATAATGGAGTAGGGAGAAAAAAAGGAAAGAAAAAGAACCAGAGAAGAAAACACGGGACTGAAACTGTCCTGCCTAGTGCAGGCGCCCCAGCTCAGCTCTAACAACCGTTGGCAGTGCCTGTCCCTCTCTTATCAGAAACACTTAGCCTACAGCACTCTCAGGGCCAGCATCTGCAGATTCAACCCAAAACATGATGAAGAATCTCAGCAAAAACAACTATATCTATGCTGAACATGTACAAACCAACTCCCTTGCCATTACTCTCTAAACAGTCCATTTGCATGCATTCATATTGCACTGGGCAGTGTAAGTAGTATAAAGATGACTTAAAGGATTTACGAGGATGTGTGGGGTTCACAAAGCCAACCATATTTTATACAAGGAACACGAGCATCCATGGTTAGGAGTGTCCTCTGTGGGATTCTCAAACAAATCCCTCCAGGATTGCAAGAATGACTATAGTCAGGGTCCTCAGGACGGGCCTTCCCCAAATCCCTCTGCTGTACGCTGATTCCGCTTCCACCCAGGAGCTGTGTCTACCAAGGACACACTCACCCAGACGGCATCCCTGCCCTTCTGCTGCCAAAGACCTCATAGGCTCAATGAATGATCTTCAGCCAACCCAAGCTCATGACGCAGTGAAGAAGATTCTAATAATGATTAGGAAAAGAACGAGGTGAGTACAAAGCCTTCTCCCACAGTGCAAGGCTGTGTCTCTGGCTCACCGACGTAAGTGCTCTACCAGAAACTAGGCCAGAATAAGAATTGACCTGACTTTTGTTGAAAAATATACTTTTTTATATTATACATATGTATATATAGATCCCATGTGTGTCTGTATGTGTCTTTGTGTGTCTGTGTGTGGTATAGAAATGATGCTTTGCTATGTAGAATGAAATGATTATTGGTCAAGCACACCGGCATGTCTTTTCACCCATACATAGTTGCTCTTGTGGGTACATGGGGGGAAACATTTAAAATTTACTCTTTCAGCAAACTTCCATCATGTGACAGTGTTGCTGACAACAGTCCGCATGCTGCACACAGATTCTACACTTATGGCCTACAGAGTGTGCAATTTTGACCTACACTTCTCCGTTTGTAGCTTTGATATCTGGCCTGTGACTGCCGAACCCTGACCCTAAAAACTACTGCTCTGCTCATTTCACTGTTTGACTTCTTTAGAATCCATATACTATCACTAATAGAGTCTTTTTCTTCCTGTGTCTCCATTAGTTCACTGAATGCAGTGGACTAGTATTCAGCCTTTAAACGGAGATGCCACCAGTTGTGACCACATGAATGAAGCTGGCATTCACATTTAACCACTGGCTAGGAAGCGTGTCCTAGGTGTGTGTGAATACACCACATTTTGCTTATTCATTCATCCACTGGTGACCACTGTAATTGCTTGCATTTCTGGACTATTGTAAATAATGCTGCTGTGAATATCGACATGCCTGTTTGTATGTGAACATGTTTTTGTCTGGCTGTGTGTGTGTGTGTGTGTGTGTGTGTGTGTGTGTGTGTGTGTGTGTGATGTAGGCATGGAAGTGTGTAAGGCCTATGCACGAGTATGCAGAATCGACGGCAAGTCATCAAGTGCCTTCTATGTCTCTCCACCTTATTCCTTGAGACAGGGTCTCCCACTGACCCAGAAGTTTGCTCATTTGCCTAGGCTGGCTGGCCAGGGAGCTCTCAGGATCCGCCTGTCTCCATTCCCCAATGTTGGTGTTATGACCAAGCATAGACATGCCTGGCATTTTACATGAGTATTGGGGATTAGAACTTGGGTCTTCATATTTGTAGACAAGCATACTTGGCACACACCCCAAGCCATCTCCATGGGTCCACGGACATACGTTTTAATTCATGTGGAAACACACCTAAGGTCATCAGAGAAATACAAAATTAAACTATAGTGAGCTATACCTCCCACTTACTAGAATGGCTACTGTGAAAAAGATGAGGACACATGGTTGGAGTGGCTGTGGGGGACAAAGGGATATTTATAGACTGTTGGTAGAACTACGGATTGGCATGGCCAAGTGAAGAATGGAGATGCGTCAAAAAAAAAAAAAAAAAAAAAAAAAAAAAGATAGAAAGGAAATCTGAATCGCAAAGAGACAACCGCAGCTCATCTTCATCTCAGCTTCGTTTGTGTTGCCAAGCAGGAAAACCTGACGGATGTGTGAATGGAGAAATGTGTCTGCCATGGACGACTGCGCAGCCCTTGGACAGAGGGAAGCCCTGCCACTATGGCAATATGATGGACACTGTGCTAAATGGAGCAGTCCAGTAGAGAAAGACAAACACTGACTAAACCCTCGTAGGTTGCATGAGAGCCAAACTCAAGGAAGCAGAAGGTGGAATAGTGGTTGTCAGGGGTAAGGGGCAATTGGTCAAATAAAGAAATGTTAGTCAACGGGTACAGAGCTTTAGTTATGTGAGTAGAACATACTGTGTAGACAGAACATGACACAGCATGACTACAGTTACTATATTATACACTTAAAATCTGCTGTGAGGTAGATTTTTAAATGTTCTCACTAACAAGAATAACTACAGCAAGTAGAGGATGTGTTAATCGGCTTCAGTGTGCTGATCCTTCCCCAGTGTACACATATCAAAGCCTGACATTTGGTACAACCCAACTATGTAATATTCTTATGTATAAAATCTAAGATGCACACCTTAAATACACAATTTGCATTTTTCAATTATACTTCAATAAAGCCAGGGAAAAGAAGCCACTCACAAAGGACTACATATTATAGGATTTCATTTATGTTCCAAACAGGCAATTTCTAGAGGCAGAAAAATAGATTAGCAGTTACCTGTGATGGGAAGGAAAGACACTAGGGAATGACTGCTAATAGATAAGACGTTTCTTTGCAGGGTGATGAAAAATGTTTTAAAATTAGATTATGTTAATGGATGCATAATTTTGCAAATATAGTAAAAACAATTTAATTGTGTACTTTACGGTATATAAATTATGCCCCAATAAATTTGTTTAAAGCAAAGAAAACAGAAATGAGTTGTCTTTTAAATGAGCAGAACGAAATCAACGAAGTTGCTTTATTGTGTATTATATCACACTTTATGCGAGGAATAGTGGAAGAAATGGTAATAACATCTGCTTGCCTGGGTACACAGAAGAAGTTACTCCATGGGAATCAGCAGACACCTACCTGCTACCTAGCCCATGAACTTGGGTTGTTTGTTTTTTGGGTGTTTGTTTGTTTGTTTGTTTGTTTGTTTGTTTTTGTCTCTCTGGCTCCTGTCTTTGCTTCTCTTTTCAGTAAAAGTAAAAGAAAAACTACATATCTCATCTAGGAGTGGGAAAGGCTGACTCCTTGGCACAGTAAAATGCCAAGACGGTAACAGTGCTTGTCCTCCGAGTACCTATGCATTGGGATTTTCATATTAACTCTCAGAGTGCTTGAAGTATACACATCTATATTTTACCCCAAGGCCCTCCCAGGCTGTTTATGCTTCCAGGCTCTTCTGGTCAAATAGCAGCACACGTGCCATTTCTCCGGCCTCGGTCAGAGATCGGCTTACGGCATGAGTGAGAAACCCTGGCATGCCCACACATCCTGGTGCCCCTCACAAAAGCTTCCTTAGCCACTGTAGCAGCAAATTTTTGTAAAGTTCAGTTTTTAAGTGCTTTTAAATTTATGTATGTAATGGGAATGTGAACATATGCTAAATTTCTCATAGTTTCAGAAGAAGAAATTGACATTGTGACCAAAAGTCATAAAATATATACAACTCTTTGATCCAGGGTGTCTTATTCTTAAAATTAAACTTGCAGCAATTACTAAGACTGTGTTCAGAGCCCATCTGGGAAGTATTTCCTTAGGAAACACTAGGCAAGGGTGGAAGCAAACTAAATATTAAAATATTTTTAAATAAATAGTAACAAATAAGTTAGAAGAACATCATGCAGTTTTTAACATAATGATCCAGCACCAATAGAGGTTCCACGCACACTAAGGTGTTTAGACAATCGTTAGATTTGTAAATCTTGCACAGAGTATGTGCACAGCACATGCTATATATTTATATACATATAAGTAAAAAATCAGGATGTTACTATTAATCCATTATCTATGGATGAGTAAATTTGGTTATAGGGCTGTTTTAGAGGAAATGAAAGAAAAAGGATGGATGCAAAATCAAGCTACAGTGAACATACCTTGTTTGCCAGAGTTTTGCTTTAAATATGTTACAACCACAGGAAGCTTGGAAAATCTTATTAATAAGAAGGCCTCATTTGAGGTACCTCAAATGAACTCTGTACACCAATTAGCTATTGAACTTCTAAAAAAAAATTATACTGAGCTTCTTAGAGAAAGGTTTGGGTCAGGTTACTGCTGCTGCAAAGGTGGCCCATTTGCTGAGTCTGGAGAGTCCTTGTGCGATCTCCTCTCCTCCGGGCTCATGAGTCAGCACACAGTGCTCAGAGTACTGGCACAGCCGATTTTGTACAAATGCCAGCAAGCACCATTCCCGCACTTGAGTTGGCACTAATGGTCTCTTTCCATAGCGTTAGTCTCAGGGAGATTTGAAACTCCCAGATGCAGGTGGAGGAGAGCCGACAGTAGTAAGAAGCACATGGCAGATGTACTCACCATTGATCAGACAGACCTAGGTCCTGAGACACGCCATGGCCATGAGCAGTGTGTCCAATGGCGGCCACTTACTAAGCATGTGCCAAGAGGATATGGGCTAGGAAATCCAGGTCTCCCTGGCGCACAGCTATGCAGGTCTGCATGTGAAAGTTGCCACTGCTATGCTGACATTCGGTAGCCATCAGCAAAATACGAATTGTACTTCCCTCCATTATTTGTTTCTTGCTTCCTTCCCAATGTCTATGGTTTACATGGCCATTATTAAACGTCCATAGCACCTGGACAGCCACTAAAAGTCCTAAGTTCTTTTCTGTGCCCATTCTGTGAGTTTTCTGCCTGACTCGTGGAAATCACTTGCTTGTCACACACTACCAATATCTCTCTTGCTTTCATTTAATCCCATTTGTTCTTTATTGGTCCTTCCTGGTGAAAAGAAAAGATCACCTCCCCCTGAAGAATTCCAAATATATGAAATTACCTTTATGTGACAGCCTGTGATGGCCCTGAGTGGGTTTGCCCTCTTCTCTGTGCCTCTGTATCTTTAATTTTACTGCAGGAATAAGAATACCCACCTCATGAACCTGTCATGTTGGTAAAATAGGGAAAGGCTAGGGCTACAGCTCAGTGGTAGAACACTGCCTACATGCTCAAGGCCCTGAGTTTGGTCTCCAGCAAGAACAAATAAATAAAATTAAATAATGAAACAAAGTTGGGTATAACAGCACATACCTGTAATCTCAGCATTTATGAGACTAAGGCAAGTGAACCTCAAGTTTGTAGCCAACCTGAGTGTGGTGGTTTGAATACATATGGCCCCCACAGATTCATGGGTTTGAATGCCTGGCCATAGGAAGTGGCACTATTAGGAAATGTGGCCTTATCGAAGGAAGTGTGGCTTTGGAGGAAGTGTGTCACTGTGGAGGTGGGGTCTATGAGGTCTTGACTATGCTCAAGTCTGGCCAGTGTCACTCAGTCTCCTTCTGCTGCCTTTGATCAAGATGTAGGCCGGGTAGTGGTGGCACACGCCTTTAATCCCAGCACTTGGGAGGCAGAGGCAGGTGGGTTTCTGAGTTCGAGGACAGCCTGGTTTACAGAATGAGTTCCAGGATAGCCAGGGCTATGCAGAGAAACCCTGTCTGGAAAAACAAAACAAAACAAAACAAAACAAAAAAATTAAAAAAAAAAAAAAAAAAAGATGTAGAACTCTCAGCTCCTTCTCCAGCACCGTGTCTGCCTGCACACTGCCATGCTTCCCGCCATGATGACAATGGACTAAACCCTGAAACTGTAAGGCAGCCCCAAGTAAATGTTCTCCTTTATAAGAGTTGCCTTGGTCATGGTGTCTCTTCATAGCAATGAAACCCTAACTAAAACTCTGGGTTACAGGCCCTCACAAAGGGGTGAGAGAAGAAGACTATCCCGTGGGTCTCATTTTGAAACCTGCCTTCTACCCTTGGGCATCAGTTGCCTGCACTAAACTGTCACTGTAAGAGGTCACCCAACCTTATAATTCTGATTCTATGGCCATGATCCTGGCTGAGCTTCCCTAATCCAAGTCTCCAAAACTCTGGAGCACTAGCCTGACAGCAGGAGCGGAAAATTCCATGCACAAAACTGTTTCATGAACAAAATTATCTAAAATGAACAAGGTTGCCCTTCAAGCTGTTTGTATAAGATACAGGTGAACCATAAATGAGTTTTCTGTTTAAACTAGAGCCCTCTTCTCCAAGCATTACTATGTACAGGCAAATAGCTGTTTGTTTGTTTTTTAAAGTTTAGAGCCAAAGGACTTCTGATCCCAAGTCTTTTAGGTAAGGGATACCCAAATGGTATTTTCAGTGCTGATATGAGACTATAAAGCTCATCTGTCCATTCAATAAGGTAATGAGTATAAAATCAAAACAATAAAATTCCCTTATGGACTGAGTACACAGAATCTAATGCTGCCTCAGCATTTTAAGTTTTCGTGAATTCTTCCTCAGTAAATTAGTTCCCTTGCATAGGAGGCCAAGTGATCTTCTTGACAGGCATCAGAATAGTGCAGTGAGCACTGGTCAGTTGGAGGGTGCACGAACTTAGTGCTGCAGGAGATCGAGCCACTTTACTATACCTTAGAGTACATCTGCTTCCCGTCTTCATAGTGGATCTCCACATAGTCAGAAGATAGCAAACCACTGCAAAGGAAAGAAAAGAGAGTGACGTCTACACCCAAATGCTAGAGGTTTAAAAATAGCTCAATAAATGGATGACAGGGACATGAAAAACCACAGATCTGCAGTCCGTAGTCTGGGCAAAGGAACTGTGGGCAAGTCTTAAAAGAGCATCCAGCAAAAACGAAAAAAAAGTCACTCTAGACTCAGAAACAAAATGTAGGCAATCAAAAGGACACCTTCAGATCCAGCACCTAGGGGACATATCAATCAAAACTACCAAGCTCCGTTGCATGAAGAAGACAAGCCCCCCCCCACACACACACACACAATTAATACTCTACAGGACATTTTTTTTAGTGTGAATCAGTGGAGAGGAATACAGAAAAGAACTGGCAAGCACTTCCCATAAAGGCTAGATAGTAAACACAGCGGCTCTGCCAGCTGTGTGGTCCCTGCGGCAACAATCGATTCTGCCATCAGCAATATATAGACAAATGAGTGTGGCTGTGTCCCAGTAAAGAGTTATTTATGGAGAATGATATAAGAATTTCACACAGTTCTAATTTGCTATGAAATAATATTATTTTGAATTTTTAAACCCATTTAAAAATACATAAGGCCATAAAGATGGGCCAATGGACCAAAGTGCTTACCACACAAACCCAACAACCTGAGTTCAATCCCCAGATCCCCCGGTGGAAGAAGAGAACTGACTACTAAAAGTTGTCCTCTGAGTTATGAGCATGTGTGTATATGCACACACAGTATATACCTCATACCCAAAATCATGTTAAAAAATAAACTTGAATTACAAAATTTAAGGACATAAACGTTGAAGTCAGAGTAGGTGTGGGACTGTGAAAGACAGCCTGGTTTCTGGTTGAGCTAAGGTTTAAAACCCCAGTGAACCAGTAAGAAGCCCCCAACAGGGAATAACCCTACAAGGGGCAGTAGGCATTTTTGCCATGCTCCTGGGAACCCAGGCTCCTGACACATGGCCACAGCTCTCCATAGGTCTGTGACTACCAGTCACGTAGCCTCAAACCCCTACATAGGTAGAGGCATGGCCATAGCCTCAAAACATTCCCATGTTAATGAGGCACCTAGAGTCTTAGCCACTCCCCCTCCCTGCAAAGGTATTTCAACCTCACCCCTCCCTGAGGTCGCAGGACTATGGATTCACTCATGCCACTCTCCTCCATGACAATAAATGCCCTAAAACGGTGGACTGTCTCTTTTCATCAGGATCTGCCGTGAGGAACAATGGAACAGGCCTTTGTCTAAAAAGCCTCATCTAGTTTCCTGCTGAAGGCCTTCCAGAGCTCCCAACCATGGCCACCACCAAAACCAAGTGAGCTAGCCTGCGACAAGCGGTGAATCATGGTCCCCACGACTCTGCCACACTCCTCCCCACCTTCTCCCCTTCGGCCCGGCTAGATCTAGCCATAAGCCCTCACTTCGTTCTCAACTCTTCCGCGGCATCCAGTAGTGCCTGGGATGCCCAAGAGTGTGGAAACCAGACCGAGCCAGTTTCCATGAGGTCCCCAGGACCCCAGGCCACACTCTTCCACCCCCAGGGGGTATCTCCGCACGGCCGTGGGGTGAGCATGGTCAAACTTCAAGCGTCCGGCTTCTCGAAGAGGCCCGAGCCTGGGGCCGACGAGGGATTCTCCCACACCCCACCATTTAACCCAACAAGTAGGGTTTAGACCTAGCACAGCCCATGAACGAAGATGTCAACATGGGCAAGTTTCACTTGGGTAAAATGAGGCTATCAAAAACGTGGAAGCCACAGGGAAGTGTGAAGATTAAATTGATTAAACCACAAGCATGCAGAATTTAGCCTAGAAGTCAGCGCTGGGTGTTCAGTGTTGGGCACTGTGACTGTTACTGTTGTAACTTTAACTCAGCCTTTTTAAATGCATCCTCCACTATAAACGTGGGCAATAGGCTCTTGGTTGTGGGTGTGAAGGAAGACCTGAGTGTGAGCTTTCCTGGTATGGACCAATGCCCCAGACCCATGGGAATCGCAAAGCTTCCTCTGGTCTGCCTGGAAATGTTGGCAGTTTGTGCAGAAAGTGTCTAGCAACGCCCACCTCCAGGTGGTTTACAGTCTGAGGCTGCATCCCTAACAGAGGCCTCCTATGTAGACTAACTAGTAGACTGACTAACCGCTTCCCTCTGTGCCACATATACTAACAAGCACCATGAGGTTCGGGGTTGTTGAGCAGCTGATGCCCCTCCATCAGAGCGAGCATGGCACACCTGACTCCAGCTGTTCTGTACACCTGGGTGTCTGATTTGTCTTCATTCCTTCATTGCCCCAGTCAGGTTTTCAGAACCAAGTACAGTGCAAGATGCTCTGTGCCCACTGCAGAGGGCTGGGTTAGGACACCTGGGTTTCTGTCCAGATCTGCCACCCGGAGTAATGAGAGGGGTGGCAACTCACATTTCTGGGCCACTTACTCCATCTAGGAGACATGAACTCATCCCTAAACCACTTCTATATCCTAAATGGAGGTCTTTGTTCCGACAAAAGATGATTCTTCATGTCCCTTCCTGCTCAGACATACTGACTTTCTAGAAGTCACTCAACACTAGGTTTACTTGTAAAAAAATATTGAACTACTCTAGTTGAAGACTAGGAAGACTGTGATTCTACATATATTTCAGAGCAACGTCCGATGTACCCTACAGTGACTCCATAGGAAGCTTGGAAAGAGTGAGCAGAAGTCTCCCCTATATCTAGCATGTCCCGTGTGCACCAAAGTACAGCCTTTCCAGCACAGAAATAAAACGGAGGTCTGTGGTGTTTGAATGAGAATGGTCTCCTTAGGCTCATATATTTGAGTACTCGGTCCCAGTTGGTGAAACTGGGAAAGACTGTGAGGCATGCAGGTTAGAGGAGGTCACTGGGGCTGGGCTTGGAGGTTTCAAGAGATAACATGCACATACGCACTCCCAATGCACTCCCTCTCCTCCCCTGCATTCCGACTTGCAGACCACGATGGAAACTCGGAGCTATTGCTGTAACTACTCTACCATCATGAACTCTAGCCTTCTGACACAGTAATCCCAGTTAAAAACTTCTTTTTCTAAGCTGCCTTGGCCATGGTGGTTTGTCACAGGAACAGAAAGGTAACTAAGACAGTGTCTATACTTAAGCATGTATTCATGTTCACCCAAATGACCTCTGACAAAGTACTCTAAGATCTCTCTTTGCCCCGATTCACACCAGTCCTTGGAGCTTTTAGTTCATTTAACTAATTAGTTCATGACAGCTAATGCGGGTCACCAAGCAGATCCTCAATTTTACAGACCCTATGCCTGATCCCTCTGTCCACCAGAAGCTTCTCTCTTTTTTCTCATTACATATATGTGTGTGTGTGTACGCGTATATATGTATACATATATTTACATATATATATGTGTGTGTGTGTGTGTGTGTGTGTGTGTGTGTGTGTGATATGCATGTGTGTGTGAGTGAGTGAGAGAGAGAGAAAGAGAGAGGACACACAGACAGACAGACAGACAGAGAGACAGAGAGGGAAAAGACCAGTGGTCAATCTCATTCTTTCCTCAAGAGCTCTCCCCCTTATTTTATTGGGATCTGGGGCTCACTAACTCAGCTAGGCTACCTAATCCTCTGGTCCCCACTTCCTGCAGCATGTGCCACCATTTGGACAGTTTTTTACACAGGTTCTAGAGATTGAAGTCAGGTCCTTATGCTTATAAGTCAAGAACTTTACCTGTTAAGATATCTCCTACCCCGTCTTGTGATGTTTTTAATTCATCAAATGATTACTTTCTTAAGTAGTAACGAAGACAATCACAGACACTTAGGTCAAGACATTCATACAATTGTACCTTGTTACCTACAATTATGCTTCTGTTCTTCTATTGCTTTTAGGTTGTTGTTGGTTTTTTGTTTTTTTTTTTAGACTTAGAAGTTAAATGGTTTGTCAATTGCTATTTTTCTCAAGTGTGGGGGGCAAAGTATAATCCTTTGATTATAAACAATAAAATAAGGCTTGAAACTGGGTGAAAAGACAGCGGCATGGCCATGCTGGGATTGAAGACTGGAGCAGTGATACATGAGGTAGGTAAAGAGAATTACAGGTTGAATACAGGCTTTGTGTGAACTTAGACAAAGATGGCGGGCTAGGCAAAGGCTGAGGAGTGTGGGCATAGTTCATGCAGACAGAGCTGCAAGCAGAGAATAATCCTAGCAAGAGTAGATGGAAAGGGGAAGGGTTTAAGACACTGTAGTGTCACAAAAGGGATTTGATGACTATCTAAAGGACATGAGAGGTTATATTGGAAATTTCTCAGCACAGGTGCTCCTTAACAGGTGTTCCTTAGGTCTCAGGCTAGGAGCTTGATGGTCATAATACCTTTTTGAAACCATAGAATAAGGAGAACAAGAAACTCGGAGCTGTAGATTCATAGTGGAGAGAGGAGAGGAGGAAGAATTAGATGGAAAATCTAAGACAGGCTTTAGGTGTAGCGTGCAAAGGGAAAGAACTCCCAATCCATGGGCTTGATCAAGCAGCATGATGCAGCTCCCTTCTGAGCAGGTTGCTGCAGAGCCCAGGAAGCAGTTAAACCATTCTATGGTTAGCACTGTCTCCAAGAGCCAGGATCTGCCATCAGTCTGACTGGGGGCATACCATCCAGAAGAAGCAGCTCCTCCAAGTCTAGCCCTTACCTGTCTTAGGAAAGGACTCCCTGCTTCTTTTACTTTCAACCTGTTTTTAAAATGGTACTTCATTCATGCCATATCTCAGAGGAATGAGAGGAATGGCTGAATGAATAAAAAAGAAGCCAATGGAAAAAACTATCAGAAATAGTTACGAGTTAAGTAAAGTGGTCGGTTACAAGATGAATATGAAGCACGTATTTCTATATAAGCCAGCAAAAAGCATCAGAGATAATATGGGGAGAGACTTTCCAGAATGATATCAAACTTTACCTATATTTATAATACTCACATACAATTGTTAATACTTAAATACTCTAAAAATAAGCAAGTATAAATAAATAGGAAGAAAAAGACACATGAAGTTAACAGCAAATCCTTAGTTTAAAAAATAAAATAAACCATAAGACAAATCGTGACTGAATGAAGTAACTCCCTGATTCCCCGTGGGAACAGTCCATGCTGTAACAATGCCCACTGCCCTCGACCTACTTGAATGTTAGTGCAATTCCAAACAAAATCTAAAGAGTTTTTTTTTTTAACATGACAAATGACTCTGAAGTTCATCTTAAAGAAAAATGTGTGTCATTTCTCAAAATAACAAAAGTAGGACTTTGTGTCAGCATTACAGGGGCTATAATGAAGAATGGGGGGCCGGTCTTCAGCCCAAAAGGCACAGAAGAACATCAGAAAAATCTGGAGTCCAGATGAGAGTACCATAGGGTTAAGAATGCACTGAAATCTACAAAGAGTGGAAAACTGAAAGCCATCAGGAGGTCATAAAACAGGAAATAAGTCCAGAAAGAAAAGGAATAAAGAATCCACATATTTCAGTCTTGTGACCAAATAGTGGGGGAAATAGGCCACCATCCCATACCCTATAGCAAACCAAGACTCTATTTATTAAGGCTGTGTGTGTTTAAAGTAGAGCCATCTTAGAGTTTTACTGCTGTGAACAGACACCATGACCAAGGCAACTCTTATAAGAACAACATTTAATTGGGGCTGGCTTACAGGCTTAGAGGTTCAGTCCATTATCATCAAGGCAGGAACATGGCAGCATCCAGGCAGGCATGAGAGTTCTACATCTTCATCTGAAGGTTGCTATCAGAATACTGACTTCCAGGCAGCTAGAATGAGGGTCTTAAAGCCCACATTCACAGCAACACACCTACTCCAACAGGGCCACACCCTCTAATAGTGCCACTCCCTGGGCTGAGCAGATACAAACCATCACAAGAGCCATAAGCTGAACATAGAAATCCAGGTAAACATTGAAGGGAGGTCTTTGAATATGACCTTAAACCCAAAAGCATAGATAAAACTATAAAAGGTAAACTACAAAAACAGGGACAATTTATTAAAACCACCTACAGTTCAAAACAAATGGATGAAAAAAATACTTGCAAAAAAAGTTAAAAACAAAGATCTACTCCCCTTCATGTTACATCTTCGAAAAAAACCAAGAGCAAGAGAAAAGCAGACAAAAGGCACCCACAAGATCAAAATCAAATATTCAAGGAGCAACGCATGCAAAAACTGAATACAAAATGCCAAGGGTGGTCCATCATATACAAATGTACAATTATAATGGCAATAAAAGACTTGAAATTAAAATAACATAAGAGAACATCTACTCAATCCCCTTAGAAAATAAAATGAAAGCTAGTAGGAAGTGCTGGCAAGGCTGTTAGAAAACTAACACTCCAGAGGGCCACTTGGTGAAGGATGTCACAGCCTGCAGTGCGTTCGCCGCTAATCCAGGACCTCTGCCTATGATGGCTTGATGAGGACAAGGAAGACGGTAAAGCAGTGCTCGCTGTCTCTCCCACACACCTACACGTACATCTACACATCACACACACTCACAAACATCCAGTCACACACCCCCACTCCCACTAGCATCCATAAGTACACTCATGTACACTCAGTCACTCACATCCACACTCACACGCAGTCAGATGCACACTTACCACACACACACACTCACTACCATCCACACTCACACCTACACTCATGCAGATTCACATGCACGTGCTTGTGTACACACTTACATGGATACAAGGTGTTTGCTATTTCACAATCACTTGGAGAAATTATCATATAATCAAAGAAAAGAATCAGTGTGAAAACCTTTGGGCTGTTTATATGCATCCCCTTACAAGTAGAAAAGCTTACAAGAAGCTATACTCCAAAATGTCATCGCCAGCTCTTGCTTCCCGCAGAAATCCCCATCACTTTCCTTTCTTTCCTTTGCTTACCAAAATTTTCTTAAATGATGATAGGTGACTTTTCTTTCCATTTCTTCTTTTGAGACAAGGTTTCACTCTGTAGCCCTCGCTGGCCTGGAACTCACAGAGATCTGCCTGCTTCTGCCTCCTGACTGCTAGAATTAAAGGTGAGCACCACCACACCTGGCACAGACTACCTATCTAATGAAACACCAAAGTAGAAGCTTTATATTTTGGGCCAAAAAATAGAATGTATTTAATTTTGTGGTAAAGTACATTATCTGTCAGTTGTGTGTATATTATCTGTCAATTTAATTATGCTAAGACTATTAAAACTACAAAGTTAAAACTAAACAATTTTCCAAAATGTAATTTTGTATTCATGTAGCTAAAACATTAGCAAACAAAAGTTTTTAATTTAGTTTTTAAATTTTGCAGTGTATTTTGGTCATATTATTTCCTCACCCCCAACTCCTCCCAGATCCCCTTCCACCCACACAATGTCATATTCTTTCTCTCTCTTGAAAACAAAAACAGAGCCAACATATATACACACAGGAACAACGAAAGGCATCTAGGGTCCTTTCTGTGTTGGGCAACTGCTCCCGAGCATGCAGGAGAGAGTGGAGTGGTGAAAGGCAGGTTTGGGACAGCACACAGGCTTAAATTAAGCAAGGGCTTGGACCTCGCCAAGGAATGGATGAGAACCTGAATTTGGAAAGCTATTTATAGAAGCTGCAAGCAAGCATTACTTCCTGTGTCCACAGAGAATCCGAGGTCCTTAGGACCTGGGACAGGCTGAACACAGAGAAGCTCCTTTACTGGGTCAATTAGAGCCATCAGCAAAGTAATTAATGTTAGCAGCGGGACAGCTGCAAGAAACCAGCACACACACCAGGAAAAGGTCTATCCACATATGAGACCCTGGAGCTGAAACTCTCCTTCACTCATTTGATTAATTGCTGGAGATTGAATGAGGCAGGGGGAAGAAGAGAATTCAACAATTAAGAGAAATGAAAGATTAATTTTCCCATTTCTTTAATTTTTACTGGAAATTATATATATACATATGTATATGTATACTGGAAAAATCCACTAGGCAAAGGCCAATTATATTTTCAGGTATAGGCAGATGTGTGTGTGTGTGTGTGTGTTTGTGTGTGTGTGTGTGTGTGTGAGAGAGAGAGAGAGAGAGAGAGAGAGAGAGAGAGAGAGAGAGAGAGAGAACGTATGTATGATACATGAAGAATCAACACTGGGTGTCTTCCTCAGTCTCTCTCCACCTTATTTTTTGACATAGGGTCTGTCACTGAACCTGGAGCTCACTGATTGGCTAGACTGGCTGGCCAGCAAGCCCTTGGGATCCGTCTGATTTTACCTCCCTGGGACTGGGATTTTAAGCACACTGCTGTCCTCAGCCTTTATACTGGGGTGCTGGAAACCAATCTCCAGCCCCACGATTATACAGCAAGCACTTTGTAAGCTAAGCCATCTCTCTAGACTCTACTTTGCGGCTTTGTCTTGTTTTAATAGTAAGGATTTTATAGAACACCCACAGTTGTGTTTTAGGGGCTCTCTTTCCACCTAGGGAAGCTAGTCCTTGATTTCTGCTTGGGTTGCCACAACCTGAGCCTGCACAGCTGAACCAAGAATAAAATGTCCACAGACAAATTCTCTAGACACAATGACTAAGAAAGAATCAGCACAGTCCAACATAAGAGAAGATCATTTGAAGCCATCTACCTGTGCTACACAGAAAGCAGCATTCTTCCCAAACATGGACTCCTCGTACATAAACCAGAGACATGTAGACAGTATAGCCAAGGTCTTTCCTATGTGTAAGGACCTGTCACAATGGCACCATCAGTAAGAGCACAGCATAGTGACAAATGATACAATAGGGAGAGAAGAGGCTGTAGGGAAGGAAAGAGCGACCTCCACAGCTTCCTCATGCAAACACCGAATTACTCCCCCCCCAACATACAGTTTTTTAATTATCATTCAGAAAAATGACCTTCCGGCAGTTCTAATCCCTGAGCACAGCCATAGCATCTAAATATTATTCACCAGCCTTGAATTGCTTTTTAAATGTTTATGATTTACCTAAAGCATGACTGATTTCTCTAAGGGCAATTTTCATTCTCCCAGATGGATCGTTTCAAAATATTAGGAAGGCAACAGACTTCCAGAAGGAATTTGCTAGAAACGTGTCCATTCTTGTGTAACTACTTTAAGAAGAATCCTTTCCCCTGGAGGGGGTTTTGAAACTTAGTGTCATTCCTTAGCTGGCTAGTTGCAGATCTCTGGGTTTAGTGTTTAGCCTCAGTCCCTAAAGCCTTAACTAAACACATCCTGGAGCTGAGAGTCTCTGAGGTCTGGGAGAAGTCCTTCACACTGGAGAAGCTTCTTTGTCCCTTACAAAAACCAGGAACACTGGATTCCAGGATGCTTAAAGAAACCTCCAATTCTCAGCTGCTGCATGATTTTATGGTCGGAATCTGAAAAAGCACCCCCAGCTGCTGGCTATACTCTACAAAACTGTGGAACCTTCCAGAGATCCAGCTGGTAGAAATAGGCCCCCAAGGGGAGGCGTTACATCCTGCTCTGTTTCCTCTGGATGTTAAGAGCCTTTGCCACCCAATCTCACCTCTATGAACTGGGCTGCTCTATTATGCCGTCCTCATCATGACAGAATGGAACCCTTTGAAACCATAAACCAAAATAGACCCTCCTTTCTTTAAGTCATTTCTGCCAGTGACATGTGAGTAGCTCATACACCCCCTACAAACAGGCTGCTGCATGGGCAACTGTACACTGCTGGCACACACAGTCTGTCTAGTGGGTACACTCTGTCAGGTAATCTGTGTGGGAACTCTCAGGTGCCTATAGGCCAATCTTTTCTAGAAGGTGCTGAAAAAACAGCTCCTTCCATGTGACCTACACTTCCCCCCAGGTCTACATATTTCTACATACCTCAACCAAAAGAGAACGCCTCCATTTTCAAGATATCATCTGATACTCTTTCTACAGATCTGATTAATAACTAACAAAACACCCTTTTAAACAAAAACAAATCTGAAGGCCAAGAATCAAGACCTGCCAAAGCTACATTTGTGTTAACTAATCTAACTGGACTGCAAAACCATCAGTTTGCTGTGACTAAAATAAATCCAAAACCTCACGGTCACATTAACATGATTTATCATAAAAATGCTAAAAACCAAGGATAACAGGGAGAAATTAGTGCCCGTCCTGCAAGACTATCTTATAATTAGCAAATTGGAGAGCAATTAATGTCACTTTGAGAGACGTGTATAAAATAGTGATTAGAAGTGAGTAATTTAATCTATCCCAGTCTAATTATAGAGTCTAGACATTTTGCATAATATTAAAACTGGATTTTTATCTTTTAAAGGCTATTTAGAGCATTGTTTGTGCATGGCATTCTAAAAATGTATCTTAAAATCATTTTCAACATTTTAGAGGTAAGCATCATTCCTTCTATATTGATGTAGCTTGCCCGTAACAAAGTGAAATCGCAACTGGCTTTCAAATGCAGAACAGATCTATAGGTCAGAGTTTAAAACCAATCTCTATAAATGTCTACAGCTAGAAAACTTTCATTGCATGCTCTTAAAATTTCTGTCCAGGTCAACAATCTTACATTCACAAAGTGACTCTTAATATGTGGATCAAAAGCAAAACCTTTGTAACATTCCAGAAGCAGATAAATCCCAGAGAGACTGACATAGAAAAATAAAAGAAGAAACTATTCTATTTGGGTCTTTTGGGGGATCTATTTATAGGTGAATCTTAAAAACCAGACATTTTTAGTGCCCTGGTATAAAGATCCACAGCAATGAATTTACTAAGAATAAAGATAGGTTCCAAGACCATGAGAGGTTAGGACTAGAGATGGCAGAGAAAGAAATGGGTTCTAAATTACCTGATTCACACCCAAGGAAGCCATATCAAAACCGTAAATCTGCTAGAGTCAAAATTCTGGACCTAGACAGTAGTCAAGAATTGATATGCCTACAAACGCTGGAGAAGATACTAAATAATGCCTTAAAAAAGCACACAGAGGCTAGAGACATGGCTCGCTGGTTAAGAGTGTATTGGCTGCTCTTCCAAAGGACCTGAGTTCAATTCCTAGCACCCACATGGCAGATCATACCTGTCTGTAACTCCAGTTCCAGGGGATCCAACACCCTCACACAGACATACATGCAGGCAAAACAACGATGAATACAATATAATAATAAAGAATAATATAATGTAATATAATAATAATAAATAATAGTTTCACCAAGTTACCATCTCATGGCACATACCGCAGTGCCCATGATAAGGTTATGGCATGGAGCTCTCGTGATGGTATTGATGCTCGTTTAAGCAGAAACCAGGTAGCATGAATCATGAATCAGGGCCTAAGTCTTCCATCCAGCACAAAGGGAGAAGAAAAAGGAAGCAGGAAGCTGGAAGATGGAAGCAGGAGGAGAGAAAGACCCCAGAGAGCACCCTTGTTCTTTTCCTCAGCAAGACAGTCATATGCTGGCCAAGAGGAAGGCTTCCTGGCATCTAAGTCTGCCAGGCATCCAAGTTAGCTGCTCACTTTATGACATTTTGTCAGTGTGAGCCTAAGCAGATTAAAACAAGAGTGAAGCCTCTTCTTAATTCTAGACAAGACTTTTTCTTAATGGAATATTAAAAATAAACACAAATCTGTTCTACTGTAACTACTAAATTCTACTGTTATCACTTTTACATATTTTTTAGATTTATTCTATGTGTAAGAGTGTTTTACTCGCATGTACGTATGTGTACCATGTATATGCCTGGTACCTAAGTAAGTCAGAAAACGGTCTCACATCCCATAGAACTGGAGTTAGGGATGATTGTGACTCCCGTGTGGATCCTGGGAACTGAACCTGGGTCCCCTGCAACAAGTGTTCTTAACTATTACTGCCACATTTTGTAAGGTGGTTGTTTTGTGGGTTTTGTTTGGCTTGGGGTAAAAATTCTCAAATCTACTACCTAAACTTCATCATGAGACACAATCACGGGTAGAAGAGAGTGGTGGAGAACATATGGCACTGTGGGACACACAGGGGATTTCTAAGACACTGATAATGCCTTCTGTGTCATCCATAGCAAGGCATTGCTATGAATATTGCCAGGAAAATACAGGAATGTGGGTTTATTATTGCTGCTTTTTTTTTTTTTTTTTTTTTTTTTTTTGAGGCAAGGTCTAGTACAACCCAGGTTGGCCTCAAATTTGCTATGTAGCCAAGGATGACCTTGAACTTCAGATCTTACTGCTCTACCTCCATAGTCCTCTGGTTGCAAGCATTCACCACCATGTCCACGTGGCAATGGAGATCAAATGCAAGGCCTCGTGAATACTAAACAAGTTTTCTATCCATTGATCAGCCTCCCCTTGAAAGAAAAGGATTCTAAAATGTCTGCAGTTAACAGAAACAGAAAGGCTTAGTCTAATTCTGGCACGAGACAAACGGAGCCAGTAAGAGACCATGGCAGAAGCATCTGGAACCAGAAAGCTGTCACTACTAAGACCAGAGAGCAGAAACTAAGGAACTCGTGGGAGGCAAAAGCACAGGGAAGAAAAGGGGACTTTCTCCTTCTCTCTAGAAACAGCAGCATTCGGGCTGCCCCAGACTCCAGTATGCACATAAGAGTCAATTTCTGCTGGAAGAGAGAATATTGGGAGGGGGAAGGAAGTTATTGTAAGATAGCAAAGCACAGAGGAGAAGAATTTAGAAACGGCACCGCACAACAGGGCTGACAAGATCTGAACTACACTAGCATCGTCCAGATAGTTAACGCCTGGACTAGGAGCTGAGGGACAGAAGAGGGAAGGATGAGCAGGTAGCCTTACATAAGTTACCTAACTCCAAAGTTATACACACATGGAATAGTCCCCCAAAGACCTCAAAAAGACTTGACCATCAAAACTTTGCTTTCCAGGAATGGAGAAGGTTAAGAACATGGGTGTTCTTCCAGAGGACCAAAGTTTGGTTCCCAGCACCCACATAGCAGTTCACAATCTTCTAGAACTCCAGCTCCAAGGGATCCAATGTCCTCTTCTGACCTTTGCAGGTACCAGACATGTACATGGTGCACAGACATACACGCAGGCAAAACACCCATACACATATAATTTTTAAAACATTTAAAGCATGTGATATTATTCTTTACGTTCACTGGAAGAATCAATGAACTTACATTTGACATTAAAAGGGGGAAAAAGGATAACATACTTTTAATCACCAAAGCTAACATGCCTGGAAAATATTGATCCTGGTCATTGTGCTAAGCATTTAAAAAACATACTTCCGAGTTCGTAATAACAAGTGTAATTGTAATAACTCAACCAGTGGGCCACGATCCCTCAGGGTCACATAGCAGATATCATTTATATTACGATTCATAACAGTAGTAAAATTACAGTTATGAAGTAGCAATCCAATAAGTTTATGGGTGGGGTCACCACAGCATGAGGGACTGTGTTAAAGGGTCACAGGGTTAGGAAGGTTGAGAGCCACTGAAAAAGGTGTAATGCCTGGTCGGTGACATCAAGGACATCTTGGGGAAACAAGGCCACAGTCACATCTCACTACGGGGCCTTACTACACAGTCCTGTGTGCACAGCCTTTTGCTCAGGCTGGATTCTCACTTTTTCATCAGACAATATGTTACAGTGTGAATATGTAGAGCATCCAGTAATTTGAAGAGGGTTATTCTAGGAGTGTTTTAAAATGCATAATCAGAGGGTCAGGTCACTATTTTAAATTGCTCTGCTTATATGCATAATTTTTGAAATCCTAAGGCCATGTAATGGCACTTAACAGCCTTTCTGATGATTAATAATATCTAAAACCAGAGACATTTCTGAAATGGCTAATAATTTAAACATCCACTCAAAATGGCAATCCAAAATCAGAGAGGGTGAGTGAAGGGACCCTAATGAGGTCCCCCACTTCTGCGCCCCGTGCCTGATCATTTGTGTAACTCTTAACTAGAAGAAATTTTCACGTTGCTTAACTTTTAAAAGCAGACTGTTTGGGAAGCTGAAAAGGAAACTCTAAATTTTATGTTTATTTTTAATTGACATATAATAATACTCTCTAATGAGGTACAATGTTAAATTCTGTTAAAATGGGCAATAATCAAATCAGGCTGATCTGAATGCTCTCCGTTAGCAGTTATCATTCCTTTGTGGTGGGAACCCCTGAAATCTGTTCTATTAGCTCTTTATAAGGCACATAGTAAATCTGTATGTGCTGAAGTCAGTCTCCTAGAGACCTGATGCTTTGTCCCTGTTCTCTAACCTGCCTGTCTCCTCCCCTCCTCTGCTTTCTTCCCCTCTACTGTCCTTTCATATTTCTTGCCAATCCATGTTGTGAGCTTCTGCATGCGTGTAAGATGACAATCCTAGTGCTTTATCCCATAACCAGGTACCTGGATCCCAGGAGTGATGACCCCCTAAAGTTGCCTCGCCTGTCTTCCTCATGTGTATCAGTGAGATGAATCTGTAAGTTCTGAGATTCCTGCATCTCTACCTGGTAATGGGGGCAGCCTTACTCCTTGGCCCTACATGGCTCCCAACTCCCTTCTCCACTCTGAAGGCCAAGTCACCTGCCCATGCAACAGGCATACAATGGTAAAAAAGTATTTCAAAGGATGGAAATCCTTTGAAAGAAGGTTTTCCTTATTCCAGTTTTTCCAGACTGTAATTAATTTTTACACCTTATGCCACTAACTTCCTCATAAATAATAGCAGAATCTAAAAGAAGAACAAAAACATACAGTCATCATTTTAAAATGACTCTAATCTTAAACTAGCAAAACCTATGAAGCTAAGTATTGCAAAGCTGAGTCAACATTTGCCCCCTTAGAACCTGCACAGGCTGGAGGACCTATGGAGGTGAGCTGAGGACAAGGGGCTGCATACACTCACTCTCCACAGGAGCTCCTAGGACACTCTGCCCTGGGCTCCACTGGTGCCACTGGCCCCCACGAGAGATGTCATCTCTACGAGGATAGAAATGCCCCATTGAAAAGTGACCAAACCAACAAACTCCAAATTAGCTGAAGGGTGCTAGCATGTCCTTCCCTCCTGTGGTGTCTGACCCTCTTCACCACAGTCCACTTCAGCAGACTGCTCCAAGCACCAGTTAATCCTACCAAAAAAAAAAAAAAAAAAAAAAAATAGGGTCCTAGATCTAGACACTGAGGAAGAGCAACGTGTTTAAGTCCTGGAGAGATGAAAGGTAAGCATCACAGGGAAACAGAACTGATGCTCAAACACTGTGACCTCAGGGGATTTTAGAAATAGCTTCTTCTTCTTTAAAAGAAAGTCAAATAAATATCATTTTATTTGTGTGTGTGCGTGTGCGTGTGCGTGTGTGTGTGTGTGTGTGTGTGCGCGTGTGCGAGTGCGTGTGTGTGTGTGAATGAAGCTGGTAAGGTCCAGAAATAGTTTTTTAAAAGTGGAAAGGGGAAAAAAAACCAAGCAAATACAATGGAGTTGGAAAGTTAGCCATGTGGTTAAGAGTTCTTGTTCCTCTTGCAGGACCCGGGTTTGATTCCAGCACCTAAATGGATGGAGGCCTACAACCGTCTGTAATACAGGCCCAGTCGACCCAGTGCCTCTTCTGATCCTCATGGACAGGCATCAGGCATGCACATGGTACATATATACACCCAGGCAAAATGCTCATACACATAAAATAAGTACATCCTAATAATTTTTAAAGAAAAAATACAATGAACTTGTAATTCCAAAAGGCAAATCATGTTCATGGAGGAATCAATAGGCAGTAGTGTTGATGAATGGTGTTATTAACCCTGGTAGTTATTGATGAGGAGAATGATGGAAAACCCTTTAATAAACACACATACTCTCTGATGCTGTGAATGTTAGCCATACCCTAGGGCAGGCCACATACTCAGGAGTATTTGGCCAACACAAAGTGGACTCTATATTTGTTTGTTTTGTCTTTTGTGTGTGTGTGCACTCACATATGCATTTTTTATATTTTTTGTGTTTGGGTTTGATTTTGGTTTTAGTTTCTTTTTTTTTTTTAAGAGAGAGAGAGAATGTGAAAAGAGGTATTTTTTGGAAGGTGTGTATGGACAGACTTGGGGAGGAAAGAAAAGAATATGACCAAAATATGTGTATGAAAAGCTTTTAAATAAATATAAAAAATTTAAATAAACATTTATTTAAATAATTTAATATTTAGATAAATATTTAAATACATATTTTAAATAAATAAATATTTAAAATAATAAAGACATCTCCTCTGAAGAGGGAACTCCCATTGTCTGAGACTTGTTCCTAGGAATTCTCAAGTCCACAGAGAGTCATTCTTGAAATATCCCAGGGAAAGGAGGGCTTAAGTGTTTCATATTATCCCAAATTATTCCTCAATTACAAAGATGGCAGGTAAGCATTTATTTCAAAGTTAATTCATGCGAAAGCACTCAAAATTCTACCTTGAATAATCCACTTTTCAGTTCATTCCAGTCAAGCAAGATGCAAATAGCCTAGGAAGGGTGTAGACAATAAAAGACTCATTTTTAACTTACTAACTCATTTAACTTACTAAATGATATCCAAAAGACAGAGAGCTACTAAGAAAAGCCTACTAGTAGAATTAAATAAACATGAATCCGGGGGGAAGGAGGGACTATTTATATCTCTTCTTCACCAATCCATAATACCCTGAGCTCTCTCTCCTAGAGAACAGACCTTGAAATGAAGGAAGACCAGCATGGTGGTGCAGTTACCGCTGGTCTGTAGCCTGTGCTCTAGACTCCCCATCTGGTTCCAGTTGTTATTGTGAGGGCAGAAATAAAGTCTATCAGAAAAACGGAACACTCTTGCAAAGTGAAAACTAGATTTATGAAACAGTTTGCAATTTTTATATCCGTTAAGACCAAACACAAACATAAACCTATGGTCCAAAAATACTGAGCACTGGACCTTCAGACAAAAATCTCATTAAAAAGAATGTGCTCTTGAGTCAGGCAACAGGGGAAACCAACCACCATGTAATAAATCCTCCAGCCAGGCTCTGACTTCATCCTGCCAGACAAAATGCCATGACTTTATCCACAGGTAAAATTTTAAATACATGTTATGAGAGTTGAGGAAATAGCCTTTCATTTATTTCTTGGGGTATGAGTAACAAAAGACAAGAGACCTAAAAATATATGTGAGTCTCCTTATATTCAGGGTAAGGTACAATCTGATCCTACATTGTCTCTGATCAACTTTTTACAGTTTTAAATGATTTCAACCTTCCCGCTCTTCTTCATTTATACTCCTAAGTTTACACAACCGTTAATTTTGACAAATGCCTGCTGTTCAATGTCAAAATAAAAGAACGATTTAACTGGAAAGCAAGATTTTTCTCATTCTACTTATGTAAAACTGAGGGACAGGCTAACTTGACATCTGTTTAAGAATGAGGTTCTTTTGTGCAAACCAATGGGGTTAAGAATGTTCTCTAAATGATAACAGAGCATAGGAGAGTTTATTTTCCACTCGGTGAGTCCCTTGCACATAATAGGACCACATTTCACCAAGAGAAAGATCTAACTGAAGGTCATGTGTCAAATTTCACATGCAAATATAGACTTCAATTTATAACAAACAGTAAAGGCCAGAGAATGGGAGTTCAGAAGTCCTGGGGTTCATGAGAACCAGGATTGGGGGGGGGGGGTGGAGTGGTCTTGAAGAAAACATTGATGTGCTCTCAAACTAGAACCCCACCGCATCCCCAACTCCTATGCTCAGCTATGTTTGAGAGAGAGGCCAGATATCACATCTTAATTTCATATGCTACTGTTTGCACGCTCTTCCCCCATGGCTCCCCACCCTAGCCCTGTCTCGAAGGTTAATGAATTACTCTGCAAAACTTTCTTACACATGAGAAAGGGTAGCGTTGGTGAAGAAGGCTGCCTCTTATTAGGAGAGATGGTGAGGATGAGAGAAAATCAAGTTTAAGGAATTTAAGGGCAAAGGACAGGCTCTGTCTGGGATGTATGGGAACTCTAAGCTTTAACCCTTCTTCTGTTTGAGATGGGAGGAAAGTGGCATCTTGCCCTGTGGCCAGGCCAACCTGGAATGTGTGACAAGCCCTGCCTCTGCCTCCCAAGTGCTAAGGCTACATGGTGAGCTACTGCTTCCAGCTCTAAATATGACTCTTCTTGATGTAATTAGCATTTTATAAAGGAAAACTAAAGAAGAGTTGGACCTTTTTAGGAGTCAAACACCCCTCTCCACCCCACAAACATCCAATTATCCTGTGTTCTTGCAGCTACATGGAGCTGCCTCTTCAGAAAGCCAAGAGAGCACTGGAGTCCCGGGCCCATCAAGTCTCATCACTATGAGATATATAAACTTCAATGTGAGGTCTCAGTTCCTCCGTGCCTTTGATCCATTATTTGTAAATGGGAAAAATAACAGTAACTAGATCCTTAGTCACTGTGAAGATTAAACACTTAGTTCATATAAGGCTCTTGGACACTGCAGCGAGCACTGGACATGCTTAGTAAGTCTGTCATTGCTGTTATTTTTGTTTGAATTCTAATTCTAAAATCTACCTGAGCTGAAACATACATCCTCTTGCTGATGATTCAAGAGATATAAATCAGATTTCAGTTTTATTGTTGAAAACTCCAGTTTGCATTGAGTGGTAGGTTTGGTAGTCCCTTTTTTCTTCTTTGTGTATATGTATGTATTGTGTATGTGCATCCATGTTTGTATATGTGTGTTTGTGTGAGTGTCAGAGATGAGTATCAGGTTATCTCCTTCTATTGCCTTCTGACTTCTCTTTTGAGAAGGATCTCTCCCTCAAGTCAGCGCTCCCTGGATGGCTAGACTAACTAGTCAGAGCCTCTGGTTATCCACTGCTCTCCATTCTTCTCTACCTGGAAGCACTGAGGTTACTGATGTGTACAACCAAGGACATCCAAAGACAACCAAGGTCCTCATACTTGTATGACAGTCACTTTACTGAGTCACCTCCCCCCACACTAGGTAGTCCCTTTCTCTACTGCAAGACAACTGCCTCCACCTCTCGTGAAGTGAGACCTCATGAGAATGAGGTCTGTGACATTTAGCTTCCAATCTTAAAGTCTTGGTCTCAAGTCTCAGGTTCCTCGTCAAAATTCCTGTACACCTAGACTTCATTCTGTTGAATCTCAACCATCTAAATATTCTGCCATATTTATGCATGTACAACACAGCTTATTAATTCTACATGCATAATTTGTAGCTAGCATACAGAAAAAAGGGCCATGTAACAAGAGTACAGTATCAGAAGCAGTAGGCTGGAACTCCAGAGTCCCTGATTCCAGGCCTCAGCACACCTTACAGTGGTGACCTTGAAAGAAACTGTCCATTACTGAATCTCAGAGTCCCCATCTGATTGTTGGTTAGCTTTTCTGTCACTGTGATGAAATGCCTGAGCTCAAAAGCTAAAACGAAGGAAGATGTACAGTCCAGCTCAAGGTTATTGAGATTTAATCCATAGCTGGCTGGCTCAGCTGCTAGGGGAGTGTGGGGAAGTGGAACATCCTGGCAGAAGGATGCGGAGAAGGAAAGATGCTCACCTCATGGCAGCAAGGGTGGAGGGGTGTGAGACACAGATGGAGAAAGGGTGAAAGGGAGAGAGGAAAGGGGCAGGGGGCAGGGAAGAAAGGAAGGAGAGAAAAGAAGGAATGGAAGAGAGGGGCAGAGCAGAAAGGGGAGAGAGGCAGAAAGCAGAGGGAGAAAGAAATGCATGAGAGTGAATAGGGAATGGGAAGGAGAGGAGAGGAAGGGGGAGGGGGAGGAGAAAGGGGGAGAGGGAGGGGAGGGAGAAAAGGGTGAGATGGTGCTTCCTGATCTACTCACCTCTCAATAATGCCCTTGCCTGGGAACCACTTCTATAAATGATGAAATCTGATACAAGTTCCATGATGCTACCAACTACAAATCAAACCAATAGCTGCATTTCCAAACTAAAGGAAACCCCTTTCTTTACCCAGCCTTTGCCTCCTGGTCCTCTGAAGCCCTCTGGAACATGACCCCAGCATCCACAACAAAGCAATAAGGCTATCTAGCTTCAAACTCTCTGATAATGGCGAAGCATCTCCTTTTTTATAAAAATTTATTTACTTTTAATTTATGTGTTGTTAGCATTTTTCCTCCATGTTTGTATATGTGTGCCTCCAAAGTATGTCATATCCCTTGGAACTAAAGTCACAGCCATTGTGAGCCACCATATTAGGTGCTGGGGACTGAGCCCCCGTCCTAGAAAAAAAGCACACTAGAAAAGCTTTCAACAATTAACCATTTCTCTAGCCTCCAAAAGTAAAACATCTCTTAACGTTCTAACACAAAAGATATCAAGATTTTACTCAATGTTACTGGCTCTTGACTTTACATAGAATGCTAATAATTTTTGTTATTTTTTTATTCTAGAGCTAACACATCAAAGAAGGATAAATTATTAAGAGCCAGGCTGAAAGGACAGATGTACAGAGGACATGACACTGGGGACATGAGTATAGCTAACAATAGAAAAGAACCAAAAATGCACTACACTGCTGGTCAAACAGGCAAAGCAGTAACTGCAAAATCAGAAAAAATAAGGTGACAGTTACTCAAGTAATCCATGACCCAGATTTTAGAAGATTCTTTTTATTCAATAATGACTTCTCTTTTTTTAATATTTTGGGCCTGGAAAGTTGGCTCAGTGGTTAAAAAAAAAAAAAAAAAGCACTTACTGCTGCTGCAGAGGGCCCAGGTTCAATTCCCAGCACCACATGGCAGTTCAAAATCATCTATAAGTCCAATCCCAAGGGATCCGATGTCCTCCATGGGCACTCATGTTGTATACAGATGGACAGACAGACAAAACACTCATACACACAAAATGATAAAATTGAGGCATAAATATTGTTATCTGGAAAACCTACTTAATGTAGAACAGCACACTCCACCGCAATGCTGGGCAAATGAGGCTTCACAATGCCGAGGCTTAAAAACAGATCTTTATATGTTTTAGGTGAAGGGAAAAAATAGGTCAAAATTTACATAGTCACAGCCTATACAACTGTATAAGTACAACTGTGATCATTTTAAGAGGACTTTTAAATAGAATATGACAATGTCTTCAAGTGCTTCTATGAATAACAAAACTGAACAAGGAAGGAGGGAACAAAGGAATGAAAGAAGGAAGAAAGGAAAAAGAAAGAAGCTGCCTAACACCTTTATACCAAAAAAGTCAAGACTCGAACCAATTTGTGCAGAATAACTGCAGAAAGAGCCAGCCAGGATATACCAAGTATACTTTGTCACTGCTAAGTCTACATGCTGATCCCTTTCATAACGTGCTCCTCAGGGAGCACTCCCCGCAATCTAGGCGAGCGGTTCAATGAACTTAGTCTGAGAAGCCCCACAACTTGCCCCAATGACAGAATCAGAAAACACAGTGAAGTATTTTGCTACAAATCTAAAGTTCACTTTTCACGATGGCTCTATCAACTTACTCATTCCAGGCTCCAGCTGATGCTCCACCTGGCACAGGGTGCAGTCCTATGCTGTGGCTGATCATTCTTTGCTCCTTTCCCCACGCCTGTCACCTAAGTTTCAAACAGGCCCTACCCAGATCATCTGTAAAGGCCAGCCATTCAATTTTGTAATCTTTGTTCTACACCAAGGGCCCTCTTGGCTGGTGGTACAACACGGGGCCTTGAATATGTATCAATCCAGCCCTTCACACTAAATATTCAAGTTAACATCATGATAACATTGGACAGCACAGCACACTGAAATAGTAAAATTCCACTCCCCAAAAGAGCACAGTGGCAACAGAGACTGAGGAGGAAAAGTCAGGGACAGGAACCTTCCAGTTTCCATCTGTGGAAGGGAGATCTCTGCCTGGGCCAACAGGGTTCCATAGCCAAGTAGCGCCGGGAGAAAGTTACCCTCCCAGGAGCGTGGAAAAGCCGTGAGTGGGGATAAGACAAGCACCACTGCTCACCGGGACCCGCCCGGAACCCACGGGATGCAGGGACTGAGGTAAAGTCGGGCATAGGAAACTTCCAGTTTCCATCTGTGGCTGGGAACCTCAGCTTTCATCACAGGGCTCCATAGCCAATTAGCACCGGGGAAAAAGCTAGCCTCCCAGGACCTCAGGACACAGGAACCAAGGGACAGCTGGGGACATGATCCTTCTGGTTTCTGTCTGCACCCCAGAGCTGACACTGTGCCACAGCTCTCCAAACCCAAATACCTCTCAGAGAGAGCTGGTCTTCAAAGAGTATTGATACAGAGGCCTGCAGGAGGGACAAGCCATAGCCAGACAGAGTAAGCCCAGTTAACATCAGAGTTAACAAGATGGCAAAAGGCAAGGGCAAGAACATAAGGAACAGAAACCAAGGCTATTTGGAATCATCAGAACACAGCTCTCCCACCACAGCAAGCCCTGGATACCCCAACACACCAGAAAAGCAAGACTCAGATTTAAAATCATTTCTCATGATGATGATAGAAGACTTTAAGAAAGAAAGAAATAACACCCTTAAAGAAATACAAGAAAACAGAGTTAAACAAGTAGAAGCCCTTAAAGAGGCAACACAAAAACCCATTAAAGAATGACAGGAAAACACAATCAAACAGGCAGAATTACAGGAAGACATAATCAAACAGACAAAGGAAATGAACAAAACTATCCAGGAGCTAAAAATAGAAATAGAAACAATAAAGAAATCACAAAGAGAGACAACCCTGGAAATGACACCCTTCACAATTGTCACAAACAATATAAAGTACCTTGGTGTGACTCTAACCAAACAAGTGAAAGATCTGTACGACAAGAACTTCAAGTCTCTGAAGAAAGAAATCAAAGAAGACCTCAGAAGATGGAAAGATCTCCTCCCATGCTCATGGATTGGTAGGATTAATATAGTAAAAATGGCCATCCTGCCAAAAGCAATCTACAGATTCAATGCAATCCCCATCAAAATTCCAACTCAATACTTCATAGACTTAGAAAGAGCAATTCTCAAATCCATTTGGAACAACAAAAAACCCAGGATAGCAAAAGCTATTCTCAACAACAAAAGAACTTCTGGGGGAATCAGCATCCCTGACCTCAAGCTGTACTACAGAGCAGTAGTGATAAAAACTGCATGGTATTGGTACAGTGACGGGCAGGTAGATCAATGGAATAGAACTGAAGACCCAGAAATGAACCCACACACTTATGATCACTTGATTTTCGACAAAGGAGCTAAAACCACCCAGTGGAAAAGAGACAGCATTTTCAACAAATGGTGCTGGGTCAACTG
>CM052709.1:55313336-55366437 GCA_028551405.1 Uromys caudimaculatus | reverse complement strand
GAAACAACCCAGATGTCCCTCATCAGAGGAATGGATACAGAAAATGTGGTACATCTACACAATAGAGTACTACTCAGCTATTAAAAACAATGACTTCATGAAATTTGCAGGCAAATAGATGGAACTTGAAAATATCATCCTAAGCGAGGTAACTCAGTCACAAAAGAACGAACATGGTATGTACTCACTGATAAGTGGATATTAGCCCAAAAGTTCGGAATACCCAAGTTTCACTTTACAGTAACTACTGGACTGAGAGTGAGGTCCCAGATAGAGGAGTTGGAGAAGGGATTGAAGGAGCTGAGGGAGTTTGCAGCCCCATGGAGGGAGCAAAAGTGTCAACTGGCCTGACCCTCCCCCCGGTCCTCCTGGAGGCTGGACCACCAACCAAAGAATACACATGGAGGGACCCATGGCTCGGACCACATATGTGGTAGAGGAGGGCCTTGTTGGCCATCAGGGGGAGGAGAGGCCCTTGGGCCTGAGGGTGTTAGAGGCCCCCAGTAAAGGGGAATGTCAAGGTTGGACTAGGGGAGTGGGTGGGCGGGTGGGTGAGAGGTAAAATACCCTTATAGAGGCAGGGGAGAGGAGAGGGGATAGGGGGTTTCCAAAGAGGAGACCTGGAAAAGGGGAAACATTGGAAATGTAAATAAAGTATATATATATATATATAAAAAAAAGAGCACAGTGACCTAAACAAATTAACACAGTCCCTTTGGGAACTAATTTATAGTAAAGATGGTGCTTTGCATAGGCTTAATCTTCTAGCCCTGAAAGTATTATCCACTAAATATAATCAATAGAATTCTCAACCCAGCTTGTCTGGCACATGGATGAGTAGGGATTTGAATGCAGTGTGGAGCTCTGTGCTCTGCTCAAAGGAGACAAGTGTAGGCTGTCGGGAGGATAAGCCCTCAATGCTACAGCAAGTCTGAGTACTCGTCAGAGAGGTTCCCAGGCCTATGGGCTACATTTACACTGATTCAAACAAACACATTAGAATATGGCTTATGGATGCACAGAGCCAACGGGAATCTGTATTTCCCTCCCTGGGAGAATGAATGGGTACTGATGCACTCCAAAGATCCACTGCCTTGCTTAGATACCATGGGAGGGTAGACACAGTTACAGATCTTTACCATGTTGAGTAGAAATCTGCAGATAACATCACTTGGGAAAGGCCTGTGAAATTATGTTTTAGAAGACTACACAAATAAAAGATTATGTAAAACATTCAAAAAGAAGATAGGAAAAAGAGGAAGGAAGAAAGGAAGAGATAGGAAAACCATTTAAAAAAATATCGGGGCCTTGCACAGACCAGTCATTTTGCATGCTGTGAATGGGGACAGCCTTCCAAACCAAAGTTCCCGTGAGATCCAGAGGGGAATACGTTACATCTGCAAAACATGCTTCATACAAATGTTAGATTCTCTTGTTCTTCAAAGTCAATTAAAAAACAAACAAACAAAAAACACTGATTCTACTACCAATATACTAAAGATTCAATAACAGTTATCTATTTAGTATGTATGCATGTGTGTCTCTGTGTGTGTCTGTGTGTCTATGTGTGTACTTGTGTGTGTCTGTGTGTCTATATGTGTGTGCATGTGTCTGTGTGTGCATGTGTGCATGTTTCTGTGCCTCTGTGTGTGTGTGTGTGTCTATGTGTCTGTGTATGTCTGTGTGTCTGTGTCTGTGTGTGGGACTATATGTCTATGTGTCTGTGTCTGTGTGTGGGACTATAAGTCTGTGTCTGTGTCTGTGTATGTCTGTGTGCATGTGTGTGTGTCTGTGTGTGCGTGTGTGTCTGTGTATGTGTGTCTATGTTTGTGTGTGCATGTGTCTGTGTGTATATGTCTGTATGTGTGTGCGTGTGTGTGTCTGTGTGAGTCTGTGTGTATGGACGTGCTTGTTATGCCACGCATGTAGAGGAGTTGGCTTTCTCCTTCTATCTTTATGTGGGTTCTAGAGATCAAAATAAGGTCACCAGGCTTGCATGGCAAGTGCCTTTACATGCTGAGCCATCTTGCTAGCCTAGAAAATTCTTTTAAGTGTCTAAATAGAGAGAACTTTCTATTAGCTGACAGTTAACATGAGAGAAAATAGCTACAGTTATCTGTAAAATTTTTATACGTGAAGTTTGAAAGTCATCAAGGGGTGACTTGTTTTGAATTGGCTGCATGTTAGATGTGTTACAAATAATTAATAAACAGTAAAAATAAAAGTATGGTATGTCACATCAATGACTTCTACACAGTGCCGCCATTTCTAAAGTTAAGACAAAGAAAAAGTTGCTGCACACCAATCATATTCTCCCCAATACAATCAGATCAGGTGCAGGTTAATTTTCAGCATCAAGCCTAATACTCTGTCTGAAGAAGAAAGCAAGTATTTCAGTTACCATGGCATAATCCTGAACAGAATGTTGATATACCCTCATTCACGTTAGTGCCATTCGGTGTATTTAGCTGTCTGTCAGTGCTTACCTCGGAATGGTCTTCTCACAAGGGAGTGAATTAAGTTTATCTTGTCTGTGAAACACTGAGACAGCAACGCTGGCAGCATCAGACTGGAGATGGCTTTCACCTTGCAGAAAGTTCTTAAGGACTTTAAAATGGCCTTTTGTACACTACAAAAATGCCCTACTGTTCAACAGTACTGAGCACAGCAGGGAAGGTCTATAAATAGGACTTACATGCTCCAAGTGTGGACTTCTCATGTATTAGAAAAATTCTCTCTGAAACTTTCTTTTCTTCGTGGAAAAAGCACTGTACTCTTTTGTGCTCTGGCTAAACATATAAGAACAAAATTTTGGCTGTTTTCTTGGGGACAATAGCAATCTCAGGGACCATTTTCCAAAAGGTCTTAGTAAGTGGCTAGTATCCCGTGTCCAAGAGTGAGCAACTTTTAAGTACAAAATAGGGAACACACACACACATACACATGCACGCACACACACATGCGCACACACATACATGTGCACACACACAACAGGCGCACATACAATGTGCACATACATACATGCGCACACACACAACAGGAAGCAAGGACCAAGTCTAAGAGTCAGTCCTGTCAGGCCTAGGGGGGGTTCTTGATTCACCCTCAGACTTCTCAGCTGGACAAGAAAGGACTATCTCACCTGTGGAGCAAACCTGTAGGGCCTTGAAGAGTTTAACTTCTCGTGATAAAAAGTCTATTGACAAAGGGTTGGCTGTCCTTAGAACAGGAAGTACATGAGCAGGCGCATTATTACCTCACTTATGTGTCTTAACAAAGGTTCTTCTCATCAGCCTTGGAGCCTGTATGAACTCTTCCACCTTCAAAGCAGAGATTCAAAAGTTACATGTTCAGCCAACCCTAACAAGGGTATGCAGCTCTGGTAACAGAGTCCTTTCACTCAGGAAAAGGGGACTTACAAGGGAACTGTACAGGCTGATTTAAACTCAGAAAACCACCAGGTAGGAAATATACTCTGATGAAAAACCCCAGCTCCCAAAAGACAAGATGGACCATGTTTTCTTCCACAGTAAGGATACGTCATCTTCTACTTGAGGACGTGTGGGAGGAAGACCCATCCAAAACAGAGGAAGTGTCATACGGAGCAGTTTTTCAGGGTGTTGGGCACAGTTTCCTACGGTGAATCACAGAGCTGCAAACCTTCCCTCCAACTGCCTTTAAGAAAAGGAATAGCTAATGGTTTCTTGAGGCATGTGTGCTCTTTTTCTACTAACTCAAAAGCATACACAGAACCCAGGAGTGCTCAGCTAGATGAAGAGGTAGGGAAGACTATTTACTCCTGAAAGTGCTGCTGGCTCTCAATATCTACATGAAAGACTACATTACTGACGTCACAGGAAAGAGACTAACGAGACATGGGTGTGTTCCTAATTCCACTAAAACATCCGAACTTCTTCCTGAAGCTTATAAAACACTGCTGAAGATGCATGGGGAGAGACATTAGTTAGAGAAAAAGATGCAAAATAGGTAACAGTTTATCGTTTGTGCAGTTAATAAACACTGCAGGTTGGTGACTCATCTCGGAAAATTAATAGTGCTCAAAGAGAGTTATTTTCCTGCCTGAACAACTTAGTCATCCTTGAATTACTCAGCCTAATACTGCAGTACCAAGCCCCTCCTTTCTCTGATCGAATCCTAAACTGTGGGCTCCTTGGAATGTAGGCTCATTCTTGTCCTATTGCCACACACCATGTAGAACGTGGAAGGAAGGAAGGGAGTGGGAGAGTCAAGTGATGACTCCCAGTACCACTCTGATTATTTTCCAAGAACAGAGTATGCTAAGGCCAAGTCGGAACAGTAACAATAGGCAAGAGCCTCCCGTACGGTTACAGGAGATTTTTGCTCATTCTCACATTTAAAAAAAATGATGAGTACAAGGAGGAAAGAAAAGAAGGAGGAAGTGGCAGAGGAAAGAGGAGAAGGAAGACAGGAAGAGGAAAAGGAAGGAGAGGAAGAAAGGAAACAAGAAATGATAATTATGTCCGGGGTGGTGCAATTAGTATGCCTGTTAGCTTGAGTATAGTAGTTCCCTACAATACAGACAGATATCAAACAACATACTGTATGTATTAAAAGGTATAGTTTTATTAATTACATCCCAATAAAACCAGAAGGGATGTTTAAAATAGAATTTGTAGGGATTTGTAAAAGATCGTCTGTCTACGTGGTGTAGGAATCATTTGGTCACACCAGAAGGTCTGTTTTATTGCATGAGTGGACTTGCTTGGGCAGAAGACAAATGAAGAGGAAATAAAATGTGTCCTGCGTCACGGTGTGGTAGAGATTTTTAGCCTCTTACTTGAAACGTATCCCTATAAAAAGGTAAATGCAATTTTAATTATTTAAATTAGACCTGAACATTTTCGCTGGAAAAAAATATGCCTCTGTGCATTGTTTCCTTTTAAAACAGCGTGAACATAAACGGCAGGCATCAAGGAAGATGAATTAGAACTGACATTTCTGAAGCCTGCATTTTAATAAACAAGTCATAACCAGCTGTACTTAGGATTCTAATATTGGGGCTTCTAATTTATAATTAATTTAAAAAGAGCAGAGGAATGACTTTCTACGGCGAATCTTGTCTGTGAATCACCAAAAGAAATATGCTAGAAGCAATGCAATCTTCATTGGCAACAAAAAACCCACCAAGGATATTAATGAGTCATTTTATCTGGTATCAAGCTGTGACTTTATATAAATCCATACGAAATCAAGAGGAAAGTCTAATAAATCATTGTTTAGAGTTAGATTTATGCATGGAATAGAAATTATAAAAACAAAGCAACATGAAAGACAGGTTGTATATTGTCCCATTTCTCTGAGGTTCACACCTGTAGGGAGTTTCAAAAACATCTAGCTTGTATCCTTCTAAAACTCAAACTGTAGCTTCGCCTTCGGGTGATGACATGAAGATGTGGGCAATGACAGGCCACGAGGACTCTGCCCACATAAAATGACCTCAGTGCCATGACAAAGCAGGCTGCAGACAGCTGTCTCCACCCCCCATCTCTACCCCAGCATGAGAACACACTTTTTTGTCCTTCTACCCCTTGTGGGCTCAGAAACAATGTGAAGCAGACGTCCTTCACCAGATTCAAATCTGCACCTTAGTTTTAGATTTCTCCACCTCCAGAACTGCAAGAATAAATTTCTATCATTCTGGGCTATTTTGCAATAGTTTCACAAATGAACTAAGGTAATGTCTCAGCTCCTAGAGGCTTTGACAATGAACAGTCCCAGGTTCTGCTGTCATTAGGAGTCACTGTTAGGCTTGTTTATCTTGTTGATGTCCATTTTTCTCTCTTTTTAAAAGAAAATATTCATTTTTATTTATGCAGCTGTTTTGCTGGCATGTAAGCCTATGTGAGTGCCTCAGATCCCCTGGAACTGGATATGCACAGTTGTGAGCTGCCATGTGGATACTTGGACTTGAACCCAGTCCCAGTCCCTCTGCAAGAGCAGCCAGTGTTCTTCACAGCTGAGACTTCTCTCAGCCGCCTCCATTTTCTCTTAATGGAAGCCCTCAAATCTCCACTTTCAAATTTCTGCCTAGCCAATTCTTAAAAACAAGCTTCAAGTCTAATTTGGAACATAGATTTCCACGAAGATCTAGCTCTAGAGCCATTTCTAACCTTAATCTAACTTATATGTGTAGTGACAATCTTGAATTTGGGAATTTTGGTTTCCTTTAAAAACACAGAAAGATTATAGAAAACTGTGCTTTTTGTTTTAAAAGCAGGTGTAGGGATGTGGGTTTGCTTTGAACTGTCCGTAGCAGCTGACTATATTTGCCTCCCGCTCAAGCAGAGGTGTGGTTTTGGCAGCTGCAGAAAGTTTCTATGATTGTGTGAGGTTTGGGATTTTCGGAACTTTGCAGAGGGTATATAAATGCTAGGGCCCCAAGAGTCAGGGGCAGGGTGTTAGTTGTTTAGGAAGATTGGTTGTGGTTTGTTAATAGCCATGGTCAAAGAAGAAACAAAAGGAAATAAATTACATTCAGGGATTTTCCTAATTTCTCTCTCCCTTCTATCCTTGTTTCTCTCCTATCTAGTGTTAGGTGGAGAAACCAGGAGGATAAAGGCTGGGAAAAAGAACCCACAAAGTAGCAGAGACCAGCTCCATATATGCCCTTCCTACATGAGTAAAAGGACCTGTACTCTTTACTGTAGCACTTCTAGGACTTCCATTAAGAGACTGCAAAACTATGTTTCTCCTCCACATCTGTAAGCTTCATGAGGAGAAGATTGCTTTCTTCCTGGCCCGTAGCAGACATTCAATAAATATCAAGAAATAAAAGTACTAGGGATGGTTTCTGAAAAGCTTCCTTCCATCAGTGGAAATTTATTGGTCATTTCACTGATGTCAGAAAGACCTTTATGTACTTGGTTCATACAGAAGGTCAATAGGAGAAGCCCACTTAAGTATTATTGCTGCTCCTTAGCAAAATGGTGGTAATCCATATCAACCATATTGCTGATAAATGCCTTACTGTTCCAGGACCAAAAGACTAAGGTCCTCCTTGGCAGGACATATTTCTATCTATCTGCGGATAGACAAGTGAACTCTTACAAGATAGTGAAAATTAATATAAGCCAGGATATTGCCTTTCTCATTCAACTGTCAGAAAATTAAGATCTAGCTGCAGTAACTACAGCAATTAACTCATCCCCAGTGCCTAGTCACGCAGAACCCTCTGTGCCTCTCACTGTCTTGTCATGACTAACCTCCGCTGTAATTTTTATGTACAATTTTGACTTCAAAAATGAATAAGTGCTCTGAAGAATGCATCAAGTTCTGGTTTATTTGGACATATTCCACCTCAGGGTGGGTGCCACAAGGGGGTCTCCTTTCATCCAGCAGTCAAGAAATAGTTCCTTGGGGTTACAGAGAAGGCTCGGTGGTTAAGAGCACTGACTGCTTTTCCAGAGGTCTGGAGTTCAATTCCTAGCAACCACATGGTGGCTCACAACCATCTGTAATGGGATCTGATGCCTCTTCTCCAATACAGGTATACATGCAGATTTAGATATAGACATAGACATAGATATAGATATAATCTGTTTAAAAAAAAAAAAAAAAAAAAAAGAGTACAACCTTTCCTTTGGGAGGAAAAAAAAAGGAAAGAAAGAAATAGTTCCTTGCTTCACTAAATTTGCATTTTATATCCTGGTTTGGATAACAAGTGCCCAGAGATGCCACTGGTAGGCAATTAGATTCTTTTGATTTTGATATAAATTCTTCGCTGTCATGCTTTTTCTCTGTTGTGGCTTCCAGGTTCTCTGTTCAGGCCCAGCACAACTGTATTACTTGTTGGAATCTAGAAAAAACTAAAGCTAGTTTCCTGAGGCCATTCTGACATTCTCAGCCTTGATGATTCTCCCAGAACAATCACAATAGACTGGGGCCTAAGGGCTTCTTACTACAAGCAGAAGGCAAGCCTCAGCTAGATCTTGTCTATCTGTGGAAATCAAGAATCAATACATAGACTGCAGGAAGAGCACTTGACTTACATGCACAAAACCCTGGTTTAAGCCTAAACATCAGAGGCAGGGAGGGTGCAGAGAGAAATACCAATGTTTGGATTGTGGGTTTTCTTTTGTGGTTTTGGAGACAGGGGTCTCTCTGTTCTGTAGCTCTAGCTGGTCTGGATCTCTCTTTATCAACCAGGCTGGCCCCAAACTCAGAGATCTGCCTGCCTTGACCCTTCCTGAGTACAGGGTCAACAGTGTGTGTTACGATGCTTCTGATTTTATTTTAATGTTGCTGTTATCATTGTGTTTAATTGTGAAAGCTATCTCAGAACCTTTTAAAGTAGATGACATCAACATTGTAAATTGCTAAAACTAGAGCCCGCTAATATTCGGAGAATACTTATTTTATATTTTCCACAGGATATGGACCTGATCCACCGATAAAGAACCAAATAATATCTAACACATCCAATACGGGCTTACCTCTCCAAACAGAAATGTCCAGGGTGAGACCTGGTAAGTTCTTACCTGGTCAGAGCAAAGATGGCAAAAACCAGAGCTATCTGGATCCCTAGAATCAAAGTATTCAGAACTAAATAGGAGAGAATGTCTGAGGAGGTAAAGCCCCTTAGCAACTCCTTCCGCCCGGCAGGAGGAATTTTCCCATAGCTACTTCAGGCCATGTACATGAAATCCAACTATATCATAGCACATGTGGCACCATCTAATCCGGAGTTATACTCTTTGAAGCTGCTTCTTAAGGTTCCTTATTGTTACAGAAACCTTTTCTGAAATTACCAAAATAGTTTCAATCTTCCTAAAATATCTAAATGCTAAACAGACCACAGTCTGAAACCAGCACTTGGAAATGAGAGTTGGACAATCATCCGTAGGAGACAAACATATGAATTTCCTTACTAACAGCAGCTCTAACGCTGCATCTCTGGCTGACGTGATCAGGCTGGCAAGTCTATGGGCTGAGGAACCATAAGCAAGGTACCAGGATGGTGGCTTAAACAAACAAGAAAAAAACTATCTCCTCTAGTCTCAGGAGCCCAAGGATGAGGTATCAGAGGGGCTGGTTAAATTATGGAAGCCTCTCCTTGATTCACGGATGTCACCATCTCTTGATCTTGTGTGGTTTCTCTATGTCCATTCATGACTACTCAGATTTCTTGTTCTTATGAAGAAACCAGTCATACTGAATTTTGGTCTCTCTCAAAAGACTGTATTCTAATTATCTTTTAAAAGACCTTATTCCAAGCACAGCTACAGGAGGTACTGAAGTTCATAAAAATTTAGCATTTTAATTAGCATTAGCGAGATAAAGGTCAGCTCATGATAGATGGTCACGCTCAATGCATGGGGCTGTTTTAAATGCAACTGGAGCCTTATGCATGTCCTTTATATCATTAAAAGTTGGTCGATATTGTCAGTCAACGTGAACATATAAAATCATGACAACCATGCCCAGCTCACTAGGATATTAACAGTTCAGTGCTGTAATCACTGAATAGCCATAGAAGAAGAAGCTTCATCAGACAACCAGACTGAAATTCCAAACTGCAACTGAGTCTCACCAGCTCTCAGATTGCCCAGAAGCAGAGGAGATAAACACAACTCCTTTAATGGGTTACTAAAGGAGTATATACACAATTTGGCTAAAGGGCTTAGGTGAGGGTCTATGACACCATCATTAGTATAGTTCAAAGGTCTCCTTCTGCAGACCCCTTGACCTTAGGAAAGAAGCATTTGCCCTAAATAGCAACACTTAAAGCCACAGAATCCAGAAACAGGTTCCATGGGTTAGCTACTCTAACTTCTTCAGACTACAACCCTGATAATGTGTCAGCTGGTACCCTCCAACGCAGAGGTAATATGGAAAGTCTAAATTCCAAATTCCCTACACTCCCTCAACTGTGTGAAAGGAAGTGAGCATGGAGACCAGCATGAAAGAGAAAGCCTGGATGCCTCATCACAAGGCAGCCATCTTAGGATGAGAAAGCCTGGATACCACAAGACAAGGCAGCCATCTTAGGAATAGTCAGTAAGTCCAGAATTCAAAATCCAGACAACCCTCCAGCCTGGGGCTGGGCCCAGGTCAGTCAGCTTCCTGCTGACCCTAGCATAAGCTCATTGTACTTGATCCCATTTGTTCACAAAAGCAAAATGAGGTGGGAAGCCAGTTTCTTCTTCACATGCTCCTTCTTCCAAACCAAAGTGAAGGCTAAGCCTCAAAAATCTGAAGAGATGAAAAATATCTTTATCAGAACAAAGCTGAAACTCCCCTTTAGAATGAAGAAAGGTCCAGAAGGCTCTTGGCCTTTAGTCTGCTATTTACTGAGTTTGTGTATCTCCTGCCCCTGACCCCAAGAGTCTGTGTGTCTTTCCATTTCCCTCATTCACTGACCAACTTTGACTGTACGGAACGACATCTTTTGAAAACCTGAAGCATTTTGGGAGGAGCCCAGCCCAGCTGAGTTTTGAGCACTCATGGTACAAATTCACTGGAAGCTGAAGAAATACCTGAGAAACGCCTGGAGAGTGTTTGTCCTACCAGGGAGGAGATAGTGAAGAGTCACTTCCCCCAGAAGCAGCTCAGAGCCAACAACTGTCTGAGCAGTTGGTGAACAAAATCTAACTCCTTTGCCTCTCGATGACTGGCAGGCGGGATCTGAGAATGCAGAGTCCCAGGATTCCTCTGGGCAAGCTGTTCAGACGTCAGTAGAAAGCAAGCAGCCTCACTTTGGTAGTCTTCTCTCCCAGCCTCTCACCTTTCCATTATCCACAGTATCCTGGAATGCTCCCCTTGGACTCCAGCAGCAGGGACCCATGCTCTACAGCAGCACCCTGTAAAACTCGGAGGTCCCACTCACCAAGAGAAGGTTCTCTCATCACCAAGGCACCACGGGCACTTTCCACCATGTGTTTTATAATATAGCTGCATCATTTTTCCCTTTTCTCCTCCTTCCAACCCTTCCCATAAACCTGCTCCCTTGCTCTCTTTCAAATCTGTGGCCTCCTTTCCTTTATCTGTGAGATGCCAAACCTTTTAAGTTCAGACTCCATTTTAGAGAACCTGACCTAAGTTTGAACTCAGGCAAACTAACAGGCTGCCACCTAACAGTAGTTTCCAAGTTGCACCCCCCTCAACAAAACCCAAGCCTAGCTCCAGTCTCTAAGCTAATCCTCAACAAGACCAGTGTTTCCAGGTTACACCCTCAACGAGACCAGTGTCTCCAGGTTATTCCCCCGACAAATTTGCACCCCAAGGTTACAAGCCTACCCCCTGCCTAATGACCACCAATGCAGAAAGAGCAGAAGTTAAGATTGATATGACTCCCAGCACCAGCTAATTATGTTAAAGGCCACAATAGCTCTCCAATTAGATGCTTGCACACGTATTCCCTGCTTGCTGCTTACTATAAAGCCTTGCCCTGATAGACATTTGGGGCTCCCCCACCACCCAAACCTTCCTGTGTGACAGTGGTGCGTTGAGGGTGCCCGAGCTAGCTCAAATAGAAGAAAGACCCTGCTGTGAGTTGCATCAGATTGGCTCCTGTGTGTTTTGGGGGCTCACTAACATTTCCCTGGCACAACAACTGGTATGTGTGTGTAGGGGGGTATATGTGTGTTTCTAAATCTATAATTACAGCCCTCTCAGTCTGTACAATGCTACTTGTATGTATGTTTTCTGGTATTGTACAACTAACTGGTGTGTTCTTCCCTGATCCATCATGTGTACATTTCATTTTGTTTCTCTGGGAAGGGGGGGAAAAACCCTCTCACACAGCTTTGAATCCTCTATGCTGCTCAGCACAGCATCTTACACAAACTAGATGCTCAGTGTGTTGACAAACTGAAGGATGAATTAACCATGTCAGTCAGCACAAAAGTCGGTTCTTTATTCAACCTAACCGAAACGATTTCAGTGAGGTTGTTTTCTTCTTCCAAGAGTACAGCATGAACTGCTTTTAATGAGAAAATTACTGTGTGCATATGCTTCTGTAAATCAGCGTTTTCTAGATATTCATGTAAATACCCAAGCCCCAGAAAATTAAAAGAACACTTCTAAATATGGACCTACCTTCCTGGATATATTTTAGTAACAGGGTTTTTTTGTTGTTTGTTTTGTTTTTTTGTTTTTGTTTTTGTTTTTGTTTTTTCCGAGACAGGGTTTCTCTGTGTAGCCCTGGCTGTCCTGGAACTCACTCTGTAGACAAGGCTGGCCTCGAACTCAGAAATCCACCTGCCTCTGCCTCCCAAGTGCTGGAATTAAAGGCGTGCGCCACCACTGCCCGGATAACGGTTTTGTTTTTGTTTTTTTAATCCTGCTTTTTTTCCCTACTTGACTCATCACTGGGGCCATTCCCATCCATGCAGAGACCTTGAGACCCCTGAAGTTATCTGAATCTGTCCCCACACTGCTACCACACACCCTACCCCTGCACATCTTCTCAGTACCCATTCAGCACCTCTACCCAGGAGAAGGAGAATATGAAAGTCAGTCAAAATCGTGTGCTATACACAGGAGAATGCTACCATGGGGTTTGTGTGCTACTCTGAATCCCACACAGACTTTCTTCTCCAGTCCTGCTGGTAATGACAGCTTCCAGCATCGTCCTGCCTAGTCCAACCTGAGTCCCTTCTCTCAGCTCACTTGGTTACTAATAAAGCAATCTTCTTAGTCTCCACATCCCCCACCTGCAGGTTCCCACATTTAGGTTACAGCCACCTATTGTTGAGCTCTACAGTTTTCACCCAAGCACAGCTCTCCCTGAGCGCTGTCAAGACTCTCACCAGAATAATGTCCCTGCCTGATTAACAACCTAGAACATTTGAACATTGGTACACAGTGAGAATTCTTCCTTCTCTGTCCTGCATATGGGTCAGTCGTGGGCAAGCATATACATTGTTGTTTATGCGTCACGGTGTCTTTTTATGTAGCCCTAGCTACCCTGAAGCTTAAGGGACTGGCTTTGAACATGCAGGTGATACTCCTACCTCTGCTACCCAAGTGCTGAGATTACAGGTGTGTGCCTTTAAATAAACAGGAGAGCATGCTAGTTGACTGGGCAGTCACCTGTAGCCAATCGTGTGGCCTGAAGATTTATGCATCCAAAAATTCAATGACCTCCAAATCCTGTTATTTTCTAAACTAATGACTGGTGAGCAGCTATGGGGCAAGAGGAATCATGCCACATGAATTACAGCATGTTTCCAACGCAATGGGGAATGGTATCGAAGTACCTCTGTATCTCCTCTGTAGCCTTAACCCTTCCTCATCAGCTCCATCTCAGTTTATCAACTTGCTCCAGCATCACAAAAACAGACCATGAGTTCTTCTACCTCTTCCTCTCACCTATAAATGTCGCTTTTATTTCCTCAGATGAAATGATAAGATACACAGATTGGGCTGAGCCCAAAGTGTTTCTTTCTGTTCTATCCCTAGTCCTAAGCCTGAAAGCTTCTAGCTTCTATACAATCTAATCTTCCAAGCTGACTGATTCAATTTGGCTTCTCTCAGCTTCTGACTGAATTGCTCTGACTGGCCTCATAGTAACTTTGGCAATTTGTTCTAATTCTCTGACTCCTTCTCATTCTCTGACTCAGTGTCTTCACCTGTATGCTTGTTCTCTCTGTAACCTGCCTCTATTAAACTGTCCAAATAAAACTGCTCATACACACACAACACCACACAACACCTCACTTTTTTCTCTCTTGCTGCTCTTATGTAGCCTCTCTTCCTCTGCTGTGCACGTGAGAGTTGGGCATATCCTGTCTCTGACTCATTCTGTCAAATCTTTCTGATTCGTCACTTTGTCAAATGTCATTTTCAAATATGGCTGCTCCCTCTACAAATTAACCTTACCTTCATTGTTTGGAATTAAATGTGTGTATTAAGGGCATGTCTGTATTCCAGCCAGATCATACTGTAATCCAGGGTGTGTCTGCATTCTAGCTAGATCATATCTTTGGATGTGATCCCTTGCCAAAGCAGATTTATTGCTTGATTAAAATTCCTCTACACTCACCCAATCCTTCAGTGGCCATTTGCTGTCCCTACCTTATGTAACTGGTCCCCCCCAACACTCCCAGCTTCACTAAAACCATTCTCTTACAACCACCAGTGACAAATCAACTGGAAAATCCAAAGGATGCTTATTGCTCAACTTACCAGAGCATTCAACTGCGGATAATGATGTGAATCACATCTTTCAGTTTTGAAACTGTCAACATCATTATTTTGCAGATTCTCCTCCTCCTTCCGCAGTAACTGTCTCAGTCACAGGCTCCTCTCCCCACCTCCTGTCTATCTCCCAGCTCTTCATTCTGCCTCTCCTCCTCCGTTTAAAGACATATTTGTCATTAATGTTTATATGGAAGTGACTCACAAAGCAACTCCCTCCAGATCACACTTCTCCACTAGTTTTGTTAGACTACCATCTAGATACAAACTGCTTTTTCTGCTTTGGCATTCCCATCAAACCAATTCTAATGATTTTTACCAACTGAACACTTCTTACAAGTATCCCCTCCCTGTGTGTCTTAGCATTGCCTGAGAACAAGACTTCTGTTTAGTACCCTTGACTTTTTACAACTTTGGGAATGACTCCCAAGTACTTGAGCATAAGTTCAAGACCATTCATGAGTTTTTAATCTAAGAAAAATATTTACTCAAGCTTCACTTGCTTTAGTCAACATCAAGATTACTATTTGTGAACACCAGGACTCTGGGTGACACATTATTAATGTCCACTAGCTTCCCCCGTGGATAACATCTCTGCTATGTGGGCTATAATCATAGTGGCTCCCTGGGTTACTTCTTAAGGAACTTTAAGGCTGCTGACTCTTTACCTGGACCTGCGTATGCCCTCTTGGGTGACTGGAAAAGGATGAAAAGGCTTGGCATTTTTCTCTTTATATTGTGTGAGGTTCCTTAGTTTGTTGTTGTTGCTGCTGCTTAGTGGTTGTTTAGTTTTCCTCCTCCTCCTCCTCTTCTTCCTCTTCCTCTTCCTCCTCCTCCTCCTTCTCCTCTTCCTCTTCTTCTGTCTTAACCTTTGCATCTGATTCTACTCAGCTCCGTACACAAACATGCTGACCAATGAGAAATGGTTTGTCCATAACTCCAACATTCTAATTTGACCTAATCTCTCTCCTCCTCCTGCAGACTTTGAAAGGAGTGGAAAGAGGTAGCACTGAGTTCCCGGACGTTCTGTACTTGTTCTCTGGTGTATCACTCTTTATCTAGTTTATCTCTCTCTCCCTCAGGATTGTGCATCCATAACTCAACTCCATGAAACTCAAATACTGATTTGTGAGCAAAGCTCCCTCTTCCCCATTCTTTAACCATTGAGTAAACTCTTTAATCAACTCCTAAGTGCTGGTTTTTCCATGTCAGAAGCTTCTAGACCTGGGTCACAAACCCCAACAAGTTGAGCTACCCCTCAGCTTAGACCATTAGAATTATGTCCTTCTGTCTTACCTTTATAATTTATGAAAATGTCAACAAAAGACCAACACTCCCTTCATGCATTGCATACATGCCTCTGCCTTCATAACATATACTATTGCAGATCTGTCCAATTTGGGCTAGGTGCTACCCAGGCTTCTTTCTCTATCGACCCTTTTATTTGCTATAATAGAAATGACAGGCACCCTGCCATGCTGTCTGTGAGACTGCAATCCTCAGTTCCCCAAAGGAATTTTACCAAGCACATTTAGCAATCAGGGGCTAAGGTGTCTCATCCTGTATGATAAGCACTAAAGACTTACACTTTCCCAATTCTCCTGCTGCCTGAGAATCAGAAACAACCAGATTGCAAGCACAACTAAGGGCTAACCATCAACCTCTAACATGGATTTCCCCACACTCTCTGAAACCTATAAGTAGGGACCCCTGCTTAGCCTTCTGGGTCTTAACTCTCTTCAGGTCCCCACCATACCCATCTGTTTATCTGTGGTGTTAAAGGTTCCTCTAATAAATACCTTACCCAAAAGTCAACCCATCTCACTGTCTCTCTTGACCTTTCAATGCCTGGGTGCGCTTCTCCCATCCGTCTTCCTCTCCCCTCTCCCCATTTCTCAATACTTGCCTTGCTGATAACTGTCTTACAAAGTAGGTCTCCAACATTAACCCTTCTAACATATATTTTCATATTCTTCCTGCCTGAAGAGCTGCCTCTCCTTGGTGTGTCAGCTGCAAAAGTGAAACTTTTAGATGCATGTGAAGTAAGACGCTGTCCCTTTAAATGCTTGCTGACATCCTTTTAGGTTGTTTGTTGTTGTGATCAGATAAGGCACCATTTTAAACCTAGCCAAACTGCTGACTTTTACTCCAGGTAACCAAAGTATAAACTTTGTTAATTATATTGCTAAATTGTGTATATGAGAATTTATATTCCCTGGCTGCAGCCATCCACCATTTTGAACATGTGATTTATGAGGAAGTTTATTCAATGTCTCCTACTGAACATGCTCAGGAATGTGCAAGAGTCTACATGTGATGAGACAACTCTTTCCATTATGAATATGCATGAGTCTCCCAATGAAATCCCTAGCCTTCTGTGTGCAGAGAGACAGTGCCTGCTGAGCAATTAACCTATTCCCCGTGCTGTCCATCTTGGCTACAAGTAAGAAACCTTTCTTCACTGACTGGCTTGGTCACACTGTTATAGCATTTCACGTTAACCTTTAGCACAATGCACTCCACACTTTTCTAAAGTTATTTTTCTCTCTCTATCAACCGTCCCCAACTAGACTCAGTTCCTCAAGCAGGGATACTCATAATAGGTGTTCAATCTGATTCTTCTGCATGTTAAATGTTAGGTAATGAATATTTTCTGGTCTGCCTCCATAACTCTAAGTACCCTGGGCATCCCATAAGACCCTTTCTCAGACATCGCTTCTTTGACTGCAAAGTTCTGCTGTGGTCATGCTATTTTAATATTCAAAATACACAGCAGTTGGTGCAGCAGTGGTAATCAGAGCTGCCCTCCAAAATACACTGCAGTACTGACTGCAACCTCCACCTCAGGCAGCATCAAATATGTAGAGGACTGAGACAAACTAAAATTAGCCTCAACCTGATACTCAACATAGCCTACAACTTGGCAAGACAATCTCTTATGCAGGCACACTGCTGACATAGCATGGTGAACTGGAACTTAACCAAAGAAGAAAACCTGCAATATCTTTAACACAGAAATTATGAGTTCTGCTGATTCATTCTGCCTTAAAGTTGCAATAACACTTGAGTAAGGAGCACCCAAGCTTACTCTGCAACTTTTTTCTGCAGAGCTGACAGAATTTGGCATACAAGAAATTTAATAGTCTTCTACGATGCCTCAGATGTTGGCTGCGGTCACCTGCATCACCGTGTCTGGTAGCATTAAGTAATTATTTCTTATAGTCCTGTTTAAACTATTGATGAGAGCTGAAAATCCTGTCTAGTATCTCTATAAGTAAAGAGGCCCATATAGGAAAACACCTTCACCAAAGGCAAGAGCTCTTGTTCACACTTTTCGCAGGAACACCTGTATAAATTGTTCCAACTTAGGGAAAAAAAAACATGTAAATATCAACATAAACACAGGCACAGAGACAATGGGATACATTTTCATCAGTATAAAGTTTCAAAGAATCTACATCAGTAGGAATTATGAAGCAAAGAACCTTCTCAAACTAGATACATGTGAGTCGTTGCTTGCTTTCTTCTTCCTACAAAAGTTATGTGTGTTGCATTATAAAATGTAAAATAGAAGAAATCTCTTGACTTAAGTCTAATTATGCTTCAGTCAGTAATTTGTTATGCTTCTTATATAGTAATTATTACAGTTAGCATTTAATTAACTAGCATTACTTCAAATATTTATCCCTTTTAAAATTATAATATGGCAAGACTAGGCCCATCAAGAGTCAATCATGAATCAGAGAGGGGCTCGCAGGGCCCTATCCCTCCTTACTGAACTATTAGCTAGTGATGGATTCTAAGGGACAAGTGGTGACTGTCTTTGGTATGTACCTACTGATAAGCCCACCAGACTCCAGTGGAATAGTTTCAAACTCCATGGTCACACATCCAATTCTGGTTAAACTCAGTGGGTCTCAAAAAAAGAAAATAAGATATGAATGTGGAAAGGAGACTTGAAGGGGAACGGGATGGGATGGGTATTTGAGGTGGGGAGGAGATTAGAAAAGGTGAGGTTACAGTAATCAGAATGTTCCTTACATAAGTATGAAAGTATGAAGTCATCGACAACTCAGTAAAAGTTATTAAGTATCATAATATGTAAATTCTCTATTTCAGACATGTAACATGTAAAATGTCTGATTTCAGGAAAGGAATATGAAGTGCACCTACTATTATTCAGTCTTCTCTCTCTTCTTTGCCAAATAACGTACTAGAAAACATCAGCTGCTTCAGCACAGACACTGTTTTGATGCGTCTTAGAAATGAAGCTTTACTGGCCCTGCCTCCCAGGAGCATTTGCTGTGTACTTACTTGTTCAGTATGAGGTCAAGAATGAACTTGGAACCAAAGGCTTCGATCTGGAAGCTCGCCTGGGCCAGATGGACAGCCTGGAGGCAAAAAGACAGAAGGAGCCTTAAGAGATATTTAACAGGACCAGCATTTTGATGTAGACTTTTAAATGCATCTTTACATATCAACTCATCTCTTTAAAGGACTGGGCATGCCATCTTGGTTCTGCTTGGAAGACCCACCATGTGAGCAGCAAAAAACCACTCAAAGAAAAGTGGTCCTCCAAAACAAAGCCACCGTGGCAAGAATCAGCAGCATGTCCTGCTGGGTTTCCAAAGTGACCATAATAAATTGTACAGAACTCAAATTAAAGCTTGACTTTAGACTGTTTGTGCCCCCAAATACAGTCTCCTGAACACCTAAATAAGAAATCACATCAGCACTCTGCTCTTCTGTGGGAGAGGAATTTTTCTCTACGTGATGTATCAGCAGAAGAGGTCAATAAAATTGTAGCACAGCCTTCTGACTGCTGAAAGCATTTGAAGTGTAGTCCCTTAGGAAGACTATGTTTACACCCCCTTGTAAGAGTCACACATCTGCAAATGATGCATTAATTAAAAACCCAACAATAATCCCATCTAAACCAGAATCATAGTTAGCATGTGTTAAGAGATGAGCATAGGTCAAAGAAGTGCCCTGAATAATGTAAATTAGCAAATCAATGAAGAGCTGTCAAAGTATACTATCCAACATAAAGCTTTCCTCTGTCATCCTATCAAGTTAAAAAAAAAAAAAAAAACAAGGATATAGGCAACAACCTAAGGCAGAGACAGCACCAAGCAATAGGTAAAATGCTCCTTGCCTGGTAACTGGCAGCCAACTTAAACATCCTCCAAGGACATTATATTCCCAGTCCCCCCTGTTGCCATTCCAGGCTCCTTGCAGCCTTCTCTCCCATTATTAATCAAATGCTCCCCCCACCCTTCAAAGACTTCCCACTCATCCTCCATCACACATACTCTGGAAAGAACTCTGGTCCTCAGAGCACAGGAATCCCTTCTCTGTCTAGTGGGATGTTTGCATCCTTCTATTCCCTCCACGGAGTGAGAACCATGACACATGTCACAGGAGTTTTGCAAGTGATTGTAGATTAATGACCCTACCCCCAAACTGTCCAAACCTTGAAATAATTCATCAAACATTTATTGTCAAGGCTATTATCTTGCCACAGCCATAAAAACACTACCAATAAAACTATGGTTTTATTTATTTATTGACTTCAGTCAATCCACAACTGCTGGTTACTCAATAAACTCGGTAAACAGAATTTTAAAGGCAATTAACACACACTAAATTTCAAATACAAACCAATAAGTGGTTCTTGCTACCCTAACACCATCAGCCACCATTTCAATATCCAAACCAAAGAGAACAAGATCACCATGCTTGTCCAAGGCTCCCGCATCTAAACATAAAAACAAGAAGCTTCTGTCTTGTCAAGTGTGGTCTCTGTCAACTGCAGCAGGCCATCCACATAGCCAAGATGAGCTGCTTAATCCTTACAAGAACTCATTTTGTATCTCGCACCATCAATTTTTGCTTGAAGACATTTATACGGACGGATAAATAAGAGGAGATTGTTCAGCTATGGCTTGCAAAAGCCTTCTTTTTTTATCTAAAACTTATTTCCTGAGAATATAAGTTCTTAAGCATATTTTCCTCATAAAAATATTATAACAGGGAACTGTTCACTTGTGGCAACTCGTCTTAACCAGTCTGATCCATAAAACCTCCTAATAAGCTTCCCTTTAAACTCTAAGAACCTGATATCGACCCAGGGGAAGCTTCTCTTCTAGAAAATAAGCAACGAAACAAATATAAGCACCAAGGGGAACCTTTTGGAAAGCAGGGTAGCCTAGTGGTAACACAGCACATCTGTTCTGTGCGACTTACACAGTCTCATTACCGCTGGATTTATCCCACGTCTACCTGACAAGCTTCAGTGCTGAAGAATCCAAGGCAATATTTAGCAAATGGCACTGGGTTTGCCCTCTGCCCTTCCAGGAAGTTCACTGCAGAAGTGCTATGAAGAAGCCTTACAGGTCAAGATGGCTGCCGATAGAGGCCACAGTCCCAGAGAACTCCATGTCTAAGCAGTTACCAGTGCTAAGGCTGAGCCACAGTCCAGGTAGCCACACCCAGGACAGTAGCTATGGAAAGGCTACTCTGACAAAGTGCGATTTGAATAAAATTTCAAAAGTTAAATAAGAATCCACCTATGAGGGGAACAAAAGATCTATTTTTCAAAAATAGGGTCAAAAGGTCCTATGAATGTGAGAATAGAGAAGTCTTTTCCGTTTTTAAAAAGTATGTGCCCTGTAAGCAGGTAACTTGCAGAGTAAATGTCAACGGACCTGGAAAGGTGAGCTGCCCACTGGAAGGCTTTGTGTGATGCCCTCAGTGACTTATGGTGGCAAATGTGAACATGGGGCCAAGATGGCCACCTTTCCTATAAACACTCATTCCTAGCATTCACTCAGCAGCGTCTAGTTCATGTCATCATCGTCATTGTCATCATCATCACCACCACCACCACCATCACCCTTCAAATATATGAACTAATTACTACTCTCCGGAACCACTGAGGTTCAGCCACGCCAGCAACAACATGCCTGTTTTCCACGGGGATTAAAAAAAAAAAAAAAAAAAAACTGGCTCGTTATCTTTATCAACAGAGGTGTTTTAACATTTTAACTTCCTTCATTTTTAACAGGCAGGCTGCACATTTTTCTATAAAATAACATTTCTTTTATATACTGATCTTCTTTGCTCATATAATAAAAAACCAACACCCTGTGAATTCACTTAATAGAGCTGCATCCATTTTAAACTATGGCATTTTCTTGCACCCTGTGTATCAGCCCACTGTTCTTTACAATGCGATGGTAAACAGCCCAGACTCTACGCTCAGCCACGGCTGGCAGGGGCTTCTTTCCTCATCGTTCCGTTATCCCCGTCCTGCCCTTGATACTACATTTAAACAGACTTTAATTTCTGAACTCAGCAATTGCATTCAATTTATAAGATTTTATTAACAAAATTATATGGTTTTAAGGGTTTTTTTTAATTAGAAATATGCAGTATAATCAAGTCAAGTGAGTGCTTCATACTGTGTGTGCATGTCTATTTATGCATGTCTTTTTTATTTTTGAGGCAGGGTTTTTGTTTGTTTGTTTGTTTGTTTGTTTTTCTGAGGCAAGGGTTTTCTGTGTAGCCCTGGCCGTCCTGGAACCCACTATGTAGACCAGGTTGGCCTTAACTCTGAGATCTGCTGATCTCTGCCTCTCAAGTTCTGGGATCAAAGTCATGCGTCACCACGCCCGGCTTTGAGACTGGTTCTTTCTTAAGCAGTCAGGCTCAACTCAAATTCACCAAGTAACTGAATTCCTGCCACTGCAAACCATACCTAGATCATACATTTTTATTTACACATATAAATACATACATACACACATATATGTATGGTTTTATACACACAAACCTTCCAAACAAGAGGAAATTAGCCAAATAGCAGAAATGAGTAGGGTTCTGTGTAATTCAGCAGAGCCCTTCTGATTGCTCTAACAAGAGTTCAGAATTGACAAGATGCTACACCGCTGAAAATACAAAGGCAGCCTCCAGCATTGTCCCTCTTCTAAAGGAGGAATGAAGCGTGGGTTTGTATAAAATGAGATCCTCAGACTACTTCAGAGAAGGGTTGGTGAACCCCTCAGGAGGTCAGCTGTTTTCCCCTTCAGGACGCCTGTTAAACAGCCTGGTTTTATAAGGATGCTCTCTGTAAAGGCACTGGAGAAGGACACAGAGTTTTATAGCCAGGAAGCAGCATTTCACAAGGAGGAGCGCATTGCTGGGCTGGGAATTAGCACCCTGAAGGACTGGAGACAGCTGTTGCCCCAGCACTTTGGTACTCTTCTTTTGACTAAGAATCTGGCCCAGGGAAATTGCAGGCGCTCCATAAACAAAAACAACTAAAAGCAATTATACACACAACCCGCCTTTGCTGAGAAACAATTCACAAGCCTGAAAGTACTCTTTTGTTCGTCGGGCCTGTTTCTTCTTTCTTTCTTTTTGTCTAGTAGATGACATCTAATGCTACCACATTAAGCAACTTTAAAAGCCTGTCCTCCCCTAGGCCAGGTGCAGTTGTAAGCTTTACCGTCACACAATGCTGTGGTATAACTCAGGCAGCTTGTATCAGGCGCACAGCATATGCTGAAGAGGCTCAGTAAGCTGTTCTTGAGATTTATATTCACAGTTAATAGACATAAAAATGAAACCTATAAAATATATACCTATATATGCATATATAGGTATATATAACATATATTTTCATATATAGGTATATATATTTTATTATACATATATAAATATATATTTTTATATATATACCACCTATAAAAAATATAATATAGTCATTTGAGCATATATATATTTGACATGAAACCACATTTCACACAGTATTCTCTGCCTTTTGTAGGAGTTGAGCCCTCTATAGTATACCTATCACTGGAACTAAAACTGGGAAATAGAAAGTCTACACTTTCCCACTTACAAAACCTAGTTTCAGAATTTGGTAAAAATTGAGAAAGGTGCAGCCCAGAAAGCCTGTGTTGCCAGTCTCCACGTTTCTTAGGTGTAATGCTCCACTTCATATGTGGCTTCAGAAGCAGAGAGCCATCTGGAAGTGGTTTTTTCTTAAGTATATTGTTATTTATGGAGACATTCCTTCAAGTAATAAAGGAAAATTAAAGGTGACTTATCAGGGGCTGTGGAGATGGCTCTGCAGTTAGAGACTGTTCTTACAGAGGACTTGAGTTCAGTTCCCAGACCCTCATCAGTCAGCTCACACCCCTCAGTAGGTAACTCCAACTCCCGGTGAATCAGCATTCTCTTCTGACTTCCTCGGGTATTGCTCTCATGTACACAAAATACACTGAGACACACGTACACAGACATAATTTTAAAATCTAAATAATTGGAGCTGACATCTTCAGCCTCTTCTTGTGTCCCAATCATCCGGAGACACATATTTACCCAGAATGTACAGAAAGTGGGCAGGACACATGTTCTTACTACTTTTTCATATAAGGAAGGAAAAAATGTTTAAAGGGATAGAAGATTAAGGGACATTCTTGTCCAAGGTTGTGCATCAGAGAAGTGCAAAGTATTCGTTCACTTCAGTTTAGCAAAAAGTGCCAAGTACCTGTCAGAAGTCCTTAAATCTTCAAGCTTCAATAGTTCCTAGTCATTAAAATATAAATAACAGTAGCTTACCACAAGGCTATGTATGAGGATTAAATTAGACCATAATGTAGCAGAAACTTACTAGAAAAGCTTGCTCACATAGAAAGGGCTTAATAATTTAGAAAAGAGTAACAGACTGAGAAAGGAGAAGGGAGAAAAGAATATATTAACATTTCAGAAAAGGTACAAATGCCAGCTACCTCAAAATTCCCTCCCACTATATCTGGTTACCTTCTAGCAACTTCCAATGCGCACTTATATCTGGCAAAATCTGAAAATGTTATATTTTGATTACTCACTACCATTACAGACTATGCTTTGACCTTGTTCAAGTGCTGTGCCTTTGAAACAATATGAATCATTTTCCTGAGGAGAGAAACAGCTGCAAACGGATCACGAAGGCAGTTTTGCAAATTAAGGTAATTTGCTGAACAATTCCTGCCAAGGTACACTTAAATAGGTAGTCCGCGGAAGAGGATATCATCGTGTGCTCCTCTATTGTGTTCTAATGCACAGTATTATGGGGTAGCCCATTAACAAGTTGGAATAGGCAATCTACCATGGATGAGCTACTGCACAAAATGTAAGGTTATAGAAAAATTAAGATTCACATTTAAGAAGATGACCATCTGGGACATGAAATGAAAAACAAGTGCGTGTAAAATATAATGTGCCAATTAAAATAATAACAAAAAATTATTTGCCATCATGGGGCACATGTGCACGATGAATCATCAGATTTGGCGGATGGACAAGCATATTAGAATTTGAAGAGGGAGAGTTTCGGAGGCTAGAAATTAGTGACAGTAGCTTATGGAGGAGTGTCAGCAAGTAGAATTCACATAGCTCATGCATTTAATAGGATAAAATTATCAAGTGTTTCTAATGCTTGCTAATAAATAGATGCATCAGAAACATGCTTTTAAAGCAAAACGCAGGGTATACTGGGGTGTTACAATTCAACTTAGATTTAGTGAAACACAAAATTGACAATGTATCAAAAAAGCATTTCATAACATCAATAGATGTGATAAATATATATAAACCCCAAAATGCTAATGTATTTTGATAACAATCTATCTTTAGCAGAAACTAGGAAGCTGAAGCCATGTCCTTTGCCTCCTTTTGTTTTACAGAAATGAGACAATATATCAGCCAAGCACACTCAGCTCACAGGCCACAGATCAGCATCCCCCAATAAAAGAAGCCAGTCACTGCTTGACTTTGGTCTCTATGCTAACCTCACCAGGAAAGAGGGAGCATGGAGTCTGAAAGAAACGTGGCCAGTATTCAGTCACTGAATGTGAGGACCCAGAGAAAAGAGAGCATGGCCTTATAGATCCATGGATCTCCTGGCCAATCTGCAAGAACCCCTTCCCAAATTAACCATTAACTATCTCTGAAGAGACCCCGGTTTTAGCCACTTCTCTTTTCTCACCGTGCTTCAGCCTGAGGTATTCTGAAAGTCTGATACAGAAAACAGGGGAACAAAAGAGAAAAAGAAGCCACAGACAGTGATGATCCAAACAAACATTCCAATAAACAAGCGCCATGATTCATGAGCACTGAAACCTTCTCTGCAATCTCTAACGAGAAGTCAAAGACGAGAAGGCATATTTAATATTATGAGGAAAGAGGGACCACAAAAAATTACTCCTGGTGATTATCCAGCAGCCCATTAGGGCTCTGTGAATACATCAGTGACAAAGACTCTTTGGACATGTTTATTAAATATCTTCAATACCCTAACCTTTGGTAATTACTCTCTTCTGTGTATTCTACACTTACGGTGCCAACAAAACAGACAAAATCACAAGCCTCCAGAGTGATTTTATTCAGAGATGAGGAAAGCATTACCAGTATCACCACAGCTGTATTCTTAGGCTTTCATGTAGTCTGTGAAAGACGAGTAAGAATCCAACTATGACAACAGTTGCCATGGAAGCAGTTTCTTTCTGCTGCCTTCCTGAATGGTAACATTTAATTTGATGCATTAATCTAGTAGCTGAGGTGTGACCCACCTTCTTCCTTCTCCTCATAAATTCCTCCATCACCTAATGGTACAATTCCAAATAGGGCTTCTCACTCCAACTCCTGCCCTAAAGTAACAACACATTCTGTCTCTCTAGCCAGAAATCTAAATACCCACTAAATAATTTCAATGAAAGAAAAGAATAAAGAATGTGGATTCATGGCTTGGTGGTAGAGCATTTGTTGTGAATGTATGAGGCCCTGGGTTCAATCCCCAGTCCCTGAAGGAGAAGATGGAGGGAGAGAAGGAAGAGGAGGAGAGGAAGAAAAAGGAGGAGGAGGGAAAGGAGGGGCAAAGGGAATAGAGAGAATGAGATACAAGCTTTGGAAAGAAAATAAATTGTGCTTCTTGCTTGTTGTCTGCGACTCATTACCATTTTTCCAGAATTGCTTATGTAACAGTAGTGCTATCCTGAAAACTAGCCTGCTGAAGGCAGACTCCATAACAGCCCAGCCTGCTGCTCCATTCCTTGAGGTGCTGACTGTGACTCAGGGAGCTTCTTTCAACTGCAGCATCTCTCTGGGACAGAAGACTCTTTAACTCATGTGGCTACATGAGGATTAGTTAAGAGTTAACCTGGGGTGCAAAACGAGAATCAGGGTTCAGTAACTACACACTTCACCTGAGCACTATTATATCTGACAAACCATAGATGATACAGTGTGGATCCAAATATCATTTCTAGTTCTCCCTCATGAAGAAAATACTAAAGACAAGTAGCTAAGAGGGGGACTAAGCAGATGTGTCTACACAGCAAGTTAGAAGATGCTTTTTTTCTGGAAACCCTTGCTGGTGACTCTCATACTATTCTTCCCAGTGACTCTGGCCAGATCTCCACACCACAATTCTTGTTTCTACTTGCATGAACTTCCCAGGCTTTGCCTAGAAGACTGCTTCAAGTTCATCCTAAATGTGCAACTATTTACTTACAGTGTTCCTAAGATGCCTTGACTACTTTCCACAAGATTCATGTCACAAGCTGCCTTACACTGAGGTACAGCCTCTCTCTCTCTGGGAACTCACATAGACTATGAATCTGGATTTTCCGGGATTTGGCTATAGCTGCTTCTGTCCTTTGTTCTGAATTCTGGCCTTGTCTACAATTACCGATGTGTTTCTTTCTGCTCCTTTGGATGGCAAGAGTAACTTTCAAACTAGAAGACCTGCCAAAGATGGATTCCCCCGTTTTACAAAGCTGCAGGTGTCACTACACTCCTCAAAGCACACTGGGGCCTGTTCCTAGTCAAAGAGACTCAAGGCTGTCTTACTTTAAAGTTTTAACTGATGCACATACCTAGCAATTGACAAATCCGGGCGGAAGAAACAGCTACCCGTGGAAGGCCTAACACGGGAATGTTGCATATGTCAAAGAAAAGCAGAAAGCCCAATTCCAGTGGAAGGAGTGAAGCGGAGCAGACAAAACAGTGATGTCAGAGAAGAAGTGAGGGTCGGGTGTGCAAGAGCCTACACCCAAGGTGAGATTCGGGTCCTCAATTTTAACAATTCACTCAAGGGTATGGTGTTAACAATGGACTAAAGAAGTCAGGTGACGAGAAAGGAAGCAAAGGGTCCAAAGGAAGGCTGCAGCAATCCTCCAAGTGGGAGAGCTAGTGGGTTGGACCTGGGTGGGCGGTGGAGTTGATCAGAAGTCATCGGGCTCTGGTAGCAGTCAATGAACGTTGCTCACAGGATTGGTATGAGTTATGAGTGACACAAAGGACACTGAAAGCCACACAGCATTTGTCCTGAGGAATCAAAGGGAGCAGGAAATGCCCTGAGTTAGGGAAGAAGATGGGAACTCAGGACCTTGCCATCCATTCCACATCTGTTATGTGTATTAGATATTCCAGCAGAGAAGCAGAGTGGACAACTAGACACAATGCCCCTTGCCTTCCTTGTTGTTAACAAAAGGTAAACCTTTAGTGAATGTTTACGAAAGTGCTAAGAAAACTAAGAAGTAATGAATAAATAAGTCAGTGATCCAGCATATGAATTAATGAACAAATCAATGAACCTTAGGGATACAAAACAGTTCCAGTAAAAGAACGTGTGGGGGAGGGGCAGATGAGAAGCACAGTAATTGGTTACCAAATACCAAATGATCAGCCCTAAAAATGGATACATTCAAGTCTCATTATATGAACTAAGCAGGATACACTTACATATTTAGAAATACAGACAGACATACCAATAATTAAAGATAAAAAGGCCCATGAATTTGAAAGAGAGCAAGGTGGGGGAGGCACACAGGAGAGGTTGGTGAAGAAAGGAAAGGGGAAATGATATCATTAATTATAGTCTCAAAAAATAAAAATTTATTATAAAAAAAATTACTTGGAGGGTGGCTGCAGCTATGACAGGCATTAAGAACACTTGATGTTCTTACTGAGAACTCAGGTTCCCAGCATCCCTAGGACAGCTCATAGCCACCTATAACTCCAAGACCAGGGCATCCACTGACCTCTGCAGGCATCAGGTACACACGTGGTGTTCAGATGGCATACATGCAGGCAAAACACTCAAAAACATAAAATAAAAATAAAAAACTTTTTTTAAGATCCAAGGAAAGAAATAAATTCAGCAGAAAATATACTCTGGGATGGAACTAGGATTTAAGTAAAAAGCTAAGGTAAATGGGGAAGAAAAACTACAAAAACCAACATAAAGCAACTCTACTCAGGGGCCTAAAAATCAACATTTGCAAGTATACTAGTGAAGTAGCATCTTGTAACTCAAGTACATACTGTAAAATTTGCTCCCTTGAAAAGAAAATCTTCAGTTCAAAAGCATCTTCCACAGCAATCAGAAAATGTTAGCTCTGTTACAAACCACAGAGGTCGTGCTCGTGGCTGTGTAGTGTTAAGTAGTCTCAAGGAACAATAAAATGTTTATCTTTGCATTTTTGAAAGTGCATCTTCATATTTTAGAAGTTATGCTATCATTACTCTCAATATTTCAAATCTGTCACTTACAATCAGACCTGCATTGTCACGGACTTTTGGGATTTTGAAAGCCATTCTTATGGATTTTATTTCACCATCTATAGCTTCCATCTCAAAGACCTGTACTTAAGCTGGAGAAATTAAGATCGATTTTACAACCTATTAAATAATGTCATTTTCTCAAGGTCTTTTACTAATTTAGTTTAGTCACCAAGGTTTGTATTGTGGGGCTGGTGAGATTTCTCAGTGGGAAAGTCTGAATCCACAGTGGAAGGAGAGTTGTCCTCTGATCTCTGATCTCCACTTATCTATGTGTCTGTCTTTCTCCCTCCCCACTTCCTTCCCTCCCTCCCCCCTTTCTCCCTCCCTCCTTCCTTCCTTCCCTCCTTCTGCCTCTCCTACTCCTCTCACTCTCTTATTCTCTCTCTCTATGTATGTGTGTGTGTGTGTGTGTATCTGTCTCTGTCTATCTCCCTGTCTCTGTCTCTCTCTCTCTCTCTCTCACACACACACACACACACACATGCACTCGCACTAATAACACAAAGTTTGTATTGAGAAATCTAAGAGCAAAAAGGCCTCCAGACCCCTGTTCAAAGCTCTTCTTCCTGCACCCATTCCCAGGGCTGATACTTAAGCCAGCATATGAAAGCAAGGGGATTTTTTGTGAATATTTCTTTTTAAACCACAATGATTCAAGATAGTTAATAGTGCCAACAAGTAAGAAAAAAATTAGGTAATTTTTCAATTTTTTATTATTTTATTTCTAGTTATTTCAAGTGGTTTTTATTACCTGAGATTAAACAAATAACTACTTGGGGTGATATTTAGTTAGTAATGATTAGAGAGGGCACAATGCTATCAATATTTGATAAATAGCAAAAAATAAACCTACTTAGAGGACATGAATTTTCTAAAAGTGGGTTTATAATAAATGTAATACTTTTTCTTACACACAAAAGAAGGAAAATACCATTTAAATGAAGACTTGATAGCATACTCTTTCTCTCTTCTTTTTAAATGAACACTAAATTAGTCAGGTCCTTACAAAGTCCAAAACTGACAGACTCTATAGGAAAGTTCTGGTACTCATGTGACTATGTTTCATTGACAGTTCTCTGTTTCCTAGCTTATAGGTTTACAGAACTGTGGCCAGGCTTCTCATCCTAAACCTCCTGACACCTTCAGCTGAAAGTCTCTTTGGTGGGGAACGGGGTGAGTATCTAAAAACCCAGCCTCTATCCACAAATGACCAGCTCGTGACCTTCAGAGTGAGACAACTAAAAAACACCTCTTGGCATTGCCAAATGGTCTATATGAGCCCAAACGACCCTTAGTTAAGAATCCCTATTTTGTATATGAAGGAGCTATGTGAATTTAGAGTCTTCTAGATACTCTGCCTTTACACAGATTCCTTTGACCTTATCTTCAAGTCTGTTTGTAACCATCAACAAAGCCCTTCAAATAAAACAGGAAGTGGCTGAGAAACAAGAAGACAACATTTAGGTTCTTTCCACAGGTAGGGTAAGCCACCTGAGAAGCAGGATTTTAAATTTTTTATACCCATAGAGATTCCTCTAAATTAAAGTACAGGATTAAATCTGTCAAACGAGCTCACATACATTCTTCAAAAAATAATAAAGAAAGCAATAACGCAACTATGTGCACAGTTCAAAATTTCAATCTTTTTTAAAGGATACTTAAAATTACTTTCTTTCCTCCTGAAGTGACAGCTTCTTATCTTTTGAAATGTCATTTGGTGACTCAAAAGAAAACAACTGTAACTTAAACACCTAGAAACGAGAGGGAACAGAGCCATAATGGAGCCTGCATTCGGAGGTTACTAAGCTGTCTTTCCACAACTGAGACAATATCCTCGCGGTGGATGAAACTCCACAGTCCCTAAATGTCATTTGTTTGATGATGGCCCCCACATTTCCATCCCACTCCGACCTGTCCCTGGCACCACAGTTAAGTCACTCACAGATGACCAGCCATCCTCTGCAGCACAGTGGGGGTGCCCTCTCTTCTTGCTTCTAAACTTCCTTCCCGGGTTCCCTAGGAAAAAAGCCCACCAGGCATTTCCAGACTTCTGGGTTAGTTTCTCATGCCTGCTCTATTGAATGTCTATAAAAATTTCAGCTACAAACAACACAAATTGTTATCTAACTCTTCTAGACATCAAAAGTCCAAATCAAAGTCTACAGACTAAAGTGAAGGTGTTAGTGACCATGGTTGCATCTGTAGAGCCGCAGGAAGAACCTATTTTCTTGGTTTCTGTAATCCCAAGAAGCACCACACTCCTGGGCTCAAGGGTCCCTCCAAGCAAGCATCTGCATCCACAGTCACCTCCTCTTCTGTCAGTCTGCCCCACCCGATGATCCTTACGCATTCCAGTCCCTCTGTCTAATTACACCCACCAAATCTCCCTGGTCATGGAAGGTGCCATATTCACAGATTCTAGAGATATAGATGTAGACAGCTTTGGAGAAGAGAGGATTCTTCTACATACTACAGCTCCTCTTCTGTTCCAGCCCCATCACCAGCAAGCTGGATGCTCCATCTCTAAACAAATCTATCTACTGATCTGTCAGCCCACCACACTGTTTCTTGCCCTGTACAGCTGTGAGCAAGCCCCAAACGGTCCTCCTACATCTACTTGCCCTACAGCAGCCCATCCCGAGTAGGACTGCCAGATGACCTTTTTAAAATATGAACCAGGTAATACTACCTTCTGTCCCTTTTAAAACACTTTAGTATGTTCCTGACATAATGAGAAAGAAATCCTAACAAGACCTTTGTCCTCTGGCCCTTTCCTACCTTGCAAAGAACACAGCAGGAAATCTGAAACACTTTTCCACCACAAAATGTCTCTCTGTCCTTCACTATCAACCTTCTAAGGCCTTGCATGCTAAGCATGCACTCCTGGCAACCCATCATAGACGGGTAATTTGTTCCAGCCGCTCTCCTGGGTCTCCAAGTTCAGCTTTCTCTCCAGAGGCCAAAGACTGCAACTTGACACATAATTCTAAAACTAAATCCCTTCAAGATCATTTTAAGTGTATAATGCTTGCTAAAATCACCAAAAAAAGACAGGAAAGAAAACAGGTCAGAAGTAAAAGTCGGGAGTTCGGGAAGAAAGAAGCACACTCTAGTGAACCACTTTCACCTTTCCTCGAGTCGAAGAAAAGATAATATCTTAGGCTGATGGGTATCTAAAAATAGGTCAGAGATAAATTATTAAATGTTATAAGAACTAAAAACAGAAATTCACCAGCCTTTGAAGAGTGCTAGAAAAAAGACTTGCTATTCATTTTGTGCCACCATGAACTCTGAATTCTTAGACCATGTTGGGAAACACGTAAAAGTAACCAGGAATGGCGCATGACATATTTATGTCAACTTCACACATGGGAATGTGCGTCTTCATGCATCTCTGCTGTTAGGTTTCCACCTATCAGAATGTTCCTTTGCCCTGGAGTCCCAACATTACTCTCTGGAATTCTATCACCAGAAACCAAGACACAGAAATGTCTTACTAAGGACTTCATGGTAAGTCAGGGGTGCAACGTGATCCAGCTAGCAGTGTTGCTATTTAAAACCACTCCTTAAGCCTCTCCTCTGCTTTATTTTTCAAAAACTCTTTCCTCTTTGAATCACTTTATACCACTCATTCCTGAAGCCAGCCACTCCCCTCACCTTCCTCAGTCCTACATGTTGGTGTGGGTCACTTGCGTTGTGAACGTGTGCGGGGGTCAAAGGCAAATGACTTTCTTGATATTCTCCACCCAATTTTTTGAAATAAGATGCCTCACAGATCTTGCCGCTCACTGATTCACCTAGGCTAGCTGGCCAGTGGGTACTTAGGATCTGCCCTTCTCCGTGTCCCAAGTTCTGGGGTTTCAGACATAAGCCACCATAACCAGCTTTTCTTTATGTGGGTTACTACAGATCCCAAGTTATGTCCTCAAGCCTGCACAGCAGACACTTTGCTGAAATGGCCCTTTTTCCACTCTACCTTTTTCCATTCTCAGATAAACATCCGTAATCTGCTATTCCTATTCTTTGTCTAAAATCCCAGTTTCAGGCAACAGCTACTCCACAAATAAAGCAGCCATGGAGATGACAGACCCTTAACTTTACAGCACATCTCTCTTTTTGGAGGACGTTTCACAGAACTTTTGAGCTGGAGTGTTCTATCAAATGAACTCTCCCACATCAAAATGAAATGACATATAACAATTCAAGTCACTGGATCCTACCATCTTTTCAGCAACCTCCCAGGTTTATCTAAAATACACTAAAGGATCCCAAACTCACCCTCATGGGCTCAAAATAACAAAATTTAAATCCAGACAAATAACTTACCCAAAATTAGTGACCTACTAATCAATCATTCTCCCCATAATCTGAAATCCTTTTCAAAGGAATATGTGAGACAAACATACAAGAATTAATACAACAAATTATCTTTTATTTATTATTATTGAAATAACAAAGACCCTATATCAAAACTCATAACTAACATGACACTAAATAGTAAAGACTAAGTTCAGAAAGAAATTGAAGGTGCCAATTTATGCCACTTCTATTCAACATTGTAATGGAAGTCCCAGTCAAAGTTATTAAGCAAGAAAAAAGAAATGAAGGTATCCAAAGGCAGGCATGAAAATCATCTGTCCATACATGACATGAACTCATACACAGAAAACCCTACAGTCTACAAAAAGAAATCTAAGAATAGTAAATGAATTCAAAAAATTTGCAAAATCACACTCAGGATTCAATGTGAAGAGCTAAATGTGTAGCTCAGTGGTAGAGTGCTTGCCTAGGGTGTGTGAGACCTTGGACTCAATCCCCACCACCACACAATAATGTCTGATTTCCACATATTAGCAATAAACAATCTGAAAATTAAATTAACCAAACAATCCCATTCACAATAAAATAATGAAGAATAAACTTATTAAAATGCAAAAGATGTATCTTTAAAACCACAAAACTAGATGAAAGAAATCTAAAGCCACAAATATATGGAAATCCATTAGGGTTTGTGGATTTAAAAACTCAACAGAAAAAATACGCAATACTACTCTAAGCAATCGATAGAGCAATATCCAAGCCTAGAAACAGAAAACTCCATTCTAAAGTTTATAATGGAATCTCAAAGAACTCCAAACAACCAAACCTGTCTTGTGAAAGAACAGGGGCTGCAGGTATAGCTTCCTGCTAGAGCATGTGCTTCTCAGGTGTGAGGCCCTTGAGTACATCTGACACCCACTGACTTTAAAACTTCTACAAAGGAGGTGTGGTAACCAAAGTATGGTTCTGGCTTCAAGGGAAGCAGGAAGAGCAGCAGAGTAGATTATAAAGCCTCCTGCGAATACAGTCAGATGATCTTCAGTAAGGAAGCCAAGACTGTTGAAAGGGAAAAGATGGTCTGTTCAATACCTGGAACCGGGAAAGCTGGATATCCACATGGAAGGAAGGAAGGAAGGAAGGAAGGAAGGAAGGAAGGAAGGAAGGAGGGAGGGAGGGAGGGAGGGAGGGAGGGAGGGAGGGAGGAAGCAAACTGAAACCTGACCTGGCTTGACCTAGAAAAGCTCAATCAATATCCGTCGAGGACCTACACCCTACATCTAAGCCCTAAATAACAAAGTTTCCCGAAGAAAACATGGGAGCAGGAAAAAACCATGAGGGGAAAGCCTTGTAACACACGACTTGGTGATGACTTCGTGAATATGAAACTAAAAGCATGGGCATCAAAAGAAAAGCTAAATGAGACATCATAAAAAATGATGAATAAACTTTTGTACATTAAACATCACTGTCAGCCTGCTAGCACAGGCCCCTAATCCTAACCTCGTGCAAGAGGCTAAGGCAGGGAGGTTGTTGCAAGTTTGAGGCCAACCTGGGATACAGAGTGAGTTCAAGGGGAACTGGGCAACTTACCTTCTTGTCTCGAAATAAAAAGGAGAAAGAGAGAGATGGTAGAACTCTTGCCTACTATGCTGTAGAGTCCATTCCCCCAGTGAGAGGGGAGAGAAATGTCAACAGAATGAAAAAGTCCACATAGGATGGGAGAACACATTCAAGTCAAGAGATTGGAGATTTATACTCAGAATATGTGAAGAATCTCTAACAGCTCAACAGCAGAAAACAAACAGAGAGGGAGAAAGATTGAACAGGCAACTCCTCCAGAGAAAATACATTTGCCATCAATGAGAATGCCAAAGTATTCTAAGTATTTTATTGCCTTAGCAACACTGAGGCAATAAAATCAAAGCCACTAGGACTTACCACTTGACACCCCTGAGGGTCATCGATATTAAAAGCAGAAGATAGAAAGTATTAGCAAGGATATACCGTACTGGTGAGCCTGTAACACAGGGTCTTTGCTACAAAACAATTATATAGTGATCTGTCCTCTCTTCTCTGCCCAGGAAGCCCAAAGGTTGCATAGTAAGTATTTCCAGAAGAGCCCTACCCCAAAATCCTGTGAAGACGGTCTTCACTACAGTTTCCCATTTTGGGCCCTAAATACCAGGAAGATAGCGTCCCTTTCTACGAAACTAAAAATCGTCGTCTTCATTGCACAACAGAATAGCCCCTCCCTTGGCTGAACCCAGAAGCAGCAACATTTCCTGTGGTGAGAAAATAGTCTGGTCAAGTCTCTGACCCACACGAGCATTTCTGGATAGAGACCCATGCCCTTTAATATGTCACAACGTCAGTGAATGTACTGAAATGACGTGTTTGTCTTCAATTGCGAACATTTTAAAAACTCACTTAAATGCATGGTCTAGCATTTTTAGCTAGGAAAATAAAAACTTTTTTATTAAAATGTGAATTAATAAAAGTACATAAGCTAGCTATTTTAGTATACATTTTAATTTTTTAATTTAAAAAGAATTAAATTTTGTTGAATTAATTTCTGTGGGAAAATGAATTCCATAAAGTATAGCTTATTATAGTTCAAATCACTTGTATACTGGTATTTAAATCTTATTCATTTTTCTTAGTTATATGTTCAAAGACGTAAACATGAAGAGCACTTGCATCTATCCAACTGTCATAGTAACAGCCTCATTTTTCTTTAGTGACCACAGCATTATGATTAGAAGAGTAGAAATCTCTCTGAGAGGATGAGAAAGCTCCTCTTGGAGTTTGGTGGGTTTTTTTTTTTTTTTTTTTTTTTTTTTTTTTTTTTTTTTTTTTGGTTGAATAATCCAAATAGGAATTTAGCAGGATCATTTTCCCTGATGCGTGCAGAAATGGCAAGACTGGGGAGGAGAGAGGGGGACAAGAACAGAAAAGGAGCTGACGGGACAATGTGAGGGAAAGGTGATGGCACATTAAGCCAGCTGGACAGCAGCAGAGAGAAAGGGTCAGCTTCTGAATGGGGAATGGACTTGATGGCTTGCAGTGATGCTGCAGGAGAAAGAGTGGGAGACAGCTCTTAGCCTGAGCAGCTCTCTGGAAGATGACGTTCCTATTACCCACGTGGAAGAATGTGGGAGGGGCAGGCTGGGATAAGAGATGTGAGGACCGAAAGCTTCATGTTGAACACGGTAAGCCTGGATTGTTTATCACACATCAAACAGAAACAAAAGGATAATGGTCTTCAAAACTATGGTGAGAATAGCCTTCTAGGGAAGGTCCAAGACTCTCAGACACTATCCAGCGAGCAAGTGTTTCCTAACAGTGAGTCAGGTTAGCTCATAAACAGCTAACGTATTAGGGTATAGAAACATCCCAGGGGAATCCGCAAACTTCGGAAAACTAAAAGGGAAAGACAAACTTAAAATCTCTGGTAGGCAGATTTTTTGGTTTTAGTTATGCATAAAGAATTTATTTTATGAAACTAGATTTCGAGGTAATTATGAGGAGAATGTGACAAGGAGCAGGATAGCTTATGAATAAACTGCTTGAGCAACAGTATTAAATGCGTCAGTAGGTCTTGAAAGGATGAACGCCACTCAAATAAAAGAACACACAAAATGAAAACAACATATATTAGATTAATTATAAGGAAAAGGAATAATGATTACCCATTTCTGAAAACAATTTTACACACCATTAGGAAACAAAAACCAATGCAATAGCATCATTTGAATGTCCCACTGGTTCTGAAGGGGACAAGCAATGGCGTTCACACAGCCCAACAGAGATGAATGCAGCTAACTGTTGTGTGAACATTCTGCAGAGATGAAAGGCCACTGTGTCACACAGGACAGCCTACAGCAATTAGCAAAGTAATTAGTGAGAACTCACCACAAAGCCATCATTTATAAGCAGTGGAGAATCACAGATTTCACATGCTGGTCATAAGCTGTTCCATTGTATCCCAGTGTGAAAATGAAAGCAAACTGTGTATCTGATATTCCTGTCCTGTTGGGTTCTTTCTAGTTGGAACATGTGGACACATTCTATCTGCCATGGCCTCATCCTTTCTACATTTCACTTCCAAGCCAGAGAACTTTCAATGGCAAACCGATGGTTTTCTCGGGTTTGGCCTCATTTGGATCGTTGGCGGGAGGGAAGAAAAGTGAATGAGTTTGATAACTGGGACAGTTCTTGGAAAAATGATCTTAAGAGCTGTGTTATTCAGAGCACGAGTATGGGGGGGGAGAGCTTTACCAATACCCTTGAGGGGGAGGGAATAGGTGCACCCTGGGACTGGGGACATAGCTCAGGTAGCATGTGCACTGGCCTGGCACACATAGACCTTGGGGGTTTTGTTCCCACACTGCTTTCCACATGTCCTGGTTATCAATAAAGGTTTAGGGAAAACAACTCTAGCTGTCAGCATGGCTCAGCAAGGGCCACAGATAATTAATTCATCAGGTATCATGCACACCTTTCTGTATTCGCTCCTTCTCAGGATCCCACCACCAGCTTCCCGAGAGCTGTGTCCCCAAACCTGGCTCAACCCTTCTGCCTTCTTCCATCTGACATGGACGAAACTCATCTGCAGCTCAAACCAAGAAGACTCTGAAAACCCTCAGCCACTTGTCACTCACCAGCAACAAGGGTAGCAGGAGTAGACAAAATTCTCTGATATTCTAAACAGCCCTCTTCACGGAGCTCCCAACAAACACACAAGGACCATGGCCTAAGAAAAGGAGGGCCTTTTGGCTCATACTTTCTGAGGTTTCTGCCCATAGTCAGCTGGCTCAGCAGGGGCATGTGGCAAACACTGTTCACTTCATGGTGGCCAGGAAACAGCAGGGTGAAAGACAGCCCCAAAGATCTACTTCCCCCAGCCAGGCCCCACCTCCTAATGTGTCCATCATCCTAAAATAGAAACACCAGCTGGGGATGAAGCCTTTAACCCACTAGCCTGTGGGGGGCATTTCATCTTCAAACCATGACAATGGCCAAATTTTTTATAATCACATATGTTCCACAAATAAACAGATATACCAGGTCATTAAACGGCCATTTCTTTGCTTTGAGTTGAAATACCATGTTCATTTTGAGTCCCTGGTTAAGCTACATTCTGTGTGCTGGCAAGCACGCTAGATTGGGAGTTCTGCCTTTTTTTTCCCCCTTAGCTACTAAAAAAAAAAAAAATAAAGGGTGGCTTTACCAACTCTTGCTAAATCAGCTTGTTTCAGACGCCCACCTCTTTAAGCTGTAAGCTCCTACGAAGTATACAAGAATATTTTTCCAAGAAAAGAAGTTACTCCTAAAATGAGTCAAATGTCTGACATATTCTTTGGAAACACCAAACACAACTCTACCCACCCCCCTCTCTCCATAAGCAAGGAAAATCTGATAGAAGAAAAATTAAGATTAAAAGCAAATAAGGAAAGATGTCAGGCAGTGGGACACACCTGCAATCCCAGTATTTGGGTGACTGAGGCTAGCTTGGACTATATTGTGAGTTCAAGGCTAGCCTGAGTTTCATAGTATAAACTTGTCTCACAAATTTAAAAAAAAAAAAAAAAAAAAAAAAAAAGGAAAGGAAAGGAAAGGAAAAGAAGAAAGGAAGAAAGGGAGGGAGGGAAGGAGGGGGAGAGAGAAAAGGAAAGGAGCAAAAAGCTGGGAGGGGGGAGATAAAGGCCAACAAAGCTCCTCAATGCAAGGAAATGCTGAAGGTAGTACAAGAGACATTACTCAGGTATCATTAGCTCACAGGACTTTTGATCAAAAAGTGTCTGGGCTACAGAGAAGGCTCAGTGGTCAAGAGCATGAACTGCTCTTCTGAGTTCAGTCACATGGCCAATGCCAGGCAGCTCAGTCTATAACACCAACTCTAGGGGATCAGACTCCCTCTGTTGGTGTCTGTGGGCACTGCACACACATGCACACACATTTAAAAATAAGTGAGTATTTTGAAAACAATTTTTAAAAAAATACTTTTTAAAATATTTTTATTTCAAAGGCAAGCCAAGCTCTTTATGCCTTGCCCACGAAAGTGCAATACAGGAAACCGGAAGTCTGGAGATCAAGGTTCCACATCAAGAGCATAAAAGTGATAATCACCTCAGTAGTTTCGCTATGAGGAAGGACTGTGGATTAGAGGTAGGGCAGGATCTCCATAAACCAATGAAGTTCAATACAAAATCTATTGTATTCGCTGCCACAAAACTTTGGAGAGTTGAGTTGCAAGTTATTTTAATGTGTTCTACTTCACTGAAGAAGCAAAGAGCTGGGAGACCCAGGAGGAAAAGACTTGTCTACGCATGGCTTGATTTACAGCACTGGTGGAGCCCATCTACAGTGCTGTTTTCATATGTACTGGCAGGCCTGTAACACAAGACAGCACAAAACACCCAATTAAGCGAGCCAGACTGCAACTTGCCATGGGAGATTTTACATGTCCATACTGAAGGAAAGCAAGCTCCAGGGAGATCCTGGAACTCAGCAGACACTCAAAAGAATCAAGCCAGTGCTTCTCTTGTTCCTTGTTTATTCCTCTCTCTAGTGTTCTTCTCTAGTGATATAAGACATCAGACCCAAAGCCTTGCAAATACTAGGCAAGCTGCCTTATACCTCCAGCCCTCTCTGAGGAATGTGGTTTGCTTTTATCTTGTTTCAGGTTATTTTTGTTGCTGTTGTTTTGCTTTGTTTTGTTTTGTGGGTTGTATTTGTTTTTCATGATCAGCTTCTGCCCAAGCTTAGGTCAGACTTCACCTAAATGTACCTTTAATCCCACTGGGAAGAAGGAGGAAGTCCAGGAACATGTGATCTCCTGATTGCCACTATCCACCTAGGATCTAAAGCTTGACCAGACTAGTCCCTCAACAGGATACTGCCACAGAGCTAAGAGGTGAACACCACTCCCCTCCCCCGTAATGAAAGATTTAAGTCCAAGAACAATATAGCCCCTCACCTGTTCATACTTCTCCATAGCAGCTTACTCAGACTTAACTGCTCTGCAATCAGTGTCTATCCTGTGGAGGTGATCTACTCGCAGGCCATCCTTCTCACCTCAAACCCTTAGGAAACATTTACAGCTTAGGTTGATCCCATTAACAAATGAGTGCACCATGTTACAGAGGAATTCCAAGTGGAGGAAGTTTCCATGGGAGGAAATGTGCCTCTGCCCTCTCTCTAGCCAAAGAAGATGTCAACAAAACTTTGAGAAACTGAACTAACTCACAGCTGCACTGGAGGGGGTTCCCAAGGATCGAGACTTCTAGCTGCCCTGACATGAATGAGCTAGGTTGTTTCTGAGATCATTACTCCAAATAAAATATGATAACTAGATCGATCCCTTTAATAATAGGATTTCTAGCATAAAACTCAATTAAAGTTGTACTAAATATACATAAATTCTAAGCACAAAGACTCCCCGGGAACACTGCAAAACGCAGACTGTGTTCACGAAATTGTACTAAAGTTCCTAAAGGGCATCTGTGTTCACCGAGAACTGAACACTTTGGTTGAATAAAACATTGGGATTATGTACTTTATGCTTTATGTACTTTCTTGAAAGGAAAACAATTTATTCTGAAAACTCAAACCTTAGGAGCAACTAATTATTCAGGTCTTAAAGATGGATATGACAAGACCCTCTGAGCTAAGTAGGAATTTAATAGAATTTGGACCTCAAAGCCTTAGGACACATCAGTGATAGATTCGCTTCTTTCCATGGAGCACAAGGGTTTTCTAAAAGTAGCCTCATAGTTTGGACAGATATGGATGAAATCATGCCCGACAGAATGCCCCCATATGTGGACTGACCCTTGGACAAACAGACCCAGAAGAATGCTGAACAAGAAAGACCACAGTGGCTCTGTGGGGAAGGAGGGAAGCAGAGGTGTACAGCCTGTGCTCTGCCCGAGGAAAACTTATGTAGCTGAAGTTATGCTCGCTGCATGTGGAGAAAGGGAGTCATGTGACGAAATAAGTGTTCCGGTAAGATTAGCCTGTCAGCAGTGGGACTGATGGATTGACAGAGAACGAGACAAGAGGCGGTGACAAGAGCACAATTCGGAGAGAGGAGGGGGTGGATTCAGGGAGCAGCATCAAGACTTGGTAAGTGACTATTTATAGGCAGGAAATGAAGGAAAGAAGAGTCAAAGATGACTCCCCAAGTTCACGCTTCCATGCTGAGAGACAGCAGTCCCAGTGAGAAAAACAGGGACGGTGAGGACAGCTCTCTCCCTGAAACACAACTATTGTGCTCTGACTGAAGCCACTAAGCCTGGGCAATGCCACCAGACAACACATTCTGGCTTATTTTCTGACTGGGAGAAGAAAGGGACAGTGGGCTACTAACCCCAAGAAGTAAAGGCAAGATGATACCAACAGTTATAGAGTTGGCAAGAATGAGACAGGCCCTGAGCAGGAAGCATTGTTCAGGAACACACAATGAGGCCAGATTTCAACAGCATGGCTCAGCTAACTATTTAAATTACTTTTTAAAAACTGTCCTAGACTTGATAGAAGAAAAGAATCAAAGACAAGGATCCAAAACCAAATACCCAAAGACACCAAGAAAGCAAGAGAAATAAAGAAGGGTACAAGTGAGACAGGAGAATGCTTCAGTCTGTTGTCTGTTGCTATAACTGAATACTGCAGACTAGATGACTTAGAAAAAACACAGGTGCATTTAGCTCGTGCTTCTGGAGGCTGCAAAGCCCCTGATCATGGCACTAGCATGCGCAGAAGACCTTTCTGATGCAGCATGACCATGGCAAACCAAATGTTCTAGCCAGAGTTTCTCTTGCTCTTCATATAAAGCTATGGATGCCATCATGGGGCCCCTCCCACCATGACATCTGCCAATCCTTCTTACTTCCCAAGGACTCCACGACTACATACCACTAATGTATGAGTTTGAGAATAGCATTGCCAACACAGAAAGGTTGCTCCCTCCTCTGCCTGTCTACCACCTTCTGTTCCAACAGCTAGTAATGGCACAGACGGAACGGCACACCACAGCGCCTCGATTCTGACTCCCCATCAGGAGACAGTGGAGACTAATCACTGCTATCTTTCTTTCTCTGGCCTTTTCTTCTCCTATCCTTGTCTAAAGCTTACGCCTACCTTCTCTAGATAGGAGCTACTTCTTAACACTCAGTGGATTTGTCACGCCCGGTGTCTAGGCCCACTCTGCCCTTCAAAGGAGACCACCATTCCCTACCACGCTCTGATATTTTATCTTCTCCAAGCACTTGTCAAGGCTTCTAATTAATGGGCTGGTGTTAGTAGGCTTGTCTGTGCCCCTCCCCACACCCCCTTTGGAAGGTAAGCACTCCGTGAGCCACAGGATTGGCGTTCAACACCACGCTCACGTCCTGAGCCCCCTCCTATGACTCATCCCATGACATGGGATACATCAAACCCCTGCATCTGTCTCCTGTCTATACAGCCTCCCACTTCTCCTTCTGACATTCTCTATCTCTCTCCACCAAGGGCTCTGCCCAGGAAAGAGGTAGATTCGAACCCTGGCTCTGTCTGCAGCTTTCTAGCTATTAATCCTGTTTGAAGATACCAATGATAAATCTCAACTGCTGCATCTATATAAACCTTGGTCACTAGATTTTTAAGGAATTACAGATGGCTTTTTTTTTTCTCAGTAGCCACACTCCCATCCCTGGTCTTTCAATATCTAATATATTGTATTCATCCTCCTTACAAACGACAGGTTAACAGAAATGCCTAAAAGAAAAACTGCCAATGAAGCAGGGGCCACTGTATAGGTGTTTTTGCAAGTTTAACATATGAACATATGTTTAGCGACTTACACAATGCCAAAACTCAAGACTAAAATTACCACCCCTGATGATCTAGTCCAGTACAAAAAATATCTAGAAGAATCTGTAGGTTATTTGTTTTTCATTTCAGTATGATTATAACATAAGATGTATGGTAATCACTAAATTCTTTCCATATATTTTCTTATATATGGATGTTCCATCTCCTATAATAGTGAGACTTCCTCTTAATAAATAAGGGTCATAAAAACATATATTCCAGACTTCTAAAAATGTATAAGAACATCTTGTAGGAGAAACCCTTGAGACTTCCTTATCCCATACTGCTCTTTCTGTTGTCCCATAATAAGGAAAACGGAGCTTCTGGCTTCTAGAAAATCAAGAACTGAGGAACCAGCCTTGCCCTGAAGTAAACTCAAAGGCATAATCGCTATGGTCTGAATTCACTTCCGGCTGACACGCACCTCTGTGGTGGATATATGTTCGGCACACATGAGTCTCTGGATTCATACCCAGCACCAAAAAGAAAGAAATGCACTACTAAACTCCCTTTTCTCTCTTTAACCTGGAATTGTGGAGAGTAGGGGGTCGCCTGTTTACCTAAAAGTTAGTTGTGACAAGAGGTAATTTGTTTGGGTGACTCCAATGATATCTGGGTCACCTTCCCCTGACCCTAAACTGCGCCTCATGTCCCTCTCCTATTCCTTCCCAATCAGACAAGAGACCACATAAAAGACAAGTAAATTTTGATCAGTGTTCTTAGGAATAGACTTCCCAGCATCCTCTTAAAGAGGAGTGAATGGATGAAGAACAGATGAGTCTAATTGTCTCTCCTGCTGGTCATGTCCCTTGTCCACTTGATTCATACACTGCTCTGGTGATGCACTGTTGCCATGTAGTGGCACACAGACTCATAAAGACTCGCAAGTCTTGATAACAGACAGACATAAGAAAATGCAAAGCTCTTCTCCCATCCTCATTCTCACTCAACGCTCAACACAACACTGTTAGCATGAGTTGTCCAGGCCTTCTTTCCCACACACCAAGCCATCTGAGGATTCTCCACGATGAACAAGCCAGGTCCTCTAATTCAATTTCGCTCAGACACTATCCATCTGAAGATAGTGTTAGATCACACAGGTTGAAGGCTGAGTCCCACAAGACTTCAGATGCCAATCACAAGCTCCAAGCTAGGGCCTGGGCTGATGGCAAGCAGGCTATAAATCAGGCCTCTCAGCACTCCCTCAGAGTTGAATGACTTGCTAAGAGCAACTCACTGAATTCAGGGGAAACATTTACTAGTTGCTATAAAGGACATTATAAAAGAGAAAGATTAACAGCCAGGTGGAAGAGATGAATAAGACAAGGTATGGGAGGAGAAAGGTGTGAGCTCCTGGGCCTACCCAAGTGCCACACCCAGAATCTGATCCCTTTGGATCGGAAGCTCTGGGGAAGCTTCACTTCATAAGTGCAGTCAATCATGCCACTAGAAGACATTGATGATCAACTAAATCTTAAGGTCCTTTCCGGATGATCGAGGCTGAAAGCCCCAACCCTTCAATCACACCTTCATCTTTCAAGTGACTAGACTCCCATCATAAAAAAATCTTAGAAGGCCCCAGCCACCAGGCATTGTCAAATGATCCCATGAAAGAACCTCTCATCACTCTGATTTCAAGATTCTGTGTGACAAAAAATGGGATGACACCAAATATATATTTTCCAGTCTCCCACAAAATTAAAATTCTCCATTAGCATGCCCTGATACTGCTATGTAATAGTTTACTGACATCTCAGGCAATAAGGAGATTGTTATAATAAACTATCAGATAACAAGATTGCCTATCAAAAAAAAATCTTAATTTGAGAAAGTACCAAAAGAAAAAAGAAAAACTAAGGTATCTTCATTCCCTGCCCACTCTGGACTGACTTAGTTTATGCCTCATTTTCTGGCAGTTTTAAGTGCTCACTTCTCTCAAAAAATGGGGCCATTTGGGCAATTGTTTCTTCAACATCACTCTATATAGAAATTGAAATGATTCCCGTTCTCATTTATTTTCACTTGCTGTGATAAAACACCATGACCAAAGCAACTTGGGAAGTAAAGGATTCATACATGCCAGGTCATGATCTCTCTTTAGTAGGAGCTCAAGGCAGGAACCTGGAGACAGAAGCTGAGGTAGAGACCATGGAGAAGTGCTACTTACTAGCTCTTTTCCCATGGTTTGCTCTGCTTGCTTTCTCATACAATCCAGGACCATCAGCCCAGGGTAACACTGACCAGAGGAAGCTGGGCCTCCCACATCAATTGTTAATCAAGAAAGTGTCCACAAGATTTGGTTGTAGGTCATCTGACTAAGGCATTTTCTCAACTGAGATTTCCTCTGCCCAAGCGATCCTAGTTTGTGTCAAATCGACAGATCAAAGAAAAAAAGAAGAAGAAAAAAAACTAACCTGGAAAATTCCTAAGCATTCCTTGACAAAGAAATGCTACACCAATACCACATACAGAGGTGCACCACACATCCAGCTTCCAACCTCCCCCTTTATGAAAGAGTTAATAAGCATTTTAACTTTCATGGCTGTTAAGTATGAGACACATCCACACGCAAGATTACAAAACTTCTTCAGACATAAATGTGGAGCGTGGCCTTGCAACCTAGATTTGGAAATGTCCCGTTCCAAATCTGCCCCCAGTCACAGGGATCCAAGAGAAAACCACAGTGATTCAGCGTTTCTAAGCATTCATTAAAATGTGCTTCCATGCAGCAGAACCAGAGCAAGGAAAGGCTCCAGTACATCGATATTAAAATCAAAAGTTCTTTTTAAAAAAAAAAAAAATAAAGCAAGGATGGGGGAATTTTGTACTTTCTCATTGTAACTTTGTAAAGCAACTTTGTAAAGTGTCTGCTATTAAGCAAGTCATCCTAAGATCCAGTGGAAAACACCAAACACGACCTACTGACCAGTCCACAGAAGCTTAAAGACACGGGGGAAAAGGAACTCAGAGACCACAAAAGGAGAAGTCACAGCACCACTAACTCAGATAAGTACTACTAAAATTGCCTCAGAACCTTGCTTATGTCATCTCTGTGTCTCCTGGAGAATAAATATGACTTTTTCATCCTTGTGACCCCTATCATCTCTTATCTATGAACCTTTACCATACAGCTTTGCATATGAGAAATGTACAACAGATGTTTATTGAATTAAGTTAATAAGAAAAGAAAAAGACTTTCAAATATCATTTCTGTCTAAACAGTCTTTCCCAAAGTAGAAAAGAAACCAGGCTACCAGGGCGAGGAGAGTTCAAGAAATTTAGTCACTCTAACAGCAAGCCAGTGCTCCACAGGAGAAATCCATTCATCTACATAAGTGACAGGTAAAAGGTCCACAGACCTTATTATCATAAAGTCAGACGTATGCAGTGAATCACGCCCACAAACAAAGCAGCCATCTAAGGCTAGACCATAGGACAAGCATTAGTCAGAACATCCAACACCTAAGTTAAAAAGAAATTTCAGTGAAATCTCTTTCAGATCTCAGCTGTGGAGGGCTTAGACCTCCTTTAAAGCAGGCTTTGAGTCAGCTTTGGGCTTCCTCTAGCACCCTGTACAAAGGCCTAGAGTTTAAGAACTATAAACAAGTAACGCAAGCCATCCCCACCTTACTTAGCACAGAGCTGCTAGTCCTCACTGCATGTTATCAAGGAGGCCTTGGGCAGCTCTTCCTGAAGACAACATCCATTCCTTTTATCCTTAAGAAATGAAGTATTAGTTATTCCACTAAGTTACAGAAAACCTTCTGAGCGAAAGGCCTGCTAGAGGAGAAGCTCATAGTCTCAGTCATGGTGGGCAACACCCCCTTCAAAGTCACACATCAAAATCACACAAAGAAGGCTAACGAGGTTAACGAAGTTATTCAGCATAAAGGAGGATTCTTCTCAGGGACTTCACCTGTTTTAAAAGTAGTAACAATTAACTGTTCAAACCTAATAGCTGTTTAACTCTTGAGAAGAGTCACACGAAGGCCTTATCTCCCTATCTCCCCGTTTATAAAATGGGGAGAGGCATGATGGTCCTTACCTCTGTTTCAGAAAACCAATCACACGCTGATGCAAACCACAGAAGCACGGCCTAAATTCTACATGTTTAACCAACTCCTGCTCTTGCCAACTGAACAGGGGCATTTCAGAAGGAAATGTGTAACCTTATTATCATAAAGTCAGACATGTGCAGTGAAATCATGCCCACAAACAGAACAGGCTGTTTTCTGTGCCTAACAGAGAGCAAAGTTTCCACTACCTCACTGTGTAGACTTGCTTCTGATCCAAAATATCATTGGTTCAAACAATAAGACCCAGGAGCGGGGATTCTTTAAACTCTTGGGACATTAGATACTTTTGTCTTCGCTTGAGTATCTTTCTCAAGCTCCAGGTCACTTTCACAACCAACCTAAAAGTAAAGCAAATGTTCAACATTGATGTAGAGTGTCCTCAAGGATGATGACCAGTCAAAACTGGTCTATATCTTATATAAGTCATTGTCTTCTATTCTTTATAGTCTCTTGAAATGCCCAACTGTTTACTGACAACGTATCATAGCAATGCCCACCCCATGCCCAATTAAAGAAATAAAGTAAACTCAAATGCAAGTTCTGCATGGAAGGCTTGCTAGGGAAGAGAGCACAGCCACACTGCCTCTCTCTGAGAGAGGCCTTCTGTGAAAGACCGCCAAGACCTTTACTTAAAGCCTCCCAGAAACAAGTCAGAACTGCAAACAAGTTCACTCTATTGCTCAGTGCCAAGGTACCTGAGAGACATGGGGACCCAGTTTGTCACAGGACATCTGAAAATACTCGGTTTCCATTTCAGTCAAAGAAACAAACAGCAAACCCTGACCAGGTCTATTTCAAGTTAATTCCCTCCAGTTTCTCTTCTACCATCGTATTAATTGCTTACTTAATAAAATGCTGCACTAAAATTTGTGAAATCAGATTCTGGCAGAAAATCAAATGGGAAGAGATGTCTTCATGGCAGCAAGTTGGGCATACTCAGCCTCCTGCCTACCTTATTGTGTTTCTGTTGGTGTCTGGCCTTTGTATCAAGAACATGATAAGGGCTTTCTGAGTCCTGGTTGATATAATACACCAGTCTTGAAGGCAGTGTGATTTCTTTCTGCACTGCACTGCTGTGGCTGGTTTTTCTGCTGCTGCTATTCTGTTGCAATGTGTTGTCTTCATCTGCCAGGACTCCCAGGTTTTTTTCTGCAGTTTCATTCCAATGCGGAGCTGGGGGGGTGAGGGGACAGGAAGCACAAATATACACAAACACACACATATACATTCAGTAAATATATAAGTTCTATACTGTATCTTTCCATTAATTACATTAACAAAGTTTTCTATTGCTAAGAAGTTAGGAAGTAGAGACACCAAAAAACAAGTTATTGTCACAGTGGTTTGGCCTGGATAGGTTAGTAGCCAGGGAAGCTTATACAATCATATACTGTACTCATGTATACCCTTTGGATCCTCTCTTAGATCTGAACATCTGAACTGTGAGGGGTCAGAAGGCAGAATGGGCTTAGAGAAGAGTCAGCAAGTAACATGCTCAAGGGTCCTGACCCTTGTCCCCTCCCCCTTCAGAGGATGCAGCAGCTCAACTGTACCTGTCTTAACATCATCCCGTCTGAGAGCTAAGAACACTCCAGACATAACTTGGGTGCTGAATTCATGGACACTGAATGTAAAGTGATACTTTCAAATATATGTGTATATGTGTATGTGTATATGTATGTGTGTGTGTGTGTGTGTGTGTATATATATATATATATGATTCCCATTTCTTTCTAACTTTGAGATGATCGAAAAAACTGTTTTGCCATAAAGGGCTAGATGCTGGCAACTTTCCAAATTCTTTCTTTTAACCTCCAAGGCCAGCTTTCTGCTTTCAGTGACTTCCAATAACCAGTGTGCTCAACATTGTATTATTCTGATTGCTCATTATGACAAGCATTTTGGGAAAAACAGCCAAAGGTCATGCGCAAAGAGTGTCTTGGAGACTTTCATTCTCTGGTCCCCAAAGTATGCTTCTCTCACCTTAATTCCAACAGCAGGGACTAAACCTGGTGGGGAATTTGAGGGAACAAGCATTTGCCACTATTATTGCATGCCCCCCACCCATTCATATGAAGGTTCCCCAAGGCAAGAAGCAACTTGCTAGCTCACTGCATCTTCCTGTCACTGGAAGTTACATAGAGAGCGCTAAAGGACTCAGGAGCCACCAAATACCTCTGGGTGGAACCCACAGTCACTGGAATGGGTCTTTAGTGAATGCAACAGAAACGGACTTCCAAAAGTGAACCTGGGCTTGGGACGGGCAAGGGTGGAGAGGTCGACAGGGAGGCGCTCGAAGGCCAGGCTGGGGACCCACAAGTCCGGGGTACACGCACCTGCGTGCCCTTCTCTCTCCTCCCCAGGGCCCCACGGGGAAGGCAACGCAAAGGGCACCGGCCATACCCACCGCTGGGCGCAGAGGCCCCCCGGGCACGGGGCCGGGACGAGGCGGCGAGCGCAGGCAGCAGGAGAAAGACGAGGAGCAGGCGGCAGGGCGGCGCGCGGGCCGGCACCGGGCCGGCGGGGCAGGGGCCGGGGCCGCGGGAGACGCCGGGCAGGCTGCAGCCCGTCAGGGGCGGCCGCCGGGAGATGCTGCCGGGCGGCTTCATGGCTCATCGCTCCCGGGCGCCGGTCCGAGTGACCCACGAGAGCGCCGGGCTGGGCTGCGGGGCGGCTGCGGGCGGAGCCGGTCACGCCGGCTGGGCGCGCATGCTGCGGCCGCGGGCAAGGGTCAGGGGCTGGGGTCTCGGGGACGGCGGCGCGCCCTCCTCGGCTCTTTCCGCCTTTCGGGAAGCGGTCCGCAGAAGGGGTCCCCGCCGCTCCGCCAACTTGGAGCCTCCCCCAGCGGCTGCACCCTCCCAGTGGCGGGCGCGGCCGCACCAGTGACTGCGGGGGTTGCTGTCGGGCCCGAGGATGCTGGGGAGGCGCGCGCAGGAGCGAGCGGGGCGGGGACGCGCAGCGCGGGCTCGGGACTCGGGGACGCGCAGCGCGGTGCTGCACCCCACCCTCCGGGAGCGCGCCCGAACCGGGTTTCGGGTGCGGATGCTGATGCTCTTGCAGATGCTGATGCTGTAGCCTGCATGGGCCGCGCTGCGCATGCTCGATTGTGGGAGCCCCGGGGAGGTGTGGGGAGAGGGGGGTGCAGAGTGATGCAGCATCCCTTGCAGCATCAAAAGAGATGGTGACACCTCCAAAGATGGGGGTAGGGGAGAAAGAAGTTTCCAGTCAGGGATGACGCCGTAAAGGAAAGTGCAGGGGTTTCCAGGCCTGGGACAGGCCTGATCTGGCAACAACTTGCCAAGAAAAGCGACCCATCCTCAACACCCACTCCTATACCAACCCTCTCCAGCTCAAGGAAAACTGAGACTATGCATTTTCCTTTTCAAACCTTTATTTATTTCCTTCCTTCAAATAAATATAAAGGTCTGCAGCCAGGGAGGTAAAAATAGCTGTGCTCCTCATAGCAGCGAGTGGGATGACAGTGGGAAGCACTGTGGTGGATCCGCAGGCTGGCGTCTGTGGGCACGGAGCCACTGGGATCCCCTTGCAGGGTCGTGGGTCCTCCCTCTTTGTGCCCATAGGGCTTTGAAGAAAGCTAAATTCAGAAAGTGTGACGGGCCATATTCTGGAATAGAAGAAATACAGAGATTAGAAAGCAACCGTGGCAGCTATCTTGGGAAATCTATCGTTTGTCAACCAGCCTTGGGGGTGGGCAGGCATTTCTGAGAACACACTTCTATTTTTGAGATCCAGTCGTATCTTGTGCAGATAAAGGGGGGTATTTTCGCTCAGTGCTGTCAGTTCCCTGGTTAGGGTGGGTTAGCAGCCGCTACTAATTCTGGTGGTTCCAAATTAGGATTTGAGGCACATTTCTATCACGGACTCTGATAATGCCAACAGTAACTTATTCACTCTCCCAAGAATGGTCTGATTAATAACAATGGTGTCTACTCCATTATTGATATTTAAAATAGAGCTAAGGCTATCTACTTGGAGAGGGTTCCAGAAGTGTGTGATTTAAATGAAAGAAGCTATGCTTACATCACCTCCATCCTGTCAAGGCTGTTAGCCTTCTCTAGCCGAGCTTCACCAAAAGAACTTCTGGAGACAAAGATGACAGACTTGAACACAGACCTCTCACTGCAGGGCTGTTGAGGTGTCAGATATTAATTTTAACTTCTTTCCAAATTTAAAAAGTATTTATTGAACGCATAGATTTAATTAACTAATGTTAACACACACACACACACACACACACACACACACACACACACACACACACACACCATATGAGGGCAGCAACAGTTTTTATTCACATTGTAGCCCTAGGCCCTAACATGATATCCAAGGCCCAGGGAAATCTCTTGGATAATACATGGTCAATGAGTAAGCCAGGAGATTGTCTCAAGTTATATTTGATATAATATACATCCTGAAAACGGGCTTGGGAGACGAGACCACTAACCAGAAAGAAGAAGGACAAAGGTTCCAAGGAAGAAGGAAGTGAGAGAGGAGGCTGTCCCAGCACATGTTATTCCAACTGTATCTCTTGCAAGAGTTATAGTCTCTCACTGCTCCCTAAGCAAACTTAGCAGCTGAGAGGGGCTATCCAATCACCAGCAGCTATAACCCACCGCCCTACGCTCCTGGAATGCAGGATGAGGTTCTTTTTAGTTTCTAATGAGCAGTTGGGATGCTTTACAAGGAAGGCTGCTGACTTATGCTGTATAGCGAAAAACAGCATTTATATACAGAAATGTAATGTTTACAGAAATTGTTGGCGGCCAGACAGGGTATCAGCAGGGGAGGCAGGAAATGAATAAACCACCTAGGAAAGTCTGCCATGGCACATGAGGATATCAAAAGACAATTGTATTTGTGCTGAGTCAGGCATGGTGGGGACAGGGCCAGAAGAAGTGGGCCTCCTAGAGTGTAGATGGGCGTCCTGGGCGTAAGGTTTGTTTGTATAATAATGTACAGGGCTGGTGCAATGGCTCAGTGGTTAAGAGCACTGACTGCTCTTCCAGAGGTCCTGAGTTCAATTCCCAGCAACCACATGGTGGCTTAAAACCATCTGTAATGGGATCTGATGTCCTCTCCTGGTGTGTCTGAAGACAGCTATAGGCACTCATATAAATAAAAGAAATAAATCTTCAAAACAAAAAATATACATACTTTACCTTGTCCCTTGGAGGAATGTCCTCCCATAGTAATCAGAAACAGCTTGAGTCCTGGAGGTGAAGGCGTGGCTGATGTTTTAGCAAAGTGGTAAAAGCTGGGACCTTTAGGACAACCCTTAAGGCTGTGGAAAAGAACTCTGAAAACACGAGTTCAAAAATATATAATTTCTTAACAACGCAAAAAATTAGGATGCAATATGAATCATGAGGGGCTTCATGAATCTAAAGGGACAGAGGTAGCTATACATGAGCCAGCTAGCCGGAAAGATGCAAAGGCAGGCAGATTCCTGAGTTCAAGGTCAGCCTGGGACACCTTCAGTCCAGGCCCAGGTCTGATAGAAATGGTAATTTCAGAACAGGGCTCCACCCAGCTAGTTCAGCATCTGTGCTTAATTAACAGAGGCCTGCAGATCTCTGAATTATTTTGTAATGTTAAAAGAAAATGTGTTTACTGTTTCCGAAGAATTAAGGGGCTGGGATTTCCGGGTGCTGATTCTTAGGATAATCAAAAGAAAACCTGAAGTAAATGGCAGGACAACAAAAGGAGGTCAAAGGGATACAAATTGGAAAGGAAGAAATCAAATTATCACTATTTGCAGATGTATACCTAAGTGACCCGAAAAACTCCACCAGAGAACTCCTGCAGGTGATAAACAACTTCAGCAAAGTGGCCGGATATAAAATTAACTCAAACAAATCAGTAGCCTTCCTATACTCGAAGGATTAAACAGGCTGAGAAAGAAATTAGGGAAATGACACCCTTCACAATTGTCACAAACAATATAAAATATCTTGGTGTGACTCACTGGCAGTCTACATGCAGAAGAATGCAAATTGATCCATTCCTATCTCCTTGTACAAAGCTCAAGTCCAAGTGGATCA
>CM052709.1:55277351-55306952 GCA_028551405.1 Uromys caudimaculatus | reverse complement strand
CATGGCCCATGTGTGGGGGGTGCCATGGCCCATGTGTGGGGGGTGCCATGGCCCATGTGCGGGGGGTGCCATGGCCCATGTGTGGGGGGTGCCATGGCCCATGTGTGGGGGGTGCCATGGCCCATGTGTGGGGGGTGCCATGGCCCATGTGTGGGGTCAGAGGACACCTTTATGGAGTTAGTTCTCTCCTTCCACTTAGTGGATTCTGGGGCTCAAACGTGGGCCACAAGGCTGTGCGGCAAATGCCTTAGCTTGCTGAGTCTTGCCAGCCCTTAAATTTTATTTTTGTCTATTTAAAGCTACTAGATTATTTATTCACACACTTCTGTTCTAAATTGTGTTCCTAATTTCATATTAAAGATTTTTGAAATCCAGTCATTATATGTAATTATTTGTAGAATTATGAAACAAAAACCTAATTGTGGCCCAGATGTTTCTTACAACAGAGTCCACCCTACAAGATCTTTACTTGCCAGCGAGTTTAATTCTTTTTCTAAATTTTAAATTAACCAATAAAGGCACCTATTGTGCTTTACTTAATATGATTAATTATAATTTGCAACATTTATTCACCCGTACCAGTGACATTAGCTTTTGGCATATTAGGATGTTTAGATTTCTAAGAAAATAATTAGGAAAGCGCGAACCCTCAGCAGAATTCATTAAATGTTTTTATTCTGTTGTTCTAAGGCAAAAGGACGGGCCAGTACTAGAACACAGGGCATGCTCCTGCATGTTTCCTGCTACTTAGTGCCCTAAGTTGTACAGAGCGGTGCTGACCTGCTACATTATTTCTCTTCATTGTCATGGGAGTAGATTATTCATGTCATGAATATGGACGTGGCTTAGAGACAGGAACGGAACATCAGAAACAAACAAGCACGTTTCCAGAAAGAAGAGCGAAATCCCAGGATTTCCCGAAAACTCCCCAAGCTTAAGACTTCTCCTTTGCTCTTTTGATAAGTTATCAAAAAGGAAAGACTGTATGGTGAAATGCCCTTTCTGGCAGAAACCACTGATTTCCCACACACTAAATGTTTGGGTGAACTGGAATAGACTGTAAACAGATTTTTACGAGGCAGGGTTACATGGCCAGAAACTGATAAGAGTTTTAATGTCAAAAGTACATTTTGGAAAAAGTAATCAAAACTGTTTATATATAGACAGACACACCACCCACTACAAAACATCACTGCACAATAGATTAAGATCCAAATGACAGCTGGCACACACACACACACACACACACACACACACACACACACACAAGCACGCATACATACAATCATACATGAAATACATACTTTCGACTTTGACATGGGAAACAGACAGTGGTGTCTACACTAACTGATCCTGAAACAAAAACTTCATCTTAAAATGCAAACAAAACAATGTTGGGGATCAAACAGAGAAGACCATCTAAATTGCGCCCTGCCTTGGTGTACAAGCCCTAGAAAAGAGCTGGATGCTGTCCAAGAGAAAGCCTTGGAAACGAGCCCGCCAAGAAGAACATAAAACGATAAGAACAGAACCAACTTGTACAATGGAGAAGGGGAGAAGATATTTGTTTCAAAGCCTTCAAATTTTGTTATTAGCATGTATTCTCAGCATGCAGGAGGTAGAGGCAGAAAGGTCAGGCATTTAAAACTAGCCTTGGCTACCTAGCAAGTTCGAGTCCATCTAGGTTACATGAGACACTGCCTCAAACAAACAAGCAAATGAACAAATTAATGTGCTTAGAACAGTTTCAGTAGTAATTTCATGTTATAAGACTCGGAGTAAAATAAGGGTTTTCCAAATCAAAGGCACGTAGGAGCATGAGCGGACCCTTTTATACCGCACGGTTTTGCAAGTTGCCTCTTGTCTGTTTTATTAGAAGCCACAGAAGGCTGGAAAAATGGCTCCGTGTTGAGATCACACACAGCTTTTGCAGAAGACTGAAATTAGATTCTCAGCACCCGTATTGAGCAGCTCACAATCAGCTCTAGCTCTGGGAGATCCAACGCCTCTGGCCCTCCTAGGGCCCTGCATTCACACGTGGTATTCACTCACAAAGGTAAGTGCACATGAACACATATGCATCCTTTAAAATCAAATCTATAAATATATATGTAAAGTCATGGATTTGAGGATTGGCTCTGAACCATGGGTAAAATGTTTACCTATCATATAGGTTCAATCCCCAGTACTTAAAAGAAAACAAAACATCAAAAATCCCCAACTTGATTAAAGTTACATAAACAGTAGTTTCTTTTTAAATTTATTTTATTATTTTATGTGCCTGAGTGTTTTGCTTGCGTTCATACATGTGCACCTTTCCATGCATGCCTTGTGCCCTCAGAAGTTAGAAAGGATTGTCAGGTCTCCCTGGGACTCTAGATATAGATGGTTGTGAGCTGCTAAGGTGGTGCTGGGAATTGAACCTGGGTCCTCCACAAGCTCAGTAAAAGCTCTGAACTACTGAGCCAACTCTCCAGCTTCCAACAGTTAACTGCTCTTAACAGTTACAGCCAATGTAAAACCCGAGTCCTTGTCTTACATTAAAATATGAAGTTCTGTCTTATATTTAACAGATGGTGATTTCAGCAAATTCAGAGAATTTCACTTTAGATGGGTCACATTTATGATACGAGTGTTAAGTTTTTCTGTTTTCAATATGTTTTATGGGGTAGTTGAACCGTTGTGTAATCCACACAAAGAGATATTCATTTTCTTTTTATGGTACCTAATTTCATTGCCTTTTAAAAAGAAATACTGGTAGTCAATCTTTTATTTATTTGATATATTTCATGTTCAAAGTCAAGAGGCAACCTTCAATTATAACATCGCTCTCGTGGGAATTTTGCAGTCCATTTTGTGATGATTTGCTTGACTGAAAGGTTTACAGGAAATGCATTTTAGCAAGAGTCAAGAGCTGCTGAGAGCAGCCGGAAGGCAGTACTGGGCAGCAGCAGGAGCCAGTGATTCAGAATCAAAGGGTCAAAGGTCATATCTCACCCCAGCAATAAGAGGGCTTTAAAAAGCGGTGGCATGGAAACTCTGCCTCGTTGCAGAGCTGTCAGTTGCTGTATTTAATAAAATGTTTATTAGGTCAATATGCATTATTAAAGGATAGCCATCTTGGCATAGATCTAATATTTGGTATTGTCCTGGAAGAAAACCGTGCTCTTTTGTAATCTGTGCCTTCAAATGGACCATGGGCAATAATTTGTTGACAGTTAATAACATAAACCTTTTTCTAGAACATTTCCCAGAGATGGAGCAGCATTTGTGAGCCAAACGGCCATCCCACAAGGTGAAGCTCTGCATACATAGCAATATTACATGGTTCTGTCTCTGTTCCTCATGAAATAAAAGGGCAGGGACGGTCCCTTTCATGTAACAGTAAGGGTTCACCCATTTCGTTGGTTTGTGTCAATTACTGGGAAGAAATGAGATAGAAGCTATGTGTTCAATCAATAAAGAGAGGTAAACACAGAGTAATACTCTGCTAGCCCAGTATCAAACTCTACTGAAGAGTAACTACAGTGTTTGGAAGCCCGAGTGACTAAGCTTTACCCTGAACCGGTCTGCAGCACGTTCCTCTGTTGTAAACTAACAATCCCTGCTTCAGCTCCGGCTCTCGACCATCTGGCTCACCAGCCCCTTAAGAATCCTTGCCTTGGCCGTGCCCTTTTCTACTATCAACAATGTTCTAGTAAACATCTTGTGCCTGGCAGGAGACTTGCCTGTTCATTTAATTCATTCTTATAGTGCTTTTTTTTTTTTTTTTTTTCTCTTTCCCTCTTATTCGCTGCATAAGTTATTTAGATTTCCAAATCCGGTTCAGTGTTCCCTTATTTCTAATTCAAGCACCTTCTTCCAGCCTCTGCCTTATTTCAAATGTTCTCTGTTTTGTTGCTACTTGAATTTATCAGTCACTTCCTTGGGCTGACTATGAGGAGTATACCCATCTGACACGGCTTTGGGGTTCACTGCTCATAGATAAAGCCACAATAAGCAATTCAAAAGGTGAACAGGGACTGTGATGGTGCGCTGTGAGGCAGCGCCGAGAGGAAACAAGGAGGACAAGCCTAGACAACAATGCCGAGAGAGCAAGCAGCAAGGGAGCCTGGGAGCTAAGGAAGGACACGCTGAGGGAAAGATGGGATGGCAGCAAGGGAGCCTGGGAGCTAAGGAAGGACACGCTGAGGGAAAGATGGGATGGCAGCAAGGGAGCCTGGGAGCTAAGGAAGGACACGCTGAGGGAAAGATGGGATGGCAGCAAGGGAGCCTGGGAGCTAAGGAAGGACACGCTGAGGGAAAGATTCCCGGGATGGCTCCAGCAAATCTGGCCACCTGCCCATCCGGTCTAGGACTGGCTCTATCCTGTGTACGTTGGCTACTTTTGTGTTTATGGCCAGTTGAAAATGTCTCCTGTTTTCATTGTTTCTAGAACAATGGAAAGCCTTGTGATAAAAATAGCTTATTACAAAAGGGACCTCATTACATTTTAGATGAAATAAGGCTAGATAAACTAACCAACTTTCAGTTATGAGAAACTTAGATGTGCTCCATTACACATTTCAGCAACTTTCAGTCCAAGTTCCTGCCTAACTTGAATCAAAACCAGTATTAACACAACTTCCTCTTTTCACTATATAGCCTAAGGAATAGCAGGAGAGACAAGTAACACCAAGGTTGTTTGATAAAGCCTCAAGGAATCATATTATTTTATATTTACCTAAAACTATACATAGTACATGGAAATATGTGTGCATATGCATATATATGTTATATATTACATATATGTATGTTATATATTAAATGAAGTTCTGCCACTTGGGTTGACAATGCTCCTCCACAAGAACCATACACCAAGAAAAACTCAGTAGAAGCATGAGAAACCTCCTGTCTTAGAGTTTTATTGCTATGAAGAGACACCATGACCAAGAAACTCTTATAAAAGAAGAAAGTATTCAAGTGGGACTGGTTTACAATTTCAGAGGTTTAGTCCATTATCATCACGGTGGGAAGGACGGCAGTATGCAGGCTGATGAGCCAAGTGTTCTACGTCTTGATCCACAGGCAGCAGAATAAGACTGTGAGCCACACCGAGCAGAGCGTAAGCACAGGAGGCCCCAAAGCCTGTCCCATAGTGACAAATTTCCTCCAAAAAGGCCATACCAATAAAGCCCCACTTCCTAATGGTGCCATTTCCTATGGACCAAGCATTCAAAGATGTGAGTCTCTGGGGGCTGTACCTAGTCAAACCACCGTGCTTCCTTTCGAATTGTTGTTCGGGGCAATCCAGGTGATTCCCAAAGCCATATGAGATATTGCCATTGTCCTGGGATGATTTTCAGACTCTGAAGGTGAAGTCCCTACTGCTGAGGACATCACACTCTAAACACAGGACTCAGGTGATTGGAGCTGGATCTAAACCAAAAAAAAAGCCTTCTCCTGAAGTCTAGCTTCCACAGTCCCAGAAAGTACTACAAAAACTGTGAAGAGAACTGAGTCACCGCTGAAACCATATGCACACAAACAACAAAAATGGATCCAGTAGGTTGTATTTACATATTTGATCATGTATGTGTGTGTATAGCAACTATAAGTAAAGAAAAGGAGGCTATTCATTTGAGAATACAGAGAAAACATGGGAGAGGCTAGAGGAAGGAAAGGTGTAAATGATGTAAATATATTTTAATTAAAAATATATCATAGATGACAAAGAATAGTAAAAATACATTATAGTAAAAAAGAGGAATACATACAAAAGTTATAAAAAAAATACAGATTAAAGTCACTTCAGATCTATCTTATTGTTCTTAGAGATGATAAAGGTGGGAATAAGTAATGGCCTACAGGATAGGAAAACACTCCACAGACTACCGGGGAACTGTTGAACTCTCTTACTTCCAGAACTCTCTTACACCAGAGTTCTTTCCAAAAGGTTGTTTGCAGACAAGCACGTAATTAGAGCATAAGGCACATATAAAGGTTTAGTAATTTATGCCTTTGTCATCAAAAACTGATGCTTAAGAGATAATTAATTTTAGTTTCATAAATGCAATTTTGCATTTTCAAAAGAGAAATAGTCTTCAAACCAGTGTCTAAGCCTTTGTTACCCTGTCTTTTCTAACCCATCAATTGCCTTCACATTATCTTCTTCTAATTTACTGATCTCCTGGCTATGATTTTCTTTCAACTGCTTCCACCTTCCTGCTTCTCAAGAACCTACAGAACTCTATTGATTTTCATTTACACTGTATGTGGGTCTCACCTCCAGTTGCCCATTTAAATCTCCCAGTTTCTTCCTTCTGCTCTAACAATTTGTTAGCAGAAATGATTCTGCCGTCCCTAGCATTTCTTTCCAAGGGGGAAAAATCTATTACATTCTACATCAGGATTTTCTCTGTCCCCTTGCTTTTCACACTTCTGGGGTACAGAGATGAGTTATCTGATGACTAAATTGGAGAAGCATGAACTGAGCATGCTCACATCAGTGTCCCCCCTTGCTTTGTGACTTCCTCTCTCCTACTGCATTGTGCTCCCCACCGAGATCAGATGGAGCATAATCTCTAACCATAATAGGGTGGTGTTTTTGGTCACCATCTGTCTCTCAACTTGCACAGAATGTGGTTGCAGAACTAGGGAGCTGTTTATTGAGCCCTCTGAAGGATGCAATCCACCTATTTCTCCTCATTCAAAAGATTCTGAAATACTGCTGACCACTATACCCAAAAGTACCGTCAGAAAACATTTCTTACAGTGTCACCATGAATCGCAGATAGGAAAAGTGGGTCCCAGAAATTTAAGTTACTTGTCCCTAAGCTACCTGTTACTACCAAATTTTAGACTAATTTTTTTAACTCTTGAAATTATTTAAATCATTTGTCTCCAATGGAATTAATCATTAAATGGTTTTATTGGTGAGAAACAAAATTCAAAACTCTCATCAGAGATTCAGAATTATCACCTTGTTTTGCTATGACATTTATTGCTCATTGAAAACTGTAATTAAAAAAAAAAAAACTAGCCGGGCAGTGGTGGCGCACGCCTTTGATCCCAGCACTTGGGAGGCAGAGGCAGGCAGATTTCTGAGTTCGAGGCCAGCCTGGTCTACATAGTGAGTTCCAGGACAGCCAGGGCTACACAGAGAAACCCTGTCTTGAAAAACAAACAAACAAAAAGTCTTTAAAAAAAAAAAAAAAAACAACACCTAAGCCTGGGCTGGAGAAATGGCTCGGTTGGTGAGAGTGTTTGCCTGCAAGCACTAGAATCTGGGTTCCATACTTAAAAATAAAGTCTAGTGTAGAATGGTGCCCATTGCCTGTAATCCCAGCACTGGGGAAATAGGCATAGGTGGATGGTGGCTGGCCGGCCAGCCAGTCTAGCCTACTTGGGTTCGAAGCCAATGAAGGGGTAGAGACTAAGTGAGTCAGAAGCAGGGGATGAGTACACAGAAGCAGGGTTTTCCAGGTACAGCAGGGCAGCTACACATATGAACTCCCAGCAGTCATAACAGCATGCAAGACCTGTGCAGCACAAGCCAAATTATCTCAGCATGGAGAGAGGAGGTAGACATAAAGTCCCACTCCTAAATGAGAAATTGTTGGCAATTGGTAGCTGCTGGAAAGAGTCATTGTCTTTAAGGGTGTGGTCACAGGTACACTGACTGGAAAGCCATACATCCAAGAATATATAAATAGCACAAATTAGACTTGATGTCCCCCCTCCAAAAGTACACAAGTTGGGTGGATAGGAAAGAGGATATATCTAAAAGAAGTTGGGGTAGGAAAAGAAATATGATCTAAAGGCATTGTACAAAACTCAAAAACAAAAATGGATGCCACCTGGGGAACATCACCCATGATTATCATCTGGCCCCTCAATATGACGCACATACATACACTTGCCTGCACTTTCACATGCCCATATGTACACACACAAAAAGAGCACTAACTCAAACTCATTTGCTTTATAAAAGATGGTCTCATGGCCTAGCACTCTGGCCATTTTGTTACTGGCATGGTTTGATTTGGTTTGGTTTGGGAATTCTTTTTTGAAACTGGATCCCACTGTGTCACCCTGGCTGGCTTCTAACCTATGTCCCTCCTGCTTTGGCAATTTTCATTACTTAAGACAAAAACAAAAAACAAAAAAAACACCCTATGGTAGAGTCAAGGTTTCTCAAAGACACAGAACCATTGCTAAGGAGTCATCTCACATGATTACAGAGGTGATCTGTAGCCAGTAAACTGGAGAGCCAAGAGAACCAATGTGTGGGTCCAGTATAAGTCGAAAGACTGAGAGGCAGCAGAGCCAATGGCATCAGTACTATCTGGAATGCAGCAGCCTCAAGACCAAGAAAAGCCAGTGAGTGGTGTGATCAAATTTGAAGCCTTGAAAGACCATTGTGCCAGTTCAAATAGACAAGCAGATATAAGTCCTTATTCATGGCAGATTCCAGCAATAGATTACTTGTGAGGTCAAAAGGGAAGGGACTTTGCTTGACTCAGTCTCTGTATTCAATTTAGTCTCATCCAGAAATATCATCATGGACACATCCGGAATGGTGCTTAGCCAAAAATATCTAGGCAACTCAACTCATGGCCTAACCAAGTGGACTTACAAAATCAGCCACCACAAGTCCACTTCTTACCAAAGTTGGTACACATACAAATATCTTTAAGTCATGCTGCTCTCCAAAGAAAGATTGCAACTCCACAAAACATGATACAACTATCTTGAATACAACTGACAAGTGTTCTACCCTTCCTAAGAAGCAGATATGAAGTCATGCAACACTATGTATGGTTCTCACAGCTTGAATACTATGTGTTTTGAGTTGGTTTTAATAGTATTTTTATTCTCTGGAAGTTTCAGAGGCCAGGTAACTCAACAATTTAGCATGACCACACGCCTATGCAAACAAGAGTGATGTGCCTATTAATAAAACTCTGCCTCAAATTCAAGAGACATAATTTATTTATATTTATTTTTCTAGTCCCAGTAGAGCACTGTCACAGACAAAACTGTTTATTGAGTGATAGATACGCAGCATCCTTCAGACCACAGGGGAAAATGGTCATAGGATTCAAGTAATTGAAATTGTCAGGATACCGGACTGACTTAGCCAAATCAGCTTGATCAGAACAACTTGATACTAATTCTCATCTACATTTGTATCGACTTTTTTTTTAAGTAACAAAATGCAGGACAACAGTGTGAACCAAGCACGCCTTCATTACTGGAGTTGGAAAGAAAAGGGAAAAAAGGACAAACAAGTGCCAGGATTCTGGAATATGAACCATATTTTCATGTCTTTGGCCTCTTAGGAATATATATATATATATATTATATATATTTAAATAGTAAATAAACATTTATATATTTAAATCTATTTATATATAATATATAAATATATATGAATGTTTATGTATAAATCCAAGTGTTGTACTACTTTATACAATAGAACATTGGGTAAATTATCACATGATAAAATTGTATAGTTTTTAAATTTCATTTACAGATTGGTTTTCATGTACATAAGTGTTTTACCTGCACATATGTCTGTTCACTATGTGTATTCAGTGCCAGTACAACCAAAGAGGGTGTACCCTGGAACTGTACACCCTGGAAGAGGTTGTACAGATGTCTATGAGCTATTATGTGGGTGCTGGGACTCAAACTGAGGTCGTCTTAAAAGCCACCAGTGCTCTTAACCACTGAGCCATCTCTCCAGCCCTATTTACAAAGAGTTTTTTATATAGCATAGGGAAGTTCAACTGTTGCATCATTAGGTAAAAGAAACTGAATACAAATCAGTTTGTGAGTCACAAATTTACCCATTAAAAATTTATACTTATCCACATTAAAAAAGAACCAATTAAATGGAAGCGAATAATGAGATCATAGGCTGTAAGTGTCCTTTCCCTTTGTCTTCCTATAGTTTCTATGTTCTCTACAGAAATAGTGCTTTTGTTTGTTTGTTTGATTGATTGATTGATTGATTGATTGATTTTTCAAGACAGAGTTTCTCAGTGTGGCCTTGGCTGTCCTGGAACTTGCTCTGTAGACTAGGCTGGCCTCAAACTTACAGAGATTCTCTTGCCTCTGCCTTCCAAGTGCTGGGATAAAAGGTGTGCGCCACCACTGCCCAGCTTAGTGCTTTAATTTTAAACTCATAAAATATTATTTAAAATCATGTCTATGAAATCTGTAGTGAGATTTAAAATGTTAGTTCTGGGTTCTTGGCAGTGAAATTCAGGGCTTAATTGTGTAGCAACAAAAATGTTTGTAATAAAAAACAAAAACAAAAAAATCCAAAAATATATAACTGTATATACAGTATAGATGTAATTGCTTAATTTTGATACAATTTGTATGTATATTAAGAAAGGCAAACTCCAAAATGGTAACTGGATATCCATAGTAATACTAAATACTTCTCATTTGCTTTCTTGTTTTTCAGTATTATACAATTTTACAGAATAAGAATATATTGATTTTTATGATAACAGCTAAAATGCTGTAGCTTTTAGTTCAGAATTCAACTTGGTAGCTAATCTTGGCAGAAATTTTTAAGTGAAAGATTGAGTAAGACTAAATTAGAGGAGAACAAATTACCATGTTGGGAGAAATCTTTGACAGAAACCATCCTCTGGGCTAAAACAGCCTCATTGTACGCTTGAAAAGACCCCTTTCAACTCCATTTCATAATCTAAGTCTGCGATCACAGTTGGGCTTAAGATCCCAGTTCAACTCTGACATTTTCCCCTCTGTTATAGACAGTGACTCTCCTCATCATCACAATAACTCACAGTTAAGCCAATTATTAAACTCAAAGCTTTTCCAGAAACAAGACACTGTCTGATAGACAGAAAGTTTTATTAAACTCTGGTGTCTCCTGGTCCTTTCCATCCTCATGTGTTTTACTAAAAATCATTTATCAAACAGTGACAGATGGGAGAGCTTAGTCTAGCAGGGCACAGCCCCAGCACACGGCGGTCAGGGAGCCGGTCTTTCTCCACTGAGTTCACACAATCTGGCGATGTGGTCGCTGTTTCCTCCCTGGAAATGAGTTTTTGTCGCATCTCTGCAATACCTTGCTGCTCTCATCTCTGCAATGCATTGCTTCAGCACTGTCAGTCTGACAGTGTGAGCATCAGAAAGCCCTAAAGCCATCTCGAACGCCCCGAGTGAGCTCCAGGTTAGGCAGTTGTGTTTCCTAATGACCAGCTATTTGGAAGAGAAGCATAATGAAAACAAGAGGACTAGCAAGATGCAAAAAGCACTCAAATGGTAGAATATTCTCATTTTCAGACCATGGTCTGCAAGTCGTTTTGGGTATAAATATGACAAGAGAGAAACGGAAGAAATCTCTACCAAACAACATTATATCTGGTGATAACAGGTTTTAAACTAAGGCTTGATCTTTGCTAAAAAAGCATTGAGTGCATGAGAGAAGTATTTACCAAGAGGCCTCCTGTTGCCTCCTACCCTGAGGCTGTAACCCTGAATGACTTTACCACACTTACAAAGGTTCTTTGACATGTTGGGGGAGTCTTTCAAGTTTGTCTCAACACTTGTCTCGGTTCTTTCCACTCACACATTTTAAACTTAAAATGAAAACCAGAATTACATATGCATAAATAAAATGAACATTAAAAAACAAAACAGAAAGAACACATGGATATGTAGACATCAAAGGCAGCAAAATATGATAAGCAGGAGAAAAGACATTGTAGCTAAAGACAAAGCTAATTACTCAAGAATATCCAACATCCCTTTTCTGGGACCACATTTCCAGTTACGAGGGGACATGAGGCTGAGCTCTGACCAATAAAATGCGTGGGGGAGAAATAAACATCTCTTTTAAATCTGGACTTTGAAAATGTCTTGCGGACAATACTGCAAATCTCACTTTATTTTCCAATTGAATGGAGAAGCACTTCAGGATTTTTTTTTAAATCCCTAGATGTGGCGGCTTAGTCCAATAATTGCAACACTCAGTAAACTGAGGCAGGAGAATTACTGTAAGTTTGAAGGCAGCTAGGACTGCATAGTGAGTTCTAAGCACACTTGGACTACACAGTAAGACACATTCTTTAATTTATACATACATACATACATAAACACACATATATACATACATACATACATATATACATACATACATACATACATAAACACACACATATATACATACATACATACATACATACATACATACATACATAAACACACACATATATACATACATAAGCAGGAGAGAGGACGGAGAGGAGTGGAGGCAGAGACAAAGATAAAGTAAAGCTACCTAGCAACCATTTGTCCAATAATATCTATATCAAATTATACATGAGGAGGTAACATTTCAGTTCAGTCTTGAATACCACCTAAGAATAAAATAGTGTGACCAGTTTCCTAGGATTGTAAATAAGAAAGAGCTCTTACAGATGGGACACTAAAAGCCAGAGAAGATGGAACCTGCTCAAAGTCACACAGCTATGCTCTAGCCATCCTTGAGAGAGGGAGAACCACTAGATGGAGAACCTAGTGTTTCCTAAACTTTCCATGGTCCCCTCATCACTGTACCTAGCAAAGAGTAGGCGTTCTCTTAATTCCTGTCAGAAGACGATGACGCCATGCTCAGACTCCCAAACGCCCGCCTCACCACACACTCACAAGTAGTCTGAAATAAATGCAAGGGGGCTTCTTGATGATTGGAGAATTTCCTGTGCAGGCATTTTCATATTTAGGGACTTTTAAGGATTATTATCCTATCCTTGCTGTCCCCAAATTGTCATTATCCTAAATAACAGCTAATCCTCAATGATGGCTTCCAAACAAGATGCTTCATGGCACCCTGTCCTTGCATGGTCCCCTACCAACCTCGTAACCTTCCCAGCAGGACTTCACCAGAGGAAGTTTCAAAGGAGACTCCTGTGCCCATTCCTTTAGCTGTCAGATTATTAAGGCAGTGAGCCACAAAGAACTGATATTTCTCGAGGAGTCTCATGTTGGGAAGGAAAAGGCTGGGACCCTAGTGACAAACAGAAAGGAAGCTTGTTCCCCAGGAAGAGGTCTTACATGTGCTGACAACTTGCAGGACAGACGGAAAACCAGAACTAGATACCATGCTATGTCAGGAATAGGTAAATGATGGGGGACCACACCCTGACATGAATATTTGGTTGTGCATAAGCCTTGCCTTTGCCTTCTAAACCTAAGCTTCATACCAGAGCTCTCAAGATGGGCACAGGGGTCACTGGCCCTCTCTCTGTGTTCCTTTGCCAATGTGTCCGTATTGAATCAATCTCCTTCCTATCTTTTCATTATTATTATTATGTCTTCAACTGACCGAGTTTGCTTGCTATAGGGTCTCCAGAGCCTCTAGGCTTCAACAGCCTTAATAAATTTGGACTTCCAGTCAAATGTGGCCAAAATGACACAATACTGAATCCAGCCTTTAAAATAACTGGCTGGTTCTGGTTCCTCCCTCTTGAAAGATTTCATTTGGACATCCAAAGCCACACAATATGAGATACAGATGCCCAGGTAGAGAGACTAGATCTAGAGGGCCATGTCACAGGCCTGAGACAACATGAATATTCCAAGATCCCATCTCAGTGACTGGAAATCAAGTAGGGGCTTCAGGGCTACTCTCCAAAGATGGGCCCTATTGTTTCATAACTCTCAATATATGTGTCTCTATAGTTTGAATATGAATAGTGTCTCCCCCAAAGGTCCATGAACAGAGAAAAAGGGACCCCAAAGGAGGACAGGTTTATTTGGGCCACTGTTTCAGAGATTTTAATCTATGCCTAGTGGGGTCCATTATTTTCAGGAGAGTAGCAAGACAGCCAAATCCCAGTGGAATGGCACAATTAGGAGAAGCTGTTCCCCTCAGTGCAGCCAGGAAGACATAAAGAGGAAGAGAGGCCAGAGATACTGTCTTCATGGGCATTCTCCTGTCGCCAGACATTAGAACTCCAGGGACTATTCGACATAAAAATGGAACTCACACCAGCAGCCTCTGGGGTGCAGAGACTTTCAGACTTAGACTGAACCATACACTGGTACCAGTATAATATATTTATATTCATGGAGAGAGAAGAGAGACTACATAGATACATAGAAAGAAGATATGCATATGGGTATTGGTATATAAACAGACACATTTGTAGAGATTCTGTCTTATTGAGAGAATCTGACTATGTCAGCCTATAAGCTAAACCCTAGAAGGGAGAAGCTAGTTGTAATGAACCACAATCATGAATTCATTAATGTCCAATAAATGCAAGCATTGGTTCTGAGCTCAAATGAACTCAGTTTTAACCATCTTAACCCAACTATATGTCTCTATATCAGAGGTTAAAAAAGAGAAGACAGTCAAAAAATAAATCAAGATTACTAAGAAAAAAGTATACCAATAACATTACCACAGACCTCAGCCATTCTCCTGGCAGATATCTTTTCCATACTCCCATCCCATGTCACCATCCTGCAAAAAGAGTAAGGCAAAGAAGGTATCAACATGCCACAGAATGAAGTGATCGCCAAAGGTAGGTACAGGTTAGCACCCTTGGATACGCAAGCCTAACGAGCAATAGAGACATTCGGTGACATCAACACAGTCAAGCCAAGAGATATAGTTCTGGTGATGAATGAGGGAAGGCAGTGAAACAGAAGGACAGCAGAGAGTGGCTGTTGACATAAATTATAAGAGGAGAAAAATACTCATATTTGAAGATACGGAAGAGAAGAAAGGTTGAAATAAGGTGAGACAGGCTGTTAATCTACACATACAAATGGTTGAAATTATCTTATCTAGCAGCCACAAGCTTGTTGCAGACACTCGGGATGCATATACAAATCTTCTTCTAAGACTTATCACAGAGAGCAAAGACCATGTCTTAATCATCTTTGTATCTGCAGTTCCCAGGACCATGCACGGTACACAGCAGGTCATTAAGCGCTTGCTTAGAAATATGATGACAATCAGAGATAAATGAATAAGTTATAATGACTGCAACTGGAGTCAGATGTGCATTAAATAGATTTATGTGCCATTATTTAGACTAGCTCTTTATGTTTAAGTCACACTGAATTGCTGTATGCCAGATGAAAACAGTCATTAATAAATACTAAGGATAAAAATATGAGTCATCTCAGCTGAAATTAGATCTGATTTTGTATAGAGAAGTAGTCTTATTTTCATTAATTAAAGTTATTTCTCGAACCAGAGGAGGGAGTGTGCCCAGTAAAAACGCTTAATCAATGATGGAAAAGTGTGGCAAAGGGTCCTGGATGGTTGCAGGAATCAATTCATCTCTTCAATTACCTTCCATACACAGAAAGCTAAGCAGAACACCATCACCTTATCCAAGTGACAGATCATGACAACGAACACAAACATATCGAGAGCCAGTTTGCTAAGTTCAGAAAGGTCTTGTTAATTATGTGACTTCTCCCAAGACCTTCCTTAATGAGCTCCCTGAGATGGCTAGGATAACACACCCAGCTTGACATGCAGAGGTCCATAAAACCTTATTGATCTCACAGTGCCCGACTCCAGGACTCAACGTTGATAAGGCGTTAGGAAGTGCACCCCTGCCCACATCCCAATATATTTCACAATTTCTGCTCAGATCAGTTTCTCCCTTCCATCAGTTAACCCATTTGATGCCAAGTAATAATTAGGAGGACTGTTTCCAGGGTAGATGACACAAATGACTGTAAATAGAAGTTCATTCAGTTGGGTTTGCAAGGTTTGAGGGGATAATATTCAGGGAATATACTTCCGTTTTTCTAGCCTGATTGGGACATGGTTAGCAAATACAAATTCTATGTATTTAGAATGCATTTGAAGTTTGATCATGTATATATTATGTTATAATTATTGTAATCAAGCTGATTACATATCAATCACTCACAGTCTTTTTCTTGTAGTGGAGTCATTCCGGATCTATTTTCTTAGTAGGTTTCAAGTACACAATGCAGTAGTATTAACTACAGCCCCACACTCTGTATTCATTCTCCAGAACTAATTCTCCTTCCATTCAATGTGTTTTTCTTCTTGTATCTATTGTTCTCTTTCAGGGGTGTTCTGATACTGTCAACTATATTCTTTCACAGCTTGGCTCTTAATTATGTTGTATCTCCAATAACCAGTAAGTACTAACTTTACCATGAATCTTAGAATTGCCGTATACCAAAGTACTCTTTTTAATTATATGGGGAATCTGTTGCTTTGCAATGCTAAAATCAATTGTTACTTTCTGGAAAGCACATTTTCCTTCTGGAATCATCTTTTATTTACTTTAAATGCATGATGCTTGAAGGAAGTGAGCCTACAGCTTGGTTCAGGAGTAGACTAATAGGATTAGCTGATAGGAACACCCCTACCAGCCAAGATCAGCCCAAGGTAAGTCTATCAAACCCATTGAGGCAGCTTCTGGATAATTTCTAGAGGAAATGAGAAAGGAGATCCTTGCCCATCATCCTACCAAGAGAGGAGAACTTATTTGAGAAAGGAACCAACAAAGGGTTCAGGGCTGAGAGACAAAGAGAATGTGGTGATAAGCATCTACTTTTTTCATCAATAAATTTTCTCTTACACTTACAGGTTTTGGTGTTGGCTTTTATGTAATTATAATTAAAATTGCCTGTTGTGAAGATATTTTAAAACGTTCTAAGATATAAGAAAATGTAGTTGTCACTACAGATTGGGCAAAGATTTGAAAGGATTTGGGGACCCACTTAGAACCCCAGAATTGATGTGAAGATTGCTTTCAGATAAATGCACTTGAGGTTCAGCAGAGGCAGAAATGGGCTCTCAAAATATCTGACTGAAAGCAGCAATTTCTGGGGAAAGAGGCTGCATCAATTTCCTCTCTGGAGAAGTTTCATGGCCATGAAGAACCTTCAAGAGTAAGCATCACAAACTTTCTTATCTTCCACTTACTGTCCTTAAAAATCAATTTGTCTTTCTACAAAAAAAAAAAAAAAATGTATTATTTCTTCTCATTGCTCTTGCCTTGCCCTTGCTGGGTTGCATATTTAAATCTCTACTTTCAACCATTTGTCAACTACTTCTTTTGTTAATTCTGTAAGCATAGGGGCAAACCTCTTCCCTCCTGCTCATTTGTCTCATGTCATTTAATTTGCAAGAACCCATCTTAGAAGATACAAGGATAGAATAAAAAGTCTTTTCCTCCCAAGGAGGACAAAGAGAAGCTGAAAGCTGGAGTACCTGCTCTGGTTCCAAGAAAGGCTACCCCAAACCCATCATCCTTCCCTCCACCTGTCATCTATCAAATCAAAGGGACAACAAGATGAGGAGGGAAGTTGCATTAAAACACGCGTAGAACTTTCACTTTAAATTTTTAAAAGTCATTTTAAAGTAGCTATGGATATTTACTTCAACAATTTATTGACTTTCTGCTGCAGCATTCTACAAACTCCAAAGTAAAAAATTGCCTTTCTGAAAGCATCCAATGACATCTATTATTCTTGAGCAAATGGCCATCCTCTGATTGCTGCCTGGTCTACTCATGCTCAGCTGACTCACAGTCCTCTATCACACCAAAGGCTGACAAGCCCACTAATATTTCAACCTAAAGTCTAAGGAAAGAATTGATCATCCCCGTTCCCTAATCACTCTCAAGTTTCCAACACCTACATCCCCCAGCAATCATCTGATATGTGAATTTTCTTTATGTGTGTCCAAGAAATATTCAAGAATCTGGGCCTGGTGGTTCATGCTTGCAATCCCAGAACTCAGGAGGCAAAGGCAAATGACTCTCAGAGATTTTGAGGCTAGCCCAATCAACGTAGAGAATTCCAGGCCAAGGGCTGTATAAGGAGACCCTGTCTCAAAGAGAGAAAGAGGGCTGGGTGGAGCAAGCAAAAGGAGAAGAAAAGACAAGACTTCTGCACATGAACTGTGCTGTTATTTTTTGGTTGGTTGATTGGTTGGTTTTGGTTTTGGTTTTTCGAGACAGGGTTTCTCTGTGTAGCCCTGGCTGTCCTGGAACTCACTCTGTAGACCAGGCTGGCCTTGAACTCAGAAATCCACCTGCCTCTGCCTCCCAAGTGCTGGGATTAAAGGCATGCGCCACCACGGCCCTGCACGAACTGTGCTGTTTAAGGGCAGTAATGGCAAGGTTGTTGTATCTTACACCGCCATGTTTTAGACTAGCTCAACTTTCCCAATTGTCTCTTGAAAAATTATTCTGTTTTGTTTTAAGTCCCTTTGTCTGAGATACTAAGTTTTAAAGAAACTCACCATGACTGACTGAGAGGTTATTTGCTATACGCTAATACTGCAGAAAAAGAAATAGTTAACCAGAATCCCAGCATCCTTATTACCTGTCACCACAAGCACCAATGAGCAGAGACAGAAATTGACTCTTCAAGCTGTGTTTTATTCAGAGAGCCACCCATCTGGAAGGACAGAGATCTGACACCCCAAATCTGCTCTCCTCTCCCCTCTCCAGCTGGCACATTGAGTAGAGTGGAGATCAAAGCGATCAATCACTCCAACACTTCGTCCCTCTGGCAGGCAGTCCACCTTGTCTGGAGCTCCTGGTGTTAGCAGTGTTTCTCCTCTTGCACTTTCCTTTATAATCGGATTTCTTTGTGTAGCAGAAGTTCATATATTCCCAAGGCCACTGAGCCTTATGTTCCTCTCAAATTGTCACTTAGGTTAAAGGTTAACTCAAAGCAAACAATTAGCCAATGTGTAAGTGTCATTTCCTTGCTATATTATAAAGTACAGGAGTGGGTTTTTCTCTAATATAGAATATGAACGTGCCCTCTCTGTGCCTCTTGCTCCTCATCCTTCCCCAGTGTCTGTTGTAACTCTTAGAACTATTAGATCTGTCGCAGATGAAAAATGGCACCCTGCTGCTGTGCATCCAGTCTATTGTTGGCATGGTGTCTTAGTCTGCTTTTTGATGCTGGGATACAAAAAAAAAAAAAAAACCTTGGAGAAGAAAGCATTAGTTTCAGCCTACAGTTTATAGTCCATCATAAAAGAGAAGTCAAGGCAAGAACCCGGAAGCTACAACTGAAACAGAGACCGTGAAAGAATGCCACTTACTGGCTTGTTCTGCTTGCTTCTTCACACAACTCAGGACCACCTGTGCAGTGATGGCACTGTCCACAAATATCTGGGCCCTTCCATCAAGAGAATGTCCCACAGACCTACCTATAGGCCCAGCTGATGGAGGTATTTTCTCAGTTAAGGTTCCTGTTTCCCAGATGTCTCTAGTTTCTGTCAAGCTGACCATTAAAAGCTCATATGGCTACTTAGCGGTGAGGAAGCTTTCTGATGTGAAGTTGTACATGCTCAAACACACCATGAGCAACGGAAAACAGTTCTGTGAGACATTGAGACTGGTTTTAAACAGAAAACAAGCAAGGCTTCCCTAGGGCCTGCAAAGCGCAGCAGCCAGAAGTAAGAAAAGATATTATAACTGAAGAAATATTTTCTGTCTTTCATAAGATGTGACTTTATTCATCTTTTTTAATAGGTCCTTTGAAAACAGCACAGTTTTTGGCAGATAAAATATTTGTAACATTTCCTCTCTCCCACCAGAATATGTTTGCAAAAGTAGATAAATACTGGTCCCAAGACCCCCTAACAAGTCATCTTATATTTTGTCTGTCCGTCTGTCTGTCTGTTTGTTTATAGTTTTTCAGAGCCATCTGATGATCTTTAGATAACATCAAAGTAGGGAATAAGGACTCACTAACCTTGTTCTTTAATTAAAAGTAGAATGATATTTAACTTTGAGGAAAACAATGTATTTGTGTAAAGAATTATAGAGACTGGCCAAGGAGATGAAAGTTGAGGGTTATCTCAAGGATTTTCTGGCAAAAGAAAAGAGAGAACACAGGCCCTGGGTGATAAGGATCCTGCACAGCACACGACCTTCCTGTCTGCTGTCCTGGATGCCGCCTGTCTATGCATAAGAGCCCTTTCACGTACCTGACACCCCTGAGGCGGCCATGGTCTGGGGATGAGTTTAAATGCACATGCATATGTATTCTCGATGGCTTTTGAATAGACCGTATTTCCTTCTCACCAACTCTCGATTTCCAAGAATCAGCCTGCAAATAGCAAGTGGATAGATATACTTGGTTTTGGTGACACTGTAAGCAGCAGGGGCTAAAGCCATATTAATGAAGATTTTGGTGCATTCTGCTACAAACTGGAAAGATACACACACACACACACACACACACACACACACACACACACACACACGCGCGCGTGCGTGCACATGACAGTCCTTCCTGGGCCTCTAAGGTCTAGTATATCTTAACTTGCATAGTAGATTCTGGTTTTATTATTTATTTATTTTTATTTATTTGTATTTTGAGAAAAGGTTTCTCTGTGTAGCCCTGGTTGTTCTGGAACTCGCTTTGTAGACCAAGCTGGTTTCAAACTCAAAGATCTGCCTGCCTCTGCCTCCTAAATGCTGGAATTAACGGCATGCACCACCACTGCCTGACTAGTAGATTTATTTTTAAACCTAGGAAAACAAAATGAAAACTAAGCAAGGTGATGCATGCCTATAATACTAGCCCTCAGGAATCTCGTTTTGAGGTCAGCCTGGGCTACATAGTGAGTCCCTATGTGGTAAGAGAAGAGGAAGGAAGGGAGGGAAGGAGAGAAGGAGGGAGGGAGGGAGGGAGGAAGGGAGGGAGGGAGGGAGGGAGGGAGGGAGGGAAGAAGAGAAAATACATTTATGAACGGTCTCCAAGTTTTTATTGTTTTCTATGACTTGACATTCCCCTCCAAAAAGTTGAAATGTAATTGTTACCATGAGAGTATTGAGAAGAGGGGTCTTTAAGAAGCAGTCAGATCGCGAGCCTCCAGTCTTTATCAAGAGACCATTGTTGTCCTCACAGAAGCGTATCTGTTACCTCAGGGACCACACTGTGAACTCTCTCCTTGGCCTCCTCCCCTCCCCTCACTCCCTCCTTCATACCTCCATGCTCCACTGTGTGACACCATCTGCATTACATGATATAGCAAGAGGGCTCTGAGTGATGAAATCCCTCCATTGTGGACTCCCAGCCTCCAGAATTATAAGCCAAATAAACTCCTATTGCGTATAAGTTACCCAGTCTGTGGTATCGTGTTACAGAAGCAAGAAAAACAGACTAAGACAATGTTATCTATACATGTATAATGTTAGAGAAATCGTCCTGTTTGTCTTTTTTGTGTAGTTGTCTACATCCCCCTACGGCTCACAAAGTTTCACTCCAACCCTGCAGGGGGCCATTATCCTGGTGATCTCTTTAGGATTTGCCTAGGGATTTTTTTTCTCTGTCTCTGTTCTTTCCCTCCTCAGGATCCTAACCTCAGTAGATCCTATACGTCATTCTCTAAATTATCCTGTAGATGCATTCTTACCTAGATGGCTGCATTTTAACACGGACTTTCAAAAAAATGTTGGAACCTAAATGAATGGCAATTTCAGACAAAATGGAAATTGTTGGGGAACCATCTTTGACACCAAGATGCCATGAGGGTGCCCAACCCTTGATAGTTCCCCTGTTGCCCTCACCCTTAGGAGATAATGTTGGTCAAGCTCTAGCAGGAGACCAGCAGTTGCAGAGGACAGGATCACCCAGCCCCGTCCCTACCTCCCCACTCCTTATTCCACCCCCAGAGTCTCCTATTCCCACTGCAGATTAGAATGTGCTCTCCTTAAAATTCTCACATTCAAGTTGCATTAAAGAGACCATTATGGGCTGTTTGGTGTTATTTTTGGAGACACATGCTCACTATGTGGTCCTGGTTGACCTGAAACTTGCTACGTAGATCAGGCTGGCCTTGAACTCACAGAGACTGTTTGTCTCTGACTCCTGAGTACTGGGTTTAAAGGCGTGAGCCTCCACACCTGGCTAATAAGTTCTTTTTCTAGGCTATAAAAATAGCATCCAGACTAAAGGAGAAGCTTACCAAAACCCAAGACCAGAGGAGCTGGTCATGATCAGGCCCTCATTCTCTTAATCTTTCTCTGCCTTGCACCCCCAACTCTTGCATTGTCCACTTCTAAATCTGATGTTCTACATCCAGCTCATGGGTGGTCCCACACGGGTACTCACCCTCCATCATATTTGAGTTGCCAGCTAGAGAGAACTTCGGCTTTGTTAGCCATTTTTTTTACTGCCTTGTAGCTTCCCTTAACGAGTTGATCTTGTCTAAGCAGCTCAAACAAGTCTAAAGAGCTAAGAAACACAAGTGTGCATTAGTAAGCAACATACATGCTTTTCTGAAGTCAAAAATTATTCCAATGAACTTCCCGTCTCAGCTGAAAAGCAAGAAAACATTAAAACCACATTAGTCAGGCAAATTAAACCTAGCCTGCATGGAGAATGAAAATATGGAATTTGTTCTTAAATGAAATGTTTTCCTTTCAATATACATAGAGTCACTTAAATTGAGCCTGAGGGTTTGTGAGCTACGGTTCTTTAGGATGCTTTGATGAACAAGACTTCTGCTGCTCCTCATTCCAGAGCTTGCTGCTTTTACCCCATTTGTTTTCTTCCTTCCTCCACATCTACCACTTTGAGAGTCACTACATGATTTCACCATTTATTTTGAGCAATTGCGGTCCCTACCAGCAACTTCACCAGGCATGAGAATCTGTGTTGTTCACTGGTCTAGCCCACACACCTAGAACAGTGTTTGGAACACCAAAGATCAGAATTAGAATGTATTGACTGAGTAAATGAAACATATACAACAACTGAAAACTCTCGTTGTTTAAAAAATTTCCTGTATGTGCAAAGGTCAGCAGCCAACCTTGGCTGCCATTCCTCAGGAGCTGTCCACCTCAGTATTTTGAGACAAGGTCTCTCTCTCTCTCTCTCTCTCTCTCTCTCTCTCTCTCTCTCTCTCTCTCTCTCTCTCACACACACACACACACACACACACACACACACACACACACTCTCTCTCTCTCTCTCTCTCTCTCACACACACACACACACACACACACACACACACCTGGGACTCACCAGCTCAGTTCTGCCTCTATTCCCAAGTGCTGGAACTGCAAATGGAACCCACTGCCCAGGTTTTTGTGTAGGTGCTGGGAATCCACTGCAGGCCCTGATGCTTGCACAGCACACAATTTATCACTGAGCCATCTCCCCAGCCCTCTCTAGGTTTTTAAAGTTAGCAACCAATGACCTTTGTTGCCAAGATCTGTACAATCACTTCTTTTTTTTTTTTTTTTTATCCCTCTAAAAACTGAATATACAATTTGAAAGTCATCTGATACTTTTCCGTTATTTTTTTTTTTCTCACTAAGGTGGTTTGTCTCCTGACTGGTGTTTGTGTTTGCTATCTTTTTAGTGGTAGCTTTCTCAAGGTTGGTTGCCATGATTGGTCTTATCAATTTGAGAGGATTTGGGGTTTTGTAGCCCAGATCGGCCGCACACTCAATCTGAGGCCAAGAATGGCCTTGAACTTCTGATCCTCCTACCTTTACCTCCAAGTACCAAAATCATGTGTCTGCACCACCACACACAGTTTATGTGATTGATGCTGGAGATCAAGCCTGGGGCTTTGTGCATGCCAGGAAATTACACTGCCAAGTGAGGTCTAGCCTCAGGGCTCCTTCATATGATTTACAGTCACCTAGGAGACACACATCTTAGGGTGCCTGTGAGGGCTTTTAGATCCAGAAGCATTTAGATAAGGATAGAGCCCCCTTCAATATTGGTTGCACCATTCTGTGGACTGGTACTGGGCTGAATAAAAAGGAGAAAGCAAACAAATACCATCAATTGTCCCTCTCAGCCTCCTGACTGCGACTGCGACCTGACTATCCATCTACCTCATACATCTGTGATCACAACTACTAATTCTCCTACCACCCCCTTCCCTGACATAGTGGGCTGCACCCTCAAACCACAAACCAAAATAAGCCCCGCCTTCCTCAAGCTGCATTTGCCAGATATTTTGTCAATCAATAGGAAAAGTAACTGCGACCATGACTTATGTTGGGGTGGTAGGCCGATCTTGAATGCAGATGATGTGGGCTGATGTTTGACTTCATTTCAAACTGCGGAGCCCTTCCTGTCTATAACTTCTACAGGGAAAACCATCAAGATCCAGAACCAGGTCTTACTGTGTAGGGCGGGTGCTCCTAGGCCATAGCACTGGGGCTGCTATAAATCTAGTAGCTAAGCCAAGCCTGTCCTGCTGTGTAGCTGCTCTGTGCATCCTCCTCTTCCTTACAGGGGTTGATCCTTAGAAAGCCACAGTTCCAAATAGTGATCAGAACTGTTCCAGCCTCTTTTCATGGTCAGAACAAGTCCACCGAGCTTTGGTTTTGCACACGGATGCTGGCTCTGGTGTCTTACAGCACATGGCCACCCCTAGCACTGCCTATTTCTGGACCTCCAGCCCAGCAGGCATAGACTGCAGTCCTCACCTACTGCTGGGTGTTTCCATTCCTGGTCCATGCTTAACCCACCAGCCCCAGACACCATCTCCTAACAGCTTTGTTCTTTAAGTTTGGAGTGGGGAGGAAAAATTTGAAGATCAACTCACAATATTCGTCCTTAATGGAGATGCCTGGAAAGAAGAGAAAGAAGCCTATTGCTACAGATAAGTCAGGGATCCAAAAGTTAAAAGGCATTGCAGATTTGTTTCAGGACAGCCCTGTTTCATAAGATAGAGATAAGCGAGCCTGTCTGCTGAGAGGTAAGTGAGTGACTCTAATGCAAAGAGGGGGAAGGAAGGGAAGAAGCTTCACTGGGGTGCCCACCAGTCCTGCAGTTGGCCAGGCTTTGTCCTAGCCTCTCTTGTGTCTGAAACTCAGGAGGAATGTAACTGTGGTGGTTGGGTAGGAATGACCCAAGGCTTGTGTGTTCCAGTGCTTGGCCATAGAGAGTAGCACTATTAGGACATTAGCCTTGTAGAGTAAGTGTGGCCTTGTTGAAGGAAGTATGTCACTGTCGGGGTGGACTTTGAGGTAATATATGCTCAAGCTATGCCCAGTGTAATGCAGTCTCCTTCTGAGGCTTGCAGATCAAGATGTAGAACTCTCTGTTCTGTCTCCAGAACCATGTCTGCCTGTATGCTGCCATGCTTTCTACCATGATGAAAATGGACTAAACATCTGAAACTGTAAGCCAGCCCCAATCAAATGTCATCCTTGATAAGAGTTGTCATGGTCATGATGTCTCTTTACAGCAATAAAACCCTAAGACAGTAACCGAGAGGTTAACTATGGTGCTAAAATCAATTTTTCACTAAAACCCCACCACTGCTATAGTTGGTCTAGAAACCTCTTCTTGCATGATGCAGAGATCTGTATCAAGTAACTCCCTAGTCTTTCAGGCTCTCTCAGGTATTTTTGTCCCTGTTTGTGTTCATTCTGCATATTTAAAATGTCTTCATTTGCATTTATCTGTGTCCACATGCCAAACGGAGCTGCATACCCACTTCAGGATGCAAACTCTGCTTAACTCCTAAGAGGTTCTCCAAGCACCTCACATTCCTGGCCTTGTTTCTCATCAGTCCAACTTCCTGCCCACCCCCCTACCCCCCTCTCTCCAGTTTAATTTGTTTTTGTGAAGTCCAGTGATGTCATTTATGCTAAGAACCCTGCCCTTTCAAATTTTGCAGATTTTCTGCTCACAACAACTGCACTTCCTATGTTCGATTTCCCTTCTGCCTCAACATTTGTTCCAGACTGAGAATCCAGCCATCAACACATTTCTGAACTAGAGTAACTGTGGGTGACACTTCTCAAGTCCTGAGTGGTACAGGAAGAAGCAGCATGTCATTTCCCACACAGTCTCGAGCTGTCTCTCACACCAACAAAAGCATTGCTGTCTTGTCCATGTTCCATAGCTGCACAGCCTAACGGCAGCCTCAGTCCATCCTACTTCTCCCTAAGGAATTCCTATCTCTTGCAGGTAGATTTCATTTGTCCTCAAAATTCCACCTGTTCCTAAGGCAGCTCAGTCCTCCTCCACAGCATGTAGGCTTACACTGTCTCTCTGACTGACGTCATACTTCCCAGTATGCTCTAATTCCACTTGATCTCAAGGAAAAAAAAATCTATTTTTAAAGCTATCCCACAGCATTCTGGTTCTGGCACAAACCTTTGTATTTTCCAAGAAGATTCATGCTCAGGTCTTGTAAATATCTGCATTTGGGGATGAAGGGGAGATGGGAAGCAGGAAGGAAGAGACAGAAGAGAATCCAGATAACCATTCAGAGGTTTCTCTTAGGTGTTGAAAGCAACGTGAAAAACACAAACAGAAAAAAGAAGACACGCCTGACAAATATGGCCTCAGAACACATTTAAGCCTGTATGACAGAAGATTCCAGAAATAGAACTGAAAGAGCAGAGCAAAACCAAGTGGAAGAGGGAATCCAGGCAGCACATCCCAGAGACTCCTAAGACGAGTGATACAGAGAAAGTGCGAACAGAAATTATGAACAGACAGCCCCAGAAGGGAAAATGCAAATAGCTAATAGATCTGAAAAGATGCCCTGTACGACTAGGGCCGGGAAATACAAGTTAAACCTATAATGTCCCACTGTGTGTCCCCATCAGACTGGCCTCAAGAGTGCTATGAAGTGGGGTTTTTTTTCTTCAAGGTTTTAAGATACAGGACACTTTGAGGTATAAACTGGTAAAGGAGTTGCCCATTCCCTGAACCCCAGCAGTTCTCCTACATGGATTTCTACTCATGAAAATGCTAGCACATACACATAAGAAGCTGTGTCTAAAACTTCTATGCAGCATAGTGTACACTGAACAAAATTAGTACCAACTAAGGAAACAAGATCAAGAAATGTCATGTATGCACAGTAGTATATTGTGTAACCGTCCAACGGTACATACTAGGGGCTGGAGAGATGGCTCAGCAGTTCAGAGCACTGGCTCTTGCAGAGGACATGGGTTCAATTCCCAGCACCCACATAGCACCTCACAACTGTCTGTAACTCCAGTTCCAAGGGATCTGACATCCTCACACCACTGCCCATAAAATAAAATTAAATAAATTGTTTTGAAAGGTACATACTACAATGGATGTACATACATAGAAAAGTCTCAAGATAATTGTGAAGAAAGTTCCAAAATAAGAATAATACACTGTGCTAGTGTTCATCACACATACATGTTGCACTCACACACAAGCAACACTAAAATGGTATTGTGAAATCATAACGGCAGTTACCTGTAGGGACTGAGAAGAGTGCGTCATAAGTGGGAAGCAGAATAACATAGTTATCATCGGCAAAGAGCTTAGTAAGTGCCTTATGGTGTTTATGTAGTACCTTAGGGTTTCATTGCTGGGAAGAGACACCATGACCAGGGCATCTCTTATAAATGAAAACATTTCATTGGGGCAGGCTTACAATTTCAAAGCTTTAGTCCATTGTCATCATGGTGAAAAGCATGGCAGTGTGCAGGCAGACGTGGTACTGGAGAAGGAGCTGAGAGTTCTACATCTTCATTCTCAGACAGCAGAAGAAGACCGTGCAACACGGTGCATAGCTTGAACATCTAAGACCTTGAATCCCGCCCCCACAGTGACACACTTCCTCCAACAAGGCCACATCTCCTCATAGTGCCACACCCTATGGGCCAAACATTCAATACATGAGTCTCTGGGAGCCATTCCTATTCAAACCACCAAAGGTACTTTAAATGCATTACTAAATGCAATCCTTAAAAACCTCCATGAGATGGGTATTAACATTTATTCACCAGAGGTCAAATAACTTGTCTACTATTGCCCAGCTAGTTAACCAGCAGGAAAGTGAAGTAGAATTTGTTCCGAGGTAATCTGGCTCCTGTTGCTCCCAAACTACTCTATTCTAATGTCTAAGTTACCCAGATGGTGACCTAGCAGGAGGAAGGTTCTAGAATTACTCATATAACTAAAGACTAATCGTCAATAGGGAAAATAAATATCACTACCTATCTTAGATGAGACTGAATCCAAAATGAAAAGAATAATGAGAGTGGGAAAAGACCAGACAGAGGGATGGAGGGAGGGATGGACAGAGGGACAGAAGCACATAAGGAAGGGCGGAGAATGGAGGAAAAGAGATGCACTTGCACCCCTCTTCTCTGCTTCACGGTGAATTTCACAGCCCTGACTAATGGAACACTACATCACTCCAGAATCCATGACAGACTCATGAACACTCATTGAACACTGAAAGGAAGGGAGATTAAAAGAAAGAAAAACCTAGAGGTTGTTCTCTTGTCACACGGCATCTCTGGTCTCAGAAGAAGAACCATTTGTTTTGAAAGAATGTCTCCATTGCCCTGGGAATTAATTCCTAACACACAACGCCCAGTTCTCTGCCATTACCTGAGGGTTTGCCTGGTCCACAGTCATTCTGCTGCTTGGCTTCGATGAAAGAGAAAGATGAACTCCTTATAGACATAGAACAGGCTGGATGCCCATTTCTAAAAAGCCAATCAATGAGAGAAACCCACAACACATAAAGCTAAAAAGAAATGTGTGCCAGGAACCAGGGTCAATCTTTCCTTTGGCACAAATTGCAGGCCCAAGCTGTATTCTTGGACTTGACCAATCTACCATCAGAGGTCAAACCATGTGTGGGTGGGGTAACAGCTGAAGTGAGATGGGAGCGCCCCCATGTGGCAGAAGCTTTTCACTAACCCTGTTGGGGCTAATAAGTTTTCGCAGGCTAGTTCCTCCAGTCTATGTGTCATCCCCTTATCCTCCATGGATTTGCTTTTCTACAGCGTCTCTGTAATAACATTTTGAGACAAGAGTTTTTGAGTGCTATAAACATTGAATACCAGAGTAACTGTGGCTGGGGGTTAGCCTGCAATATTTTCTCAGTAATAGACAGTCCAATGTGCCTACTTGTGTCTGTCTTTGTCAACTCACACTAAGCTTCTTATGTAAACTGATTGTTTGAACCAGTTTTTATTTAGTCTTATCTGATTTTCCAAATGTCCCTATGACCAAGGAGACAAATAACTCTAGTGTCTGTCGTTGGCTGTGATGTAGCTCTTGAACAAGGGCACTTAGTCCTATGACTAAGAACAAAACAAATCCTGTTTCTTCCCAAAACCTCCAGTAGTCTTAGGAACACCAAACATACATCCACTTCTCCACAGCCTGCAGTATTCCTTCCTCGCCTGGCTGAAGACCCCAGCCAGGTATAGAACAAGCTTTTAATTTGGCAGCTATTCTTGTGGCAGCAACATTTCCCCCAAAAAAAGTTCTTTCTCAGAGAGTAAAATGACCAAAACTCAAAGGCAAATTACAAGTGCTCCTCATATGGGCACCGACACAATTATCTAAAACCGTCAGCTTCTTTCCCAACACCGAGTTCCTTCACTCTCCAGTGAGATCTTTTCAATACGTATTAAAGCAAAGCAATGTCTTCTGCCCATCCTATTAATAAAGAGGTTTTAAGGACTTGCCTGGATATATAGAAAAATAAATATGTAACGACTTGGTTTTGAAAACAGTTTGGAAAAAAATACCCTCGGATCCTTTAAAAAAAAAATCATGTTCAAGCTTAGTTTTCAAATAAAAGGAGGTTTATGCACAAAGATTTTG
>CM052709.1:55260879-55277251 GCA_028551405.1 Uromys caudimaculatus | reverse complement strand
TTATTTACATTTCCAATGTTTCCCCTTTTCTGGGTCTCCTCTTTGGAAACCCCCTATACCCTCCCCCTCCCCGCCTCTGTGAGGGAATTCCTCCTCCCACCTACCCGCCCACCCATCCCCATATTCCCACCTTGACATTCCCCTTTACTGGGGCCTCTAGCACCCTCAGGCCCAAGGGCCTCTCCTTTCTCCCTGATGGTCATGGAGGTCATCCTCTGCCACATATGTAGTCCGAACCATGGGTCAATAGATGTGTATTCTTTGGTTGGTGGTCCGAACTCCAGGAGGACGGGGGGGGGGGATTCGGGCCCATTGACACTCTTGCTCCCTCCATGGGGCTACAAATACCCTCAACTCCTTCAGACCTTTCTCCAACCCCTCCATCTGGGACCTCACTCTCAGCCCAGCAGTTACTGTTAAGTGAAACTTGGACATTCTGAACTTTTGGGCTAATATCCGCTTATCAGTGAGTACATACCATGTTCGTTCTTTTGTGACTGAGTTACCTCGCTCAGGATATTTTCAAGTTCCATCCATTTGCCTGCAAATTTCATGAAGTCATTGTTTTTTATAGCTGAGTAGTACTCCATTGTGTAAATGTACCACGTTTTCTGTACCCATTCCTCTGATGAGGGACATCTGGGTTGTTTCCAGTTTCTGGCTATTATAAATATGGCTGCTATGAACATAGTGGAGCATGTGTCTTTGTTACATGTTGGGGCATCTTCTGGATATATGCCCAGGAGAGGTATAGCTGGGTCCCCATGCACAAAGATTTTTACTGAGACACTACAGATAGACTAGAACCGACCTAAATAAGCAACACTCGGGGACTGATTACTGCCATCATTTTTCTTGGCTTAATGGTTTTCCCTTTCAGTTTCATATTAAAATCTATGAAGAACAAAAAACAAATCTTATGGGAAGTAAAACCTGGCCAAGTAGTTAACACTACCCAAGGGGTTCTCATGTGAAGCAGAGTCTAGGGCCACTAGGCTAAGGACGCCATGACAGATTACTATGCAGTAGTGATTATGCAATCAATTAAAACAGTGTGTTTTTATCTGAGAATATAGCTCAGAGGTAAAGCACTTGCCTAGCATATGGGAGGTACTCAGTTTAAATCCCAGCATATATATATATATATATATATATATATATATATATATATATATATATATATATATATATAAAATCAAAAGTTGCAAGAAACAAAGGACTCCTTCAAATCCATCATCAGAGACTATATTCAAGGTTGGCCAATTGTCCCAGTAAAAGCCTTTTCAAAAGTGAAGGACCCATCCAACTCAAGATTACACATTGTTCCCAGTTGTTAGATTCTCTGACTTTCATGTCCTTAACCTTTGAAGATTATGGGACAATCATTTTTAGAGAACGTATTTCACTGTGGGATGTCTGAGTTCCCAAGGCCATCCTTAGATTTGATGATTTGCTGGGAGGATTCTTCTGGTTCTGCGGATAGTTGTATTCTTGGCTAAGTTCATTACAGCCAGGGAAGACAAAGCAAAATCAGCAAAGGGGCAGAGCATGATGGGTAAAACTCCAGAGAGCCCCAGGTGCAATCTCCCAAGAGCCCTCTCTAGTGAAGTCTCAGCAGACTAGCCTAACTCCTGCCCACTCCCCAGGCACAAAACTGTAAGAATATCTGTGAAATGCTGCCTGCCAGGAAACGCTTTCTAAAGACTCAATGCCGTGATAAGACTTACCGGAAGTGGTTATATGCACTTTGTCTAATGAGTTCCGAAATTCCAGTCTCCGGAAAAGAAAACAGGTATTCAGCAAAGGGTACATTCCTTGGAGAATGCACGGTAGGCAGCTCATTTTGGTTATTATGGTAAGAGCTTTCCTGTAACCAACTTCCCCAGCTGCCAACCAAGATCCAGCTTTGGCAGCAGTCTTTCTAAAGACAGCCTCAGGCCTGCTGAGTTAAATAGCTCTTACCTCCACAGCCCGATTCGTTTGATGAGTCTCGTAATCAGACCCAGGTAATGCATTTTTCTTCCAGACTCTCGCAGATGTATTCTTCCCGTTGCCATTGTGGGATGGAACATGACAGCTAATGGTGGCTACTCTTAGCCCATTTTTTGTTTTGTTTTGTTGTTTGTTTTGTTAATGTGACTGCTAATACCTCATAGCTCTCAGTCCTTCCTCCTTTCACTTCGTCCTCTGCCACACATTTGGACAAGCTAATGAGAAAAGCCGGGTGTTCTTTTCTTGAGTGCTGGTGGGAAGTCCACGCTACACAAGGCCTGGCCCACAGCTGGAACCCCTCTTCCTAGTAGCACCATCCCATTAAACACAATAATCGCTGAAACCCAGCCAAGCCTGGAAGTGAACTGCAATCCCTCCCCTCAGGAGACAGATGCAGGAGGATTACTGCCATTTGGGGGCCCATGTGGTCTACATAACAAGTTTCAAGCCAGCCAGGCCTGTCTCAAAAACAAGCAAACAGTCGAAGCCCACCATCCCAGTGATCTCTCAGCCATTCATAGACCCTCTGGGGTCCTGTCACCCTCTCCTTAGAAAACCTTAGTCCAAGAGCACTAAATCTCATGTTTTCCTTAGTGTGTGTTTGGTGATGTCAGTCTTGACATTTGAAACCATGGGACAGAGACAGAGGGAGCATGCCACATCTGCAAAAGTCCCTTGCTATCAAGATAGTATCTGCAAGGTTCCTAAGTCATAATTTTCCCCTTTTACAATCAATCAATATTATAAAACTCTGTGTGTGTGTGTGTGTGTGTGTGTGTGTGTGTGTGTGTGTGTGTGTGTGATGTGTATACAGGTACCCTTGGCAGCCAGATGAAAGCATTGTATCCATTAGAGCTGGAGTCACAGACAGTTTTGAGACCCCTAACATGGGTAGGAAGTAGAGGCAGGAAGACCATGAATTCAAGGCTTCAGACATGTTCCAGGCCAGACTGAGAGAGATATTTAAAATGTTTTCCTTCCTAATTTTATAAAAGCACTAAAATCACAGATTGACCCCCAACACGGTGATATTTGGTGACTTAAATATCCCATTCTCACCAACAGACAGGTCATGAACCTAAAAACTAAACAGAGACATGTTTGAGTTAGATGACATCATAAATCAAATGAATCCAGCAACCATTACAGCACATTCCACCCAAATGCTAAAGAATACACTTTCTTCTTATCAGCCCATGGAACTTTCTCCACACTTGACTATATATGAAGACACAAACTCTCAATAAATGTAGGAACATTTAAATAATGCCCTGAATCCTGTGAGGCCACAAAGAAATAAGGTGACTAGCAACAAGAGAAACACCAGACGGCACACGAACTCAAGCAAACTAAACAACACCACTGAATGGAAACTGGGCTGAAAGATAAATCAAGAAAACGTTAATTCCTAGAATTGAATGAAAATAAAAATCCAGCATACCAAAATCTATGGGACATGATGATGGCAGATCTAGGAAGATAGGATCATTCAGGAAAGGGTGGATAGAATATAGAGTTATAGATGGGGGAGAAATGGAATACGAAGGATGAAATGGGGTGGACAATGGCAGGGGGGCAGAGGACGGGACGTGGACAGGGATAACTACCACTAAAGGCCTTTTGAAAAAGTCATATGGAATCTTTCTAAAAGCATATACACTTATCAAAAGAGTTTAAATGGAATTACCTTATATTGGAAGAGGCAATATTCAACTAGATACCACACACTACCAAATAAAAGTCCCAGGACCAGGAATGGGTTTGTTCTTTTTTAGTTGGTGGCCAATGGGTCCCATCTACTCCTATACATTACAGGCTACTGCTGATGTTCTTGGTGACCCTCTAGAATTTCATGGTAAGACCCTATTGCTGAAGACACCATGCACTTGAGTCATAAGCATGAAGAAATCTTGTGGGTATGAACTTGGAACTCCTGGCTAGCTTTCATAGTGCTGGAAGGCCCTATGCACAGTATTGGCGGTTGGAGGGGTTAATCATCAGTCTCACCAAGCTGTGAACTCTTTAAGCTATAGTAAATGAATAACCTGGCAAAATATGTCCACTGGCACACTACTGGCACAAATATTATGGGAGCAACCAGCCACTGTCTGCTTAGATCCACTCCACTTAGTCCACCCCATGAGACCCATACCTGACGCTGTTAATGAAGCAAGAACTGGTGGCTAGATAGGTCATAGTCCCTAAGGGAGAACCGACTAGCATTATTCTGCTAAACAGACATATCAGTAAAATGACTCCTGATATCTTTGTGATATAAGTATCACTCACCCCTCATCTGAGAAGCTTCTTATTTCAGTAGATAGAAACTAATGCGGAAACTCACAGCTGGGCAATGTGCAGATAATAGGAGATATCAGACTGTTCGTTGCTAAACAGAACATCTGTATCACACACCTCCCCTCAAGGGCTCTTCAAGGAAGTGGGGGACAGAAAGAGTACAAGAGTCAGAGGTGGTGGATGACTCCAAGAAAACACTCTTTCCTGGATATGACAGGGCACTTGTACATATGATCTTACGGTAATTATGACAGCAATCATAAGACCTGCACAAGTTCCAGCCAGACAAAATCCCAGCATGGAGTCCGGGAGGTGAACATGAAATCCTAGCTGAGAAGCTATTGGCATTTGATAGCTGCTGGGAAAGGGAGAGTCCGTTTTCTTTGATGTGACCTCTAGTATAGCAACAACACTCCAGGGACGGTCCACATCCAACACTGACTGGACTTAATAGGTTAGAGCGAGAGAGCCCATGAAATAGGGTGGGAATGGAGGTGGAGTGAGGCTGGATCTGATAGAAGTTTGGGGAATAATATTAAAATACATTGTATGAATTCGCAAAGAATTAATAAAAATAGCATTCAAAAACATTGCCCTTGAGTGCACTAGTTTTCTTAAACTTTCCATATTTTCAGTTGTTTGGTTGGGTTTTCTTTTTTTATATTCGTGTATTTATTTTGCATGGTTGGGATGAGTTCAGAGGTTGTGTGCTGAGAATCAGTTTTTTCCTTCTACCATGTGGATCTCAGAGATTGAACATGGGCCATCAGCTTTGGGGACAGGTGCCTTTCCCTGAGCTATCTCCCTAGCCACACGATTTTCAAATTTTTAAAACAATATTGTGTAATGAAAGACAAAAGATATAACTGAGATAAACTAGAGTCTCCTCAAAATAAGAAGTGAGACAAAGAGAGAAAAACAGAAAAAAAAGTCCTAAATCTTGTGACAATATTTGGTATGGTCTTATAAATTTTTATATAAATATTAGAAAGTCCTCTTATCAAAATGTAACCCCATCACCGCCACCACTAAAATGCAGTATTTGGAATCCAAAAGACTTGCTATTTCAAACATGATACACACACTACTAAATGAGACTACCTCCTCACACTGACCTAACCCCTCTTCAATGATAGTCGTTAGCCAAAGATCCTGTGGCATCTGGCATGGGAGCCAGAAACCTGTCTAGATGCTTAGCTTAATGCCCTGATGCCACAAATAAAATTCAGAGTAGACAGTGAACTTTTTCCACTAACACTGGACATCCATGGAATTCAAAGAAAGAAAGGAAGTTTCATTAAACCGTAAAGAACAAACAAATGTGCAGGAGAAGCTGGAAGGAAATCCAGATTGTTTCTCAGATTTGTAGGTAGCCTGCCTCCGCACGACTTTTTCCGTCTTTTGACAATAAACTGTTACTTGCAGGATTTAAAGAGCCACTGTAGAAAGATAATTTACCTGAATTAACATAAAGAAAATTAAAATCATCTTTCCTCCAAAACTCAAACATTGTGCCTTCTTGTTCACAGATTTTTTTTCCCCAATATAATCCAGCGACTAATGCAAGCCCTGTGCTTGGTATGGCTAATTCGGTTTTCTGCTTCCCTGTTCATACATATTAAAGGACTCAATGACATAATCGGCTTCGCTTTTCACTTGGTTGCTTAGGGCTTTTAAAAATAAGACAGAAATATCCACAGCTGTTATAGGCAATCACTCAGCTCTTCGGGAAGAAAATGTAGATATAGAGACAGGTGGCTCATCTCTGGGCACACATGCAGAGTCAAGGAGCCAGTGCTACAGCTGCCTTGCCCAGAGATAACCAGTGAACTCCTAGGATCGCATTACTAAATATGGTTGCAGACACACAGTCAGGATCAAGGCTATGGCTTTTCTTACGCCTTGCTTCTCCTGAAAGTTGACCAAGTTTCCACTGTAGGGGATACCTTACAATTTCTAGGTGGTTCAGCAGCCTAGAAAAAAAATGGGACCTGGCAGCAGGTCCGACAAGAGGCCTTGCTACCATTTTGACAGCTACCTTAATGAGAAACTCTTGACCTTGGGACCCAATTCATGGTGGCAAGCATGGGGAGCTGATGGGCAACGTGGGTGGACAGGAAAATAATGAAGTGACTGACACTCTCTACTTCTACCTTTAAAATGGCACAAGCCTAACCTAGCCAGACCTTCTCCCTGCTCCTGAGCGAGTGTGAGACCATAGCAACTCTTAAGCACTCCAGCTCCCTTCAGCTGCCTGAAAAGCTTGCCTTGTAAATTCTGTGACTCTCAGCACCCCTGCACACTGCCTGTTGCTTGGGTTCAAAGTGTCTACTCCATTTCAGTCCCATAGTCACAGATGGGACCGAGTCAGACTACTCCCAGGAAATGAGACTGAACAATGACCGAAACAGAATGAGTCTCTATACAATCCTCTATCCTACTACATAAAGCCTCTCCAAACCAACCCATGGAGCTGTACCTAATGCTGATGATCCATGCTTCAGATCATGAAACTGCAGAGAAAGAGGCAGGTTTCCATGGTTTCCCGCCCTGCCCTTCCACTGTGGTAAGTAAGCTCTTCTACCATAACTGAAGTGAGTTCTTGAGCGTGCATTTTATGCCCCCTCACCCCATCCCACTCCTCTCTCTCTCTCACTCATTCACACACACACACACACACACACACACACACACACACACACACACACACACATTTTAATTTTATCCTTTACCTATCAAGAACCAAACATTTTACATGACAATGTTCAAAAGCAGCCATATACATGGATGAAATGTAAAACCACCACACATGCTCAAGGAAAGGCCAGGCTCAGAAAAAAACAGAAGACAATTTTATTCAAACATAGCCGGGTAACTGGCACAGACAGAGCTGATAACAACAACAAAAAAGAAAAAAAAAAACACAAAATAAAAATAAAAAGCCTAAGATTCTGAAGAAGAATCCGGGTTCTAGAGCTACCACATGCACTTGAAAATGCACAGAGAAACGGGAACATATGGCCATGCCAAGATAAAAGGTAAAGAATAGAATCTGTCCCTGAAAGAACATAAAGGCAGATATGCTAGTCAAGGTTTTTTGAACAATTTATTTGGTCCAGGATGGTGGTACAAACCTATAATGAGAGCTGGGCAGAGGTGTGAGGCTCATGAGGACACTGCCAGTCTAGGTCACACAGCAAGCTCCAGGCCAGCATGAGGTACATAGTAGCCTCTGAATGCAACAAAACAGACAACTAAACAAAATCATGACACCCAGAAATCTCAAGGAAAAGAGAGAAAGACAGGGAGATAATGAATGCATGAAACAGGAATGTCAGGAGACAGGACACTAACACTATGCCAAGGAGAAAGTCTGAGAGGGAAAACACTGTGAGAATAATAATAATTTAAAAAAACACTGAGAGAAGCAAGTGCACATTCCATCAGGCAGAAGGTATTGAGACCACAAACAGAAAGAAATAAGATTGAAGAAAGGTGAGCAGAGCCTAGGGGACCTGGGACACATCCTATGAGCCACACAAGGAAGAGACAGGAGGAGGGAAAGAAACTGTCTGAACAATAACCAGATACCACTTCAGACTTCTCAGATATGGCGAGATGCATGCACACACACATTTAACCGTGTGGGGTGAGCTCAAAAGAATGCAAGTGGAGAAGCAGTGCAAACAACCTACTAAAAGCCAAACCCAAGAGAACTCTAGACGTCTCAACAGGGAAACGGCTCATCACATACAAATGATGCTCAAAAAGATGCAATAATCCTACAGAATTAAATATGAGTTCTCATAAGAACTGCAGGACCAGTGAGGGGGGTCAGGGCCTAACCACCATTGCTCCAGGCTGATGACCTGGGAGATGGTACGAGAGAACCAACTCCTGAAAGATAGATTCTGACCTCCAAGTGCACAGCGTGGGATCTGCACTCAGGAGAGCATATACACACTCACAACACACGTGTATACACACACAATCACACCACACACACATACACACACACACACACACACACACCACACACTAACATACACACTCACACTAACACACACCACACACACCACATATCACACACCATACCTCATATCACACACCACACTACATATCACACACAACACATATGTACACACACACACGATCACATACCACACACATACCACATCACACAGCACTCGCATGCACTCATACACCGCACACTTATACACACTAACACATACACGACACCACATACACCGCACCCACACACTTCACATACTCACACACTCACACACACAAACTCTACACCACACATAAACACACACATATATACATACACGGTAAACAAATATATTTACATTTTTTTTAAAAATTAAGATGATTTTTAAAAGGATACCTTTTGGAGGCCAGAAGGCAAGGACCTGATATATTAGAAATGCAAAAATGAAACAAAACCACTATTGAACATGAATCTTATACTTCATGTTATGTCTTTAAAAATTAAAACGGTGGGAGCTGAAGAGTTCCTCAGTGGGTAGAGTGCACATTTTACCAACATAAGGACCTGTGTTTGCACCTAAGCATGGCTCACAGGGGCTCACAGAGACTGAAGTGACAATCACAGGCCCTGTATGGGTCTGAGCTAGTCCTCTGCATATACCCTATGGTGTGTAGCTTGGTGTTCTCGGAGACTCCCAACAGTCGGCGTGTCTCTGACTCTTTTGCCTGCTTTTGGGGCCCTTTTCCTTCTACTGGGTTGCTTCGTCCAGCCTTGATATGAGGGTTTGTGCCTAGTCTTACTGTATTTTGGTAAGCCATGTTTGGGAGGCCTGCTCTTTTTTTTTTTTTTTTAAAGGGAAACAGAGGAGGAGTGGATCTGGGAGAGAGAGAAGGTAGGAGGAACAGGGAGGAAGGGAAGGGAAACTTCAGTTAGAATGTAATGTATGAGAGAAAAATAAATATAAATAACAAAAGAAGCATGTTTGAACATAATGTATGAGAAAAATAAATAAATAATAAAAGAGGCATGTTTGAAATGTAATGTATGAGGAAAATATAGATAGATAGGTAGGTAGATAGACGATGATAGATAGATAGATAGATAGATAGATAGATAGATAGATAGATAGATAGGTGTAATTAAAAATAAAGTAGAAAAGGACAGAAGAAAATACCCAATATCAACCTCTGGCTTTCCCATGTGCACTCGTGTGCACACACATGCATACACCACATATACACACATCTGCACATAAAAACCCAGGAGAAGAAAGATATCCTCAAATAAACGAAGGCTAAAGGAATCTGTTACCATTGTAAACTGGCCCTGAAAGAAGTGCTTCAAAAAGGGCCTACCAGGTGAAAGGGAAAGACTTGAAACAATACAAATTCAAGAAATATAAATGACAGTTAAGGTAAATACACAGGCAGTTATAAAAAGCAGAATGTTTGTAACAATATTTTAGGATCCCACGGCTACTGTTCCACGTGGTTAGAGACTAGTAAACTAGAAAATTTTTAGTCTAAGTCCTATTTAAATCCGTGTTTTTGTTTTCTCTCTAATTTGAGGTATATGGTTTTCAAGTAATAGCCCAAGATTTGTGATACAGAATACAAATATACAATGTTATCATAGTAGCAACTGAAAGATGTGGGGACAGAGATATAAAGGAGCAGAATTTTTTTTTTTATAATTTTGGTGTCAAATTGGAAAGTTCAAAATTTGATTATTACACTCTTGGGGTGTTAAATTTCAATTACGGTTTTTGCCAAAATAATAAAAGCAATCTTAAAATTGTTGTGGAATCATAACAGACCCTGAGTATCCTAGGCAACTTGAGTAAAAATAAACAATCAGCTGAGGCTGTAGCTCAGGGTAGAGCTCTTGTCTGGCATTCAAGAGGCCCTTGGTCCAATTCCTAGCACAAAGGAAGCGAGCCAGCCAGGCAGAAGGACAGACAGACAGACAGACAGACAGAGACAGAGAGAAAAAGGAAAGTGGGAAGGAGAGAGGGAAAAACCCTAGAGATTAAACTACCTAATTTCACAATATACTACAAGCTAGCAATTAAAACAACATGGTGCTAGCTAAACAAACAAAACCCAGATGCACACAAGAATAGGGAGCATAGAAATAAATCTGTGCATTTATAGTCAGAGGACCTGATGAAGGTGCCAGTAACAAACAATTGGAAAAGGATAGTTTATTAGTCAAGTTTATTAGTCTAGAGGAACAGAACAGATTGAGTAAAATACATATGCAACCATATGTATACATGTGCGTGTGTGTAATATATATATATAGGCTGAGTGCCTCAGCCATTCCAGTCTGGCACCAGAAACCTGGGAAGTTCCTGGAGAGCCACTGATCCTGAGTGGTGGAAGCCTGGAAACGCAGGTTCTGATGTCAGTGGGGAAATCAGCAACAGCAGCACAAGGGAAATCAACTTGGACACAAAAGAGAAGACAGACAAGAGGGAAGGTCAGCGAGGTGAATAATCTTCCTTCTCCTGGCCCTTTTGTTTAAGACTTAGCTTTTTTCATGTGCATGGGTGTTTTGCCTGCATGTATTTCTGTGCATACATTGTGCACAGAGGCCATATCCCCTGGAACTGGAGTTGCAGCATTGTGAGCAGTAATGTGGGTTCTGGGAGTAGAACCTGGGTCCTTTGGAAGAGCATCCAGCGTTCTTTCATTGCTGAGCCATCTCTTTGACCCCACAAGTCCTTTTCCACCTGGGATGCTTCAAGAAAGTACCATTCACACTTGGAGTAGGTCTCCTACCAACTAAGCAATCTGGTTATTTCTTCAGGCGAGGCCCCTATTTCAGTGATTCTAACTTGTGGCAAGTTGGCACTAAAACCAGCCATGACAGACAGAATCTTCAATAGTGATGTGGGAAAATAGAGCATCTGTATGCAGCGGGGTGAAATGATCGCACACAGGCACAAAAATCAATCTAAAGTTCATTAAAGGCGCAAATGTAAACCATGAAATAGAAAAGCTGCTAGGAAAAAATGGGGACTTCTGTTTCTCAAATAGAAGCTTTTACTAGCACATATTAATTATACAAAACAATAGACTTCATCATAATATTTGTATCCGTGTATATAATATACTTTGATGTATCTGCTCCCCTGCTTTTGTTCCCACTCCCCAATACACTCAGTCTGTCTTCCCCAATAGACTCCTTTCTTTCTTATCTTTTCTTTTTACATTCCACGTATGACAGCGTGACATATTTTCTTCCTGAATCTGGGCTTATTTCATTTAATATGATGATCTCCAGCTGCACCTATTTTCCTGAAAATAACATAATTTCATTCTTCTTTATGGCTTAATAAAACTCCATTGTGTTTATGCACCCCATTTTCTTTATTCAACCATTAATGGGCACCTAGGACGCTTTCATCGGCTTTCTGCTAAGAATAGAGCCGCGATAAATGTGTGTGCAGATGTTCTCATTTTCTTTCTGCTGCTGTGAGGAAACCCTGACAAGAATCAACTTAGAGGGAGGGAAAGGATTTATTTGTCTCACATTTCCAAGTCACAGTCCATCATTGGAGGGAGTCAGAGACAGAACTTGAGCAGGAACTCCAAGCAGAAACCGTGGGGGACTACTGCGGGCTGGCTCACTCGGGTTCCCTCAAAGACTCAAGCTTAGTGATTTTCTATACTGCTCAGGACCACCTGCTAAGGATGGGTGGCTCACAGTGGGCTGGGCCCTCCTGCATCAACTAATGATCAAGAGGACCCCCCCACAGACACGCCCACAGGCCAATGTCACCCAGGTAATCTCGCAGTGGAGGCTCCTATCTCAGATGACTCTAGGCTGTGCCAAGTTGACAATGAAAGCTAACTAGGACAGCAGGTCCCTACCTTATGTCTGGACTTCGATTGCTCCAGGTGTGTACCCAGAGTGGTATAATAGCTTAACCATATGTAGTTCTATTTGTAGTTCCTTCCAAAGCCACCTCACAGATTTCCTCAGGCGCTGAACTAATTTACATTCCTACCAACATCCTGTAAGGGTCCCTGGGAAAAGATTCTTGGTCTTGGTCTGCACAATGATTTTGTTTGGGTATGAAACTAAAATGACACGCAACGAAAATTTAAAAATAGACAAATACGATTACATTTTCATTTAAAAGCTTCTGCGCACTCCATGATACGATCAATGAAGAGACTGACAACATATGGTATGTGAGAAAGCTTCCATAAACCATGCACCTGATAAGGTTGGTGTTAACATCCAAAGAACGCAAGGCATTCCACTCAAGGAGAAAACAAATACTCCTATTTGAAAATGGGCAAAAGGCATATCAAAAGAAGACACACAAATTGCTGGTGGGTGTATGAAAAATTATATTCAGCACCACAACTCATCAGGGAAATGGTATTAGACCTCAGATATCATCTTATACCTGTGAAAATGACTGTTATAAAAACGACAACAGAAACAGCGGTGATGAGGGTGTGCAGAGAATAGAGCCCTTGTCTGCAGGTGATAAAAATGTAAATTACTGTGGGCTGGACAGCTCGATGTGTCCTCAGAAAACGCAGCACACAGACCATGTGATCTAGCAATCCCGTCCCCGGGCATAAATCCAAAGGAAATGAAAGCCACACCTCAGAAGTTATCTGCACCGCTCTGTTTGAGAGAAGCATTCATCATTCACAATAACCAAGATATGGGAACAACTCCGGTGTCGCTTAAGAGATAAATGGATAAAGAAAATGTGGCTGTGTAGGTGTGAATATCCTGTTGTACAGCATAAGTATATACAATTTTCATTTGTTGACCATAGCATAATAAAGCTGAGGCGGTGACAGGATGGAAGATGCAGATAGCAACACAGTATCAGTTGGAGCCGGCGGGAGCCTGCTCTCAATAATGAACAAAGTAGCCAGACAGAAGATAACTAAGGAAATAGAGGAGGAGATGAACACCACAATTCATTAACTAGATCTAACTGGCATCTCTAGCTAAAACAGAATCACAATATGAGCTATTTTCCAAGATACACCTTATATGAGGCCACAAATTCTCAACAGATTTTAAAAGATAAACGTCATACTAAGTACCTTCTCCTACCACACTGAGATAAAGTGAGAAATCAGAAGCTAAAAGAAATGGAAAAATTCATCAATTTGTGGAAATGAAAAAAGACTTCATCTATGTATCCAAGGAGAAATCACAAAGACAAATTTTTAAATACTTAGAAGTGAGTGAAATATATAATATACCAAAGCTTACTAGACACAGTAAAAAGTAAAACTATGTAAAGGGGAAATTCATAGCAGCACGACTATGGAAGCCTAGAGTGGACTAACTCTAAAAAGAGAGACTCGCTTAACTCAAAGAACGATAGCCACAGAGGATGGTACAGACTCATGGCATGATCTTCCCACCCTCTGCCTGCCCTTCCTCTCCTCACTTTCCAGTGGAGCATTGTCTTTCTGGCAGTGTTCCAGAGTAGTATCTGTAAGAGAAAGAGAGTACGTGTGTCTGTCTCTTGTTAGAAAGCTACTTGAAACCATTGTGAGCACCAACATGTATGACTGATCTAATCTAAACCACCACCCAAGGGTCCTACCTCCAAATACCATACGTGTGAATTTAGAGACCACATTTCTAGCACATGAAAATTTTGGAAACATATTTAACCCACAGCACATCCACTTACTCGGTCACTGACCTCTTAATCATGTGCCTTTCATTACTCTATAAACCGCAGGATTGGGGAGTTTCTGTGCTATTCCCCATGACATCACCATCATCCAGCAAAGGTATCAATGGAAGAGTCTCAGTATGCAGTTACTGAATGGGTAAAGAAGCTAAAAGAACTTAATAACACATGGATACACCAAGGGCCTCTGTGATCAAAGGCTTTGTTATTCTTTGTCTGGAGCTTCTGAAATGCCGTCCCTTAGTTGGCTGCCCACCACCCACTAGAGACAAAGTCTTCTCAAAGCAAGCCAAGAGATGAGCATAGTTTGGAACACAGGCCTGGAGAAGAGTCCGTTAGAGTTGAAAATCTAAGGGGGTTAGCATTAGAAAAAAAAGTGCTGGTCGGGGAAGCAGATACTTCAGGGGCAGGCTTGGATCAGAGCCAAATGAGAATCCAGCCTTTCCTCAAGAAGTTTCTACAGAATTGGCATCAGAACATGTGCTCAATCATACAAGAAAAGTCCTGGGGTCTGACTAAGCCAGAGAAACCAAAACACAAGTCACAGCAGGCAGGAGCCTTGAACCCCTTCAGGCCTATCATCAATTGGGTAACCACTGAGATAGCTAAGGAGCCAGTAGACACTGTAAACTCAAGGACACTGACTCTCTCAGAGATGTAAGGTTCTGTGGATTAATGCTTCAAGATCTCATTTTGAGATGGAACAAGACGAGAAGTAAGAACTAAAACACCAAAGGTCAGGCTGGTTGCGGTGGTGCTCGACTTTAATCACAGCATCCCAGAGGCAGAGGCAAGTGGATCTCTGTCAGTTTGAGGACAACCGGGTCTACATAGTGAGTTCCAGGACAGCAGGACAGCCAAGGCTATGTAGTGAGACCGTGTGTGTGTGTGTGTGTGTGTGTGTGTGTGTGTGTGTGTGTGTGTGTGTGTGCGCGCGCACGCATACACACACTGCATATATATATATATACACACACACACACAATGTGTATATATATGCAATGTATATATATATGCAACGTATACATACAGTATATATACTATATATATAAACAACTATATTTAAAATCACTGAATTGTGCTAAATGAGGTTTTTTTAAGTTTGCTTCAATTAATTTGTCCATGATGAATTGGGTTGATGGTCCTTCTCCCATCTTTAGGACTACCAACAGTTATGAACTGTCATGTGAATGCTGGGAATTGAACCAGGGTCCTCTGGAAGAGTAGCCAGTGCCCTTATCAGCTGAGCAACTTCTTCAGCCCCAGAAAGAGTGATTTTTTTAATGGTTTTTTTTTTTTTTTTTTTTTTTTTTTTTGGTTTTTTGAGACAAGGTTTCTCTGTGTAGCCCTGGCTGTCCTGGAACTCATTCTGTAGACCAGGCTGGCCTCGAACTCAGAAATCCGCCTGCCTCTGCCTCTCAAGTGCTGGGATTAAAGGTAAATGGTTTTTTTGAGACAAGGCTTTCTCTGTGTAGTCCTGGATGTCCTAGACTCACTTTCTAGACCAGGCTGTCTTCAAACACACAGAGATCTACCTGCCTCTGCCTTCAAAGTGCTAGGATTAGAGGGGTACATGATAACATCCTACCTGATTGTTCTTCTCTCTTCGACTTACACAAATAAGACTACTTCCACTTTAGAGAAATAATGAATTTTCATTTTCTGAACAGATCCAAGTGTCAGTATAAGACTAGCAAAAGATTTCATAACAAGTAAATGAAAGGGCCTTGCCAGATGATGGTTTGGAAAACCAAACCACAAACCAAAGCTCCGCAGGGCACATTTAAATATTATTTATCACATCTTTACCTTAGCTTAGCCTTAAATAATTGATATAAAAACAAGTAAAGACTAGAGATGACTGAGCTGTCAAACCACTTGTCACAAAAGCATAAGAAGCTCAGTTCAAACCCCAGAACCAATATTTAAGAAGCTTAATGTGGATCGGGCGGCAGGGGACCTCAGCTTGGGCCACAGGGCTCCATAGCCGATTAGCTCCGGGAGAGGGATACCCTCCCAGGAGCTTGGAAAAGCCAGGAGTGGGCCCAAGAAAAGCTCCACAGCTCACCAGGAACTGCCCCGAACCTGCGAGACACAGGGACTGAGGTAGGCGGGCATAGAAACCCCCTGGATCCCAAGAGCGGCGGCTGCGGCAGGAGATGTCTGCCTGGGCCACCAGGGTTCCATAGTCAAGCAGCACCCGCCGGGAGAAGGATACTCTCCCAGGAGCGTGGAAAAGCCCCGAGTGGGGGCAAAACGAGCCCCAGCGCTCACCGATTCCGCCCGGTTTCCGCGGGCCACAGAGACTGAGGGACAGGAACTTCCAACCTCCATCGGGCGGCCGGTGACCTCAGCTTGGGCCACAGGGCTCCATAGCCAATTAGCGCCAGGAGAGGGATACC
>CM052709.1:55244564-55260379 GCA_028551405.1 Uromys caudimaculatus | reverse complement strand
CCTCATAGAGGCAGGGGGAGGGGGAGGGGATAGGGGGTTTCCAAAGTGGAGACCTGGAAAGGGGGAAACATTTGAAATGAAAATAAAGTATCAAAAAATAAAAATTAAAAAAAATTATGTTGGTGGAAAACAAACAAAAGAAGGAGGAGGAGGAGGAGGAGGAGGAGGAGGAGGAGGAGGAGGAGGAGGAGGAGGAGGAGGGGAGACCGGCATCATTGGGATGAAATCTGGGAAGTGTTTTCTGAGAGCACAGATGCTGCATTCCAGCGATAGCCAGGGTTGTACCTTGAGCTGTGGCTGGACTTGATAATGTGTAAGAGTCACCCAGGTGGTACTGGTTTTGAAGGCATAAAGGAGTCATGAAGAGCAGCTGAGGCCTGGGCACTGTGAGAGGCCGTTGATTGACATTGGTGAAGGTGCAGCCTCAGTTGCAGTTGATGGCCCAGGACTGAAGGGATCATGCAGGGGAGTTGAGGCTTGGCACCATGGGGAAAGCCTATGGGAGGCTGTTGGTAAAGCCTAGTTGCAGTAGAAGACAGTGGTGTTTGGTTGGAGATGCCAGTACCATGAGATGACCACCAAGAACAGCAGCAGCAGTGGAGTACAGGCATCTGGAGCCTAGAAGACAAGGTGTGTGCTACAAAGGACAGAGCTGGAGAAGTGACTCAAGCACTTGGAGGAATCCAGAAGATCGTAAGTGGATGCCAGACACTGGACAATTGGAGTTTGATTTTGCTTTTGATTGTGACTGTGGCCTGATATTTTTCCCTCTTGAAGAAAGAAGGTATTTTAGTGGAGCCCACAGTTAAGAGACTTTGAATTTTTAAAAGACTTTGAATTTTAAGAGATTGGATGTTTAAAAGGGACTGAAATGTTAATTTGTAAGAATTTGCAAAGACTGTGGGACTTTTAAAGTTATTTAGATCTTGGGGATGAATAAGGAAGTAAGGGTCGAGGCTTATTGGTGATGTGTTTGTATGTCAAGTTGACAAGGGGTCAATTGTACTGGCTAGTTTTGTGTGTCAACTTGACACAAGCTGGAGTTATCACAGAGAAAGGAGTTTCAGTTGAGAAAATGACTCCATGAGATCCAGCGGTAAGGCATTTTCTCAATTAGTGATCAAGGAGGGAGGACCCCTTGTGGGTGGTACCATCTGTGGGCTGGGTTCTATAAGAAAGCAGGCTGAGCAAGCCAGGAGAAGCAAGCAAGCCAGTAAGCAGCATCCCTCCATGGCCTCTGCATCAGCTCCTGCTTCCTGACCTGCTTGAGTTCCAGTCCTGACTTCCTTTTGTGATGAACAGCAGCATGGAAGTGTAAGCTCAATAAACCCTTCCCCCCCCAAAAAAAGAAATATATATATGACAAAATAAAAGATAGAGATGGACATTTGCACCTCATAGGACATTGCTAACAGTGGGAAGGGACTGGCATGGGAAGAAATGGAAGTCATGCCTCTGATAGACCGCTGTCCAGGACACAGAGAATTCCTGACTCCAAAAAGGAGACAAACTATACAGTTTCTTAAATGGGTATGGTGGCTTGAATAAAATTGGCCCCTCAAAGACTCATATATTCAAATACTTGGCCTGGTGCCCAGCTGGTGGAACTGTTTGTGAAGGATTAGGAAGTGTGGACATGTTTGAAAAGGTTAGAGATAGGTTTTGAAGTTCCCAGTGTCTCCCTCTCCACCTCATGCTTATGTATCAAGATGTGAGCGCCCAGCTGGTTCTGCTGCCATGCTTTTGCACCGCCACCGTAAATTCTACCTCTCTACAACTGTAAGCCCCAAATAAACTCTTTCTTCTATAAGTTGCCTTGGTCATTAGTCTTCTTGAAGTAATAGTAACTAAAATAATGGGCAAAGGGCTTAAATATAATCTCACCCAGATAAACAAATAGTCAAAATCTCATGCAAAGATGCTCAGAATCTCTAATCATTTGGAAAATGCCAACTAAAACTGCTCTTTACCATTTCGTGTGTATTAGGATGACTAAAAAGAAAATGTGAGGTCAACACTCAGGAAGCTGAGATAAGAGGATCACAAGTTTGAGTCCAGCCTGAGCTGTAGAGTGAGTTTTTGTCAAAACAGATATTGGAAGAAAGGAGAGAAGGAGGGAGGGAGGTGGGACAGAGCATTTTAAATTAATTGGCTGTGGTGTGTGTGTGTGTGTGTGTGTGTGTGTGTGTGTGTGTGTGTGTGAGTGTGTGTGTCCAGATAGCTCCTGGACAGGTGTGTGCATGCGATCTACCAGGGGCCAAAGTGATGTAGTCAAAACTACCACTACAGACACTATATGAACAAGCAGCTTTGCTTCTGGAAGCAGGGACTCAGGTAGCTGTATCCCCAATATCCTGAAGGAAACATGAATCAAACGTCATTTACAATCTGCCATAGTTGTGCAACAGAACAGAAACTTCTGGCAAGCCGCAACATGGCTGACCCTTGAGGACATTAGACTAAGAGGTACGAGCCAGTCACAGAAAACATGCTAGGTGATTCCATGTACACAAGGAACCTAGCATAGACAAAGTAGACAGAAAACATAATGGTGGACATTGGAGAGTGAGAGGAAGGGGAAACTACAGAGTTGTTTAATAGAGAGAAAGTCCTTTTGGGAAAATGAAAACGTCCCAAAGAGGGCCAGTGATGATAATGGGTACAGCATCAGAACTGCTTAATGCCCCGAAACTGTGCACTTATATTGACTAATATGTTCATTTTTGTGTGGTATTATATTTCATCACAGTAAAAATTTAAAAATCAACAACATACAAAATGTGGGCACACGGTTGAAGCTGTTCTCTATGTCCGTAAAGAAGGCCACTAAGCCAGGCTTGGCTAGCTGCACAAAGGTTATTTTAGGAGCTTGGCTAAAACACTAAGCGCCTCATCAAGCTTCTAACTTAAGAATGTCCTTATGCTCCTGAAGCCTGACTAGAGTGCAGCCCAGTTTGAAGGCTGCTACCCTGTAATTTCACCACTCAGAATTCACAAGCCAAAAAGCAATTATTCATCTTTTGTTTGCAATGACTCAGTCCTTATAAGACTAATTTTATATAATGAAATTTAGATGTGAGGCTATCACCTAAACTATGCTATTAAATGCAACCCAATTCTTACGAACATGTTAAAAATCTCTTGAATATCTGTGGTATACTTCCTCAACTAGCAAAGCAGTCTGCTCTATGTTATCTTGGCCAACACTAGCCTTCTAGAAATGTTTGACTTTATACTCATAGACACGTCATGATTTACATTTTGAAAATCAGCTTCCACCTGAGATAATCAATGCCTGTTCAATGAAAGCACTAGCCAGTGATTACACGCCATCTGCATCCACAGGCTCGTTCATTATTAACAGCTCTGGGAATTTATATTATTGATCAGCATCTTTCTGGAGCCAGGAAAAAATTTCAATTACATGCTAAATTAAAAGCTTGCAGATGTCTACAGGCAATTCTGATAAGTGGTAACACATGGTTTAATGGAAAACATTGAGCTGAAACCTGATGGCCCAGTGTGCTAGACCGTGTGCTATCCAGAGCCCCCCTTAAGGACTGAATACAGGTGGCCTTTATATCCACAGATTGCACATCCATGGGTTCAGTCAATCATGAATTTACAGTATTAATTTTTAATTACATACTTTTTCTATAATTAAAAAATCTGGGTTCATACTGAGCATGTAAAGATTATCTTCCATGCCTAAGCAGATACAACATACAAACTATTTGCATAGGATTTACATTATATTAAGTATTTCAAATAATCTAGAGGTTAAATATGCAGGAAATCCAGGCATGGTAGCATACATCTGAGATACCAACACATGGTAGAGAAACCAGGAGGACACTCAACTACATAACAAATTCAAGTCCAGTTCAGGATAAATGAGACATTGCTCCAAATTTTTATATATATATGAGAGTTGTGTAGATTTATATGTAAATATATATAGGAAACCTGAATATCACAGAGTTTAGTGTCCTGGGCCACCCTAGAATCAAGCCTCCATAGATACCGAGAGGTAAGGGTACTCAATGTCTTAGCTTCATGAAAATGTCCACAGCTAAAAGGTTATGCCTTTTCCTCCAAGGTAACCTGTGTACAGTGGGTGACTAATGGACTCTGCTCACCCGTGTCTCTATGGCTGCGGGTTCATCTGAGTTTTTGCTCCCAGGCTGAGGCTGTTCCGCCATTCCACTTCTCTCCACTAATTCTGCTTTTCTCGCTCCTAAAAGCAAGTCCTAATAAATCATCTGCCACAGAGTCTCCCTCTCGGAGTCTGTTGCCAAGGAAACCAGACCTGCATCATCGCTGCTTTCAAGCTGGAGATGTGAATAGAGGAGTCATTTAACCATAGCTCCTGCTGTAATTGAAAAAGGGGGGAAAACTTACTAAGCTTTGCGCCACCAGAAATTTCCAGTGCTGTAACAAACCAACTTCTTGTTGTGACAGAGACCTGTCCTTGTGCTTCATCTGCTAAGGCCAAATGCATAGATTTTTGTGGTCAGTCTTGTAGATGGTAAGGAGGAGACATTCTGTATGACTCCAGGTTCCAGTTAATAGAAATATAGAGCCTCTCCCTCAATAGAAAGTGTCCTGGCAGGGGCTTACCAGGTTAATTGACATAGCTTGCCCAGGACCTCACCATTGTTAACACTCAGACATCCCAGGTTCCAGCCAGGGAAGAATAGATGAATCCAGTAGGAGCTGGAGAATGTAGGTTGGAGATTCTCAAAATACATTATATGAAACCCTCAGAGAATCAATAAATGTATTTGAAAGAAAAAAGTCCTAGGGCCTCCTGGGACACTAGTCCCAGCTGAAGCTGAATGGTTACCACCCTGGTGTGGTCTTCTACATCCCCTGGTCTCTTGGACTTCTACAATTGCTCATTGGCCTGAAAAATTAGACTGTGTGCCTTAAAAACATAGCAAAATCTAGGTCCCCACCCCCTACACTAGAGTCAATCAGCTTCTATCCTTCGCTCCCTCTTTGTAAGACTTACCAAGGCTGTAATTGTTAGTTTGCAAATACTTGTTTAATGGCTGTTTCCTGAACTGAGTCTAAGTGTCGACTGGAGCCATATGACTTGGTTGCGCTTGTGTCCTCAGTGCTTAGCAAAAGGCTGGCATCTGAGCAATGCCCAAGAAATATTTGTGGAATAAGTGAGGAAAAGGGAAAAAGGAAAGGAACCGAATGTCTGGGCAGCAGGCAGAGGATGAAATACAGAAGATAAAGGGCAAGTTAGTCAAGGGGATGGAGGTAAGTACACAGTGATGAGCCTTGTGTGTGCACACACAGCTTCAGGCCATGGTGCCATTCTCTTGCATGCACCTCTATGGTTCTAAATTACCACTAAGCTTTTTGATTGATTCCTACAAATATATAGGAAACCTACTTGTGATTTTCACTTGTTCCTAGAATAAAATTAGGTCCTCCATTTTCAAATTTGGGGAGGATACTTGGATAGATGTACTAGGTCACCCTGATAACAAGGTATTTTGTCTAACAGAGATTTGGTCAGGTATTCCACTCATTCTGCCTATCGAGGAGTATCTTGGTTCTCTTGAAAAAGCAGTATCTATAATTTCTGATATTTTTGTTCTCATTGTCTACTAATGAATGAAGCAAGTCCTTTGCTCCCAGAAAGGCAGCGAACTTTTCCCCTTGCACATTCCCACGGTCATTCTGGAAACCCTTTTAGTATAACTCTCTACCAACTAAGCAGCTTCCTCATCCTGTTATTAGCCTGAAAATGGCCTAAATTGAAATGTGTGCTTAAAAAACTAGGGCAGTGGTAGCGCACGCCTTTAATCCCAGCACTTGGGAGGCAGAGGCAGGCGGATTTCTAAGTTCGAGGCCAGCCTGGTCTACAGAGTGAGTTCCAGGACAGCCAGGGCTACACAGAGAAACCCTGTCTCGAAAGACCAAAAAAAAAAAAAAAAACTAGAGACTCTTATGTTCTGTGAATTTGCTTGTCAGTGAGTGCCACCTAATTTTAACAGGAACTCATGAGTGCTCATATTGATGGTGCTCCCCCTTAGCTCCTAGTATAACGATAATTAAATTTGGTACATGAAAATGTACTCTTTCTGCATGAGACACTAAAATTGATTTCTGCCCTTTTCTCTATTCTCGTAAATGACTTTTGTCCTTGACTAATCTAGAGCTCTCTAGAATCTAACAGTTTTCTTTGTCAAGCTGCAGTATGGCCCTTTATCTCATCAGTCTCACATCAACTGTAAAATATGTTTGAATTTCCGTAGATGTACTCATTACTGTAACTTATAAAGCATCTGAGCCAAATGGAATGAATAAGTAAACAGTCCAATGATAGATAGCTGTAGATTAAATCAAAGCCCCTTTGTCTATGGTTAGCTTTGGTGACAAACTGTGATGTCTGAAGCGCCCTACTTCTGCTCTCAGCCCCCGCCCCCCAGGATTCATGCCCTGAAGGATTTAGCATATAGAGACAAAGATACCCTAAAAACATTAAAGCACAACCCATGGACCACTGGGGAATCTGAGAGATGCTCTCAGGAGATCCATGAGATAGGAAATTAATTTTCCAATATTACTATGATATCATTTGGGGGGATTCATTTCTGTTGATAGTATAAAATGACAATGAATAAAACTGCTTATACCTAAGCACATATTGAGAAAATGGCACCAAAATGCATTAGTGGTCATTATAGTCTTCATTAAAATGTAACTGTGGGGAGTTCACTAAATGGCCTTAATGAAGCCCTAAAATATTCTGTTTGTCTGTCTTTGCATTTTTAAGACAGGGTCTTAACCCAGGTTGGCCTCAAACTTATTGCTGGGCTTACAGGTTTAAGAATATCTAATCTTGCTGCTGGGCATGAAGTTATGCTCCTTGAGAGGCAGAGGCAGGCACATCTTTGAGTTCAAGACCAGACTGGCATATGGAATGGCTAGGCTCCTCCAAGGGCTTGGGTCACTTCTCCAGCTCTGCCCTTTGTAGCACACATCTTGTCTTCTAGGCTCCAGCTGCCTCTACTCCACTGTTGCTGCTGTTCCTGGTGGTCATCTCATGGTACTGGCATCTCCAAAACACTGCTGTCTTCCACTGTAACTAGGCTTCACCAATAGCCTCTCATAGGCTCTCTTCATGGTGCCAAGCCTCAACTCCTTTGCATGACCCCTTCAGTCCTGGGCCATCAATTGCAACTGAAGCTGCACCCCAATGGCCTTCCATAGCCTCACAGTGCTGAGCCTCAGCTGCTCTTCATGACCCCTTCGGGCCTTAAGAACCACCTGGGTGACTCTTACACATTACCAAGACCAGTTGCAGCATGAGGTACAACTTTGGCTATCTCTGGAACACAGCCTCTTTGTGCTCTCAGAAATCACTTCCTAGAAGATTTCACCTCAATGATGCTGGTCTCTTCTTAATCACCACTAATTTCTTAACTCCAGCTAACCAGAATCAATAGTTCCAGTAATGCAAAGGTTTCACTTTAGTGGTTCTGGTATCTCATTAATCACTGCTGATTCTTCAGCCCCAGCTAACCAAAACCACAGAATCTTCACAATCAAAATAGCAATGGCCCTGATAAGAGTCTTTAATCTTCCCTCTGAAATTTCACAAGCCAGGCCTCCATCTTCTGCACTGTTCTCAACATTATCTTCTAAGCTCCTACACAACATCCCACAGAGCTCTCCACATCCCAAAGGCTCTTCTAGCTCAAAGTTCCAAAGTCCTTCCACAGTCCTCCCCAAAACATGGTCAGGTTGTCACAGGAATACCCCACTTTGCTGGTACCAATTTGTCTTAGTCAGGGGTTTTACTCCTACACAAAACATCATGACTGAGAAGCAAGTTGGGGAGGAAAAGGTTTATTGAGCTTACATTTCCACACTGCTGTTCATCACCAAAGGAAGTCAGGACTGGAACTAAGCAGGTCAGGAAGCAGGAGCTGATGCAGAGGCTATGGAGGGATGTCACTTACTGGCTTGCTTCCCCTGGCTTGCTCAGCTTGCTCTCTTATAGATCCCAAGACTACCAGTCCAGGGATGGCACTACCCACAATGGGCCCTCCCCATCTTTATCACTAATTGAGAAAATGCCTTATAACTGGATCTCATGGAGGCATTTCCTCACCTGAAGCTCCTTTCTCTGTAATAACTCCAGCTTGTGTCAAGTTGACACACAAAACCAACCAGTACACAGGGCTATACAGAGAAATCTTGTGTGGAAAAAAAAACCAAAAACAACCAATCAAGGAATATTTAATCTTGTTAAATCTAAACTTATGACTATGTATCATTCAAGCAGTCTGTGAGATGCAACAGAGAGTGCACCCCACACTGAGATCTGCTTCTGCACCCTAAAGAAGCCAAATTACCATGTCTGAGAAGTGTGTCTGAGTGTGGGTAAGAAAAACCATATCACTTGAATAATAGGCAAAGTACTCTTATTTGGTTTAGGACATTGGCAAAAATTATACTAGAGATGCAAGCCTTTTCCTTCAAGGAAGATAACTAGCAATATTGCTGCCAATGATAAAATACAAGACTGCAAAAGATAATTGGGATTTGGGAAACTTTTTTCCCCCCAAATAATGAAATGTATCAATATCTGGAAGATCTACATACATGGTGAAGTAGTATTTTTTAAATGATCAGTGTATGTTACAAAACAATGCATAGGTAAAACAGTCATCCAAAGGGCATGATAAAGAGCCATGGAAATAGCATCATGGGTAATGTGCTTTCTGTGCAAGAATCAGGACCTAAGTTCAATCCCCAGAACCCAACTAAAAGAAGAAAAAAAAGCAAGCACAGTGACACACACATGTAATCCCAGCACTAGGCATGCAGGCAGGAACTTTCTTCTGACCACCACCCCCGGGAACACACATAAGTAAGTGTGAGCATGCACACACACACACACACACACACACACACACACACACACACACACACAGAGGTATATACAGTGACAAGTCAATAAATCCTTTTTGAAATGATACCAAGAAATAACACCTTCAGTGTGATAAGTCTGACCATGTGGATTTTGAGCTTCTGAATGGTTTTATGGTCAGAATGTGGAAGAGTCTGTAACTTTGGGCTAGAAAAGCCCTAGCATGCTGGAAGCAGAGCTTACTGGACCATTCTGGTGGGTACTTGGTGGGCTAGAAAATCCCTAGCATGCTGGAAGCAGAGCTTACTGGACCATTCTGGTGGGCACTTGGTGGGCTAGAAGAGCCCTAGCATGCTGGAAGCAGAGCTTACTGGACCATTCTGGTGGGTACTTGGTGGACGAGAATAATGAAAGAAATAGACCGTGGACACAGATCATGAAGTTCCAGAAGAGAACAAAGAAACTCTCAGGGACTAGAATATGGGTCATCTGTGTGATACTTCAGCAAAGGATCTGGTTTCTTTCTGCTCCTGTCCTGAGAATCTGAGTAAAGTTGAATTTAAAGATAAACCAATGTGTTAAGCAGAGGAAAGGTTGCTTTTGTCAGAATATTTTATCACAACAGGAAAAGAAACTGAAATACAAAGAATAAAAATATCATTTATGCAGTATTGTAATACATGCTGTAATTACATCTAAGCAACTACCACTTGTTGAATGTTTTGTGTCATTTCAAAGGACAAAATCCACAATGACTTGGAAAGGCTATTAAAACCCACCTTGTTCATTCAAATTTATAGCTTTGTGAAGCCAAATTTTCTTCATAATTCAACCAAATCCACATATTACAAAAGGTTGAATGCAGAAAATAAAAGAATCCAACTGTGAAACAATGCCAGTCTTCTCACTGATTTTTTTTGTTTTCTTAAGCATAACTATATATACTTCATCAAAATGTATCATTTATTTTAACATATAATGAGATTGTTACCGCTACATTTAATTGAATTAATAAAAATAATTTTAAATTTCAATATAATTGATGTAAATACATGTTACTGATTTGAACAAAGGTGTTTTGGAGTATGAATTTTCAATAATTTTTAAGAAAATGAAGAAGAGCCAGGTATAGTAGTACATACTTGTGATCCCAGGAAACTGAGAAAGGAGTTCAAGTCTAGCCTGTGCTAAGTAGTGAGTTAAAAGTCAGCCTGGCTACATATGAGATTCTGTCTCAAAAATAAAAGGAAAAGGTCCCTAAGCACCCAAAGCCCTAGGACCATTCTTGAGATGATAACATATCTACTTTATATAACCCAGTTCGGGTTTGGGTTTTGTCACATACAAATAAAGTAAGAAGTTATGTAGGGAAAAAAGAAAGGAGTTGACTCCAAGACTAAAGCCATGTGAATATAAGAATGAAGAATGGGTAGCAGTGTTCAGAGCAAGGACAACCATCAGCAATACAGGCATAGGAATAAAGTGACTAACAGTGGAAGTCTTCTTCATGCCCTTTCTTAAGAACCTGTAGAAATCGATGGGCATTCTAGAGTTTCCCTAGATTCAAACTAGGATTTGTTCAGAATATTAAAAAGAGATGATTCAAATTAAGTTCTGGATAACAAGACTAAAATAGAAATTTTGTCCTGTACAGTTTGATTTTAAGATAGTATGTCCTTGGATATACAACTGCCCATAAATATATTAAAAATTACTGATACCATGAATTTTCAAGGAAATGAAAGCAACGCCAAAATGAGATGCCATTTAGAAAGAGCAGCTACTATCAAAACCACAAGAAACAGCAAACACAGGTAAAATGTGGACAAAAGAGAATTCTTGCACTCTCTTTGTTTTATTTTAGTAAGAAAATCCATTCTAGAAAACAGAATAGGCAGCTTCTCAAAAAGTTAAAAATTGAACTACTATGTGATGCAGGATCTTAACTGCTGGACCCAAGGAAAATAACATCAATATGTCAAAAATACGCCAAGGTCATCTGCACTCCTATTTACTGTGGCACTATTCTCAGAAGCCCTGAGAGTGGAAATGATAGAGGTAGATAAAGAAAATGTGCTCCCATGGAAAACCATCCCATCATTGAAAAGTCTGCCACTGCGACAGCGTGAATGGAACCGAAGATCATTATGTTGGGTAAGATAAGCAAGCCATCAGAGTACAACTGAGAAAGACATGGATTCTGCTGCCTCCTGATAAAGTAGATGATTTGAGAGATGGTTGATGGAAGAAAGCTATACATAGTGGCTAAGGAAAGGGCCATCTGCTTGCAAATCAGTCTCTCAGCTCCAAGGAACAGAGAGTGACAGCGAGTAGAATAAGAGAGGGAGGTAGGCTAATGAAGAATAGACACATGGTCCTGGAACTTGGGTCGCACCTCTTTCTCTCTTGCCACTCCCTTCCTATGTCTCAGCCATAGTCACATGGCTGGTAAGTGTCTTTAGCCCAAAGGTGTAGGCTAATTAGAAAATCAAAACACAGACACCTCCCAACCATTCCAGCCACCCTGTAGGCCCAGTAGACCCAAGGGAAGAGTCATTGCTTTCCGAAAGAGTAGCCATCAAGTCCCAGGCAATTGTGTATGTCATCATAAGGCACATAGCAGAGGTATCTCCTACAGCAAAGCTATTGGAAAGTTAATAAAATGCTGCTCAGCTATGTGACCTCCAACATCAGTGACCTCTAAATCACCCAGATCAAATGAAGCAAAAGGGTTTGTCTGGAAGTTTTCTTAGTAACAGAAAGACAAATACTATCTAAGTTGGGAGTAGACTAGGGGTTATCAGAGGCTAAGGAAAGCAAGAAGGAAGGAATCAGGGGTAGGGACAGGCTGTTGAAAGGGCACTAAGTCATAGGAATCAGAAGTTCTGACATGCTATTGCACAGTAGAACAGCTAGAGACAACTGGAGAATGGATATCCTAACTAGCTAGAAGCTCCTACCTCTCCTCGGCCCAGCACTGTCTGTAACCACCTCAAATTGCTCCTACAAGCACCAAAGAAGTTCAGGTTGTTGAAAAGCAAGCAGAGGCTGCACTGGGTGGGCACGGACCGTGGACAATAGCAAGTGAGGTGGGTTCCAGCCAAAAGTATATGCCAGTAACAGACACCTTTGTCATCTGGATGAACACACCGACTTAACCCGTGCTACTGAGATCAGTTGTCCTCATCCCACCTGTTGGCACTGATACAGATGACAGTCCAAAAACAGGGAGAAACCACAGTATCTCAAAAGAGGAAAAATACTAATGGAGGGCATATCTTCTATTCATGTTATTGTTTATTTTAATTTTTAAACTTTTTGTTGTTTAGTGCTTTTGATTGTTACTTGTGATTTTATACTTTGTGAAGCTATTATGTTTTGACTTGTGTCTATCTCACTAAAAAAAGATTTTTATGACAGTCTATGTCCATTCTGTTTTATTCACCTATAACAATTTTCCTCTTTTCTATACATTTCTATATCTACAAAAGTATGACCAGGTGAGGTGGCACATATCTTTGATCTTAGTGCTCAGGACACAGAGGCAGGCAGATCTCTGAGTTAAAGGCCATCCTGGTCTACATAGTGAGTTTCAGGCTAGCCAAGGCTACATAGTGAGTCCGTGTCTCCAAAAAAAAAAGAACCTCTCCATTACCTCTCATACCTCTAACCCATATACTTTCAGTTCTCATTTATACTTGACCCCTTCACCCCCCCCTTTACTATTTCTCATTTAGCTACTCAAAAATTGATACTCTCACCTCTAAAACTATCTGAACTACATTTTCCCCGAGCAGTATTGAAGTACCAATCTCTGAACCTTATTGGGGGCACAAATATAAAAGTTTCTCCTTCAAACACAAGAATGTTAGGAAATCATTAGGAGAAACTGCAGCAACCACTTCTCTAAACAGCAGCAGGAGACACAGTACCAAGGGAAAGTAATTGACAAGGATGCATGTAAGAGAAAGGAAACAAACAAAAGCTGAAAGCCACGGCTATTTCAACAGATGTACCAAACACAACAAAGAAATGCCAAAAATATGATGGGTGCAAGCCGCTATGACACCTCCGCATGCTCACAGCTACTGGATTATGGAGAGCAGGACTAACAAGGCAGCGGAGGGCCAGAAAGAGAAAGGAGAGTCCTAATTTTAAAAAATCGATGCCCATATAGATGATTCAAGGAAGAAGGTGAATAAGCTAAGAAAATCAATTGATGACCTAGACAAGAAAGGCACCAAAGTGCAAAAAACATTCAGCAAGTTAGAGAGGTTCCAATACACAGAGAAAAAAATTCAGTAAGGAAACTGAGACTCTGAAAAAGAACCAAACTGAAATTTTAGAAATTTAAAACACACACGCACACACACACACACACACACACAAACACACACAGATGCACACACACAGGCATGCATGCACACGCACATGCACACACAGAGGCATGCATGCACACACACATGCACACATACACAGAGGCATGCATGCACACAAACACGTACACACACACACAGGCATGCATGCACACACACATGCACACATACACATGCATGCATGCACACACACAGGCACACACACAGGCATGCATGCACACACACACACACACACACAGAGGCATGCATGCACACACACATGCACACACCCTGATAGTGGACAGCACTATCAAACGTCAATACCTAGCAGAAGAACAAATGTCAGGGATGGAGGATAAGGCTAAGACAATAATACATCCAGAATATATAAAGAAAAAAATAAATGAACATAACCAAACTTCAAAACCTCTGGGATACATTCAAGAGACCAAACCTAAGAATCTCTGGTACAGAAGAAAGATGTGAGACAAAGTTGGAAGGCATAGAGACAATTTATGTGATGAAATGACAGCCGAAGAGCTCCAGACCCAGAAAAGGAAATGGACATCCGAACACAGAGGCATTTTAGAACTCAAATGGGCACGGCCAGAGAACCCGTTCCATAACAGCATCAAATACAAAAACACAAGGAAAAGTCGGACTTAATACCTGGAAAGGGAAGCAGTGACTCAGGGTGGCATTAGGTCTTTACCAGAATCCCTAAATGCTAGGAGAGCATGGGCTAATACATTTACAAGCCCTAGAGAAATAACTTTCAGCCAACTTTCAACAGGATCGCTATATCTAGGAAAGCTATCTCTCAAAATTGATTGAGAAATAAGACATTCAGGTTAGGCATGGTAGGGCACATGCCCTTAATCCCAGTACTTTGAAAGCATAAACAGGTAGATCTCTATGAGTTTGAGTCCAACCCCCCCAGGCCAGCCAAGGCTACTCAGTAAAAGCCTACCTCAAAAAAGTAATAATTATAAAATAATAATAATAATAATAATAATAATAATACAACTTCAAGACAAGTACCAATCTAAAGTGATACTATACACAGAGGAACAAGAAAGTTTTGTTCCTAAGAACACAAGAAAAAAAAATAATGCTTTTCATAAGGGAAATAGAAGAAATTCAGGAAGGAATTAATCATGTCTTACACAGTGAATGTCAAACTAACATGAACAAAGAAGGAAAAAAAGAAAGACCAATAATCCAACCAACCAGGGAAACCATAGGAAACAGTGGTAACTTTACATGTAAACAGCCTCAACTCTCTAATTAAAAGACAGACTAATTGGATTTAAAAACAAGATCCAACTTTTTTTTCCAAGAAATATACCTCACACTAGCAAAAACATCTCAAAACCGAGAGTCTAGGATGGAAACCAACCTACCAAGAGAAAGTGTAAACAGTGGCTCTCATATTTAATAAGGAATGCTCCAAAGCAAAACCAGACTATATAGACACTGCATTTTTTTAAATAAGGGAACCAATTCATCATGACGATATAATGACGCTCTACATGCTGACCGCCAGTGAGGCTTCTACAGGCCACCCTGTCTTCAGGCACATATGGGTAGAGAGTGTCTTTGGGTGACAAGGGGCTGCTCAGCCTCTACATCCTCCTCAGCAGTATGGCTATCACTTGAAAGAAGATGAATGTCACTGGATTCTGAAGCATGGGGACTAGCGGGTTTCCGTGAAAGTGGATCAATTATCTCCTAGGTTGACAGCCTCTCTGGTTGATTTTAGAAAATGCAATCCTTTCCTAGTACAATTCACAAAAGTATGCTCGTTTGAAGAAAGAAAAAAAAAAAACAGTCTGAAGGCAGAAGTTTGGGGAATTGGAGTCCATGAAACAGACAGCCCAGGAAGAGAATTAATCATTCCAGTTAGATGTGTTTCTACATGGAGGTGGTAAATGCGACAGAGAGAGGTGGCTGGTTTCTCTGGAGACCTCCAAAGCAGGTTTGAAAGAGGAAGAGGGAGAATTAATGGTTCTCTAAAACCCAAGATGTTAACCAGAGCACTAGAAGAAGATTTAAAGATAACAAGGCCAAGTTTCAACCTGAGATGTGTCAACTGTCTCACCGCCTGTCCCTGTTCAGCCAGCCACCCTGGCTGGCTTCTACATTTCAGGCAAGAGTAGCTGCTCTATTACAGAATCAATGTTGATACTTCACTTTCTCCAAAAGACTGAGGGATATACTCACGTACAGATGTTTATAATGATAATTCCTTTTGAAGATGCAAATAGACCACTTCACTGTTCAGGAAATAGACTTAAGGGGGACTTGGCATCAACAAATGCTCCTACATATAGCAGACATATGGGGGTCAAACTGAACTGCAAGATCCCTCATCCTTCCCTTCCTGAGGAGCCTGATGTATTCAACGTCCTCTAGGTGCTGTGGTGATTAAACTTTTGATAGGAAGTAGTTTTCCCTTTTACTTATGATTTCACTGTACTTTATCAAATTGTAAAAATCAGGCAGGGAGAGACAGCTCTTCAGTTAAGGACACTGGTTGCTCTTCTAGAAGACCTGGGTTC
>CM052709.1:55228001-55244064 GCA_028551405.1 Uromys caudimaculatus | reverse complement strand
AGATCCCTCATCCTTCCCTTCCTGAGGAGCCTGATGTATTCAACGTCCTCTAGGTGCTGTGGTGATTAAACTTTTGATAGGAAGTAGTTTTCCCTTTTACTTATGATTTCACTGTACTTTATCAAATTGTAAAAATCAGGCAGGGAGAGACAGCTCTTCAGTTAAGGACACTGGTTGCTCTTCTAGAAGACCTGGGTTCAATTCCCAGCACCCACATGACAGCTCAGAGCTGTCTGTAACTCCGATTCCAGCGGATCCGACACCCTCACACAGGCAAAGATTTCCATTCGGACAAAACACCAATGCACATGAAATGATGATCACACATGCCACAGAGCACATGTGGAGATCAGAGGACAACTTCATGGGGTCAGTTCTCTCCTTGCAGCTTTATGCTAGTTCCAGGTATTGAAGTCTAGTTATCATGCTTGCCTCCCAAGCACTCTGCCTACTTGGCCATCTCACTGGCCTGAATCACATATTTTTGACATGTATTTTACCTTTATGTCGTTTATTTGTAAGAGTGTTTTCCTAAAAATTTTACAGCATGACTGTGTGCCTTTTTTAAAACATGTGATGGAATAACATTTTGACACCATAAGACAGGAGTAGATATTTTTCTAAACATCTATGAGAGACTGATACCTCAATCAGTGTGCATTATAGGCTAGAAACATATACTCTCACCATGCTTGTTTGACAAACATGCTCTGTGTATGTGCATACCATATATGGCTATATATGGTATGGACCAATACTGCAGTTTAAAATTAGTAATGATAACATCTTGGTAGTGATTGTATCATACTCCCTTAAGCAAAAAAGGAAACAATATTCTAAATATCTTTAGCCTAAATGTCATTGACATGTTGAGCATTTAAAAAGAAAATTAGACTCTGTGGTCTTTTGTATATAAGGTTCATACTACTGATTGTCAATACCAAATGTCAGGTTAAAAATATTTAATATTTACTTACTCATTTCATATTCATCAAAAGATGATCACCGTCTCTTACGGCCTGCCACATCTAAACTGTATGTGCATTGATATTTAAATTGTCCTATCTGAGGGAAACATTGCAGTGATATTGTTCACTCTCATTAGAAAATAAATACTTTTCTACAAAAAGAAAAAGAAGATATATGACAATTGTAAATATTTACACACCAAATCATTGGGGTTCCTAATCCCATAAAACAAAAAGGGAAAAGGAGTTGGATAAAATAGTGTCTAGGTAGTATAGTAACCCATACCCATAATCCACATCGGCCTTCAAACTAGAAATTACCAAAGAAACATTCTGCCTAAATTATACCATACATCAACTGGAATTAGCAGATACCTACAGATAGCCCATCTGACAGCTGAGGAATACACATTCTCCTCAGCATCATAAAGAGCCTTAAAGTCAGTCATGTTATAGGACACAACATAAACCTTAAGAAACACAAAAGATCTTGAAATGATATTATGTGTCTTATCAGACCACCGTGGAATAAAACTATAAATCCTCTGCAAGGGAACCTTAAAACCACACAAATATTTGGAGACGAAACAATGTGTTCCTGAATGAATAGTGAGAAACCACAAAGGGCAATTTAAAACTTCTTGAATCAAATAAAAATGATACACAACCCAAAAGGATCTCGGAAATATAGACAAGGCAGGGTTTTTTTTAAGGGGGGGGGTGTTGTTTTGAGACAGATTCTCTCTATGTAGTCTCAGTGTCTTAGAACTCACTCTATAGATTTGGCTGTCCTGAAACTCACAGAGGTACACCTACCTCTTCCTCCCAAGTGGTAGGATTGAAAGGACAAATCCACACATCCAGGTAACAAGGTAGTTCTGAGAGGAAGATCTATAGCCATGAGTACTTGAATTAAAAAGTCAGGTTGAGCCAGGTGATGGTGGTGCATGCCTTTAATCCTAGCACTGGGGAGGCAGAGGCAGGTGGATCTCTTTGAATTCAAGGACAACCTGGTCTACAGAGTGAGTTCCAGAACAGCCAGGGCTGTTACCCAGAGAAACCCTGTCTCAAAGAAGAGCAATAACAATAACAAAAAGATCAGGATGACTTTTAATCACAGTACCCAGGAGGCAGAGTCAAGTGGATCTTTGTGAGATCAAGGGCAGCCTGGTTTAAATCAATTTTCAGGCCAGCCAGGGCAATATAATGAGACCCTGTCTCTAAAATTTTTTTTTAATTTTAATTTTTATGTATATGTATGTTTTTCCTGTATATATGTCTGTGTACCGTATGTGTGTTTGTTGCCTACAGAGGCCAGAAGAGGGTATCAGATCCCCTGGAACTGTGTTTCCAGATGGTTGTGAGTCATCATGTGGGTGCTAGGAACTAAACATGGGTCCTTCAGAAGAACAGCAAATGCTCTTAACTCCTGAGCCTTTCTCCACACCCAAGCCCCTGAAGAAAAAGAAGCAGCAGGAGGAGGAGGAGAAGGAAGAGGAGGAAGAGGAAGAAGAAGAGGAAGAGGAGGAGGAGGAAGAGGAGGAAGAGGAAGAGGAAGAAGAGGAAGAAGAGGAGGAGGAGGAAGAGGAGGAGGAGGAGGAGGAGGAGTGACAAAATCCTATCCAAACTAACCAAAAGAAAGATAAAGAAACCCAAACTAGTAAGTGTAGACACGAAGAGTGTTGTTACAATGAAGTCTTACAAAATCTATAGAATCAGTAGGGAACAGTATGAAATTTCATGTTCTGGGACTGAAGAGATGGTTCAGGGGTTAAGAGGATTGGCTGTTCCTGCAGAGGTCCTGAATTCACTTCCCAGCAACCACATGATGCCCGATAACCATCTATAGTGGGATCTGATGCCCTCTTCTGACGTGCAGGCGTACATGCAGATTGACACTCATATACATAAATTAAATAAATAAATCTTTTCAGAAAAAGAAATAGAAAGAAAATTTATGTTCTCAGACATAGAAAACCTAGAAAAATGGAGAAATGTCTAAACTCACAAAATCCACCAAAATTAAACCCATAAGCTACACTGAAACAGACTTCTAACTAACAATGCAGTTAGAACAATTTAAAAGCTTCCCCTTGAAGAAAAGTCTAGGACTAGACAGATCCACTGCTGAATTTATCAATGTTTAAATAAATCTTAGTGCTAATACTTCACGAACTTTTCTGTAAAACCTGGAGGAAAGGAGGATCACAATCAACTTATTCTCTGAGACCATCATTACCCTCATACCAAAACTGGATGAAACAAAACAAACAAACAAAAAACTGCAGACCAATTTCCCTGATGGATTTTGATGCAAAAATTCTCTACAAAGTTTATTCAAGAACAGATTTAAAATATCATACATCACAACCACGCTGATGTCACCCAGGGAATGCAAGGTTGTTTTGACATACACAAATCAATAAATGTAAACACACTATAAATAGACATGAAAACAGTACATGACCATCTTGGTAAATGCAGAAAAGACACTTAAAAAGTCAACATCCCTTCATGAATAAAGCCTTGAAATTAGCAACAGAAGAAATAGATATCAATGTAACAAAGGCTATACATTGGGGCCGGTTTGAAAGCATTGATAATAAACTCAATCTTCGATTGTGTTGGTGTTGAAATAAGAAAGGAAATCAAGAGCTGGGCAGTGGTGGTGCACACCTTTAATCCCAGCACTTGGGAAGCAGAGGCAGGCAGATTTCTGAGTTCGAGGCCATCCTGGTCTATAAAGTGAGTTCCAGGAGAGTTGGAGAAGGGACTGAAGGAGCTGAGGGAGTTTGCAGCCCCATGGAGGGAGCAACAGTGTCAACTGGCCTAACACACACACACACACACACACACACACACACACACACACACACACACACACACACCCAGTCCTCCTGGAGGCTGGACCACCAACCAAAGAATACACATGGAGGAACCCATGGTTCGGACCACATATGTGGCAGAGGAGAGCCTTGTTGGCCATCAGGGGGAGGAGAGGCCCCAGTAAAGGGGAATGTCAAGGTGGGAATATGGGAGTGGGTGGGCGGGTGGGTGGGAGGTGGAATTCCCTCATAGAGGTGGGGGAGGGGGAGGGGATAGGTGGCTTCCAAAGAGGAGACCAAGAAAGGGGGAAACATTGGAAATGTAAATAAAGTATCAAAAAAAAAAAAAAAGAGAGAGAGGGGGAGAAACCCTGTTTCAGGAAAGAAAAAAAAAGGAAGGAAGGAAGAAAGAAAGAAAGGAAGAAAAGAAAGGAAATCAAAGCACTTCCCTTTGGTCTTATTGAACCAACAATAAGACCAGATTTAAATTCTCTGCTTTGTTCTTCCTGTGTCTTGTGCTGTCCCTGTGTGCCTATCCCAAGAAGACACGGCTCCCTCTTTATCGAACAACACCGAAAACATCACACTGGGAAGGGATGAGGGTTATAGACATCTTTGACAGAGTTTAACAAGGAATTAAGTCATTGACTCCAAATGACCCCAAATCACCCAAATCACAAGCAAATATAGACCATCAAGCAATATTTGAGTTCTACTTTCATTATTTATGGTGGCTATTCATTTTATATGGTTGTTTTTAAGCCCAGTTTTCTGTTTTCAGCAAAGGAGTATCATAATACACATACAAACACACATGCCCTACTCTGGGTCAGGAACACAGAAAAATAAACAACAAGATCACAGCTATGCATTAACTTGAGTTGTGAAAGCTGAATACACAGACAATCCAAAGCAAATAAGGTGTTGGTTATTACACTGTTCTCTGAAAAGCAAATTAAACAAACAGACTAAATACACAGAAGGATGGAAGTCCTAATTCTTAAGTAACCTCAAGGTTACATCTTAAGTGATCTCTGGTGTGAGGTCTTGTGAAAGTTCCAGTCTCTTAGGATTTAAAAGATATTTTCCTTTTACCTTATTTTTGTATTGAAAATAAAGTTTTCTCATACAATCCATGCTGACCACTGTTTCTCACCCTTCTCTCCTCCCCACGTCTCTACCTTTCCAATACCATTCCTTTTTTCTATCTTAAGAAAACAAATGAGCAAACAAAAATGCAAACGAACAAGGATAAAACAAAATAAACAAGCGAACAAACGGGGAAAAAAGAAACTACTCAAGAGTACAAGAAACACACACATACACACACACACACACACACACACACACACACACACAACCCATAAAAACTCAAAATCAGAAACCAGAGTATACAAGCAAAAGACCAGTAAGGGGGAAAAACTCACAAACAAACAAAAAGGTCTCCAAAATTCTCTTTAAAGTGTTGATAGCCTTAGTCATTAGGGAAATGCAAACTAACTAAAACTTTTTTCAGATTACATCCCATCCCAGCTGGAATGGCTCTCATCAAGAAGACACAGGATAGTAAATGAGGATGGAGAAAGAGGGAGCCTTACTCCTTGCTAGTGTGAGCGCCAACTGGGGTAGCCACTGTGCAGGCCAATATGGAGGGCTCTCAAACAACTAAAAGAACAGCAGATGACCCTGCTTTGTAATTCCCGGTTATTTCCTCAAAGGACTCCAAATACTTCAACAGAGATATTATTTATTGCTGCTCTATTCACAATAGCAAGGTATAGAACTACTCTAGATATCCATCAATAGATTAATGGATAATGACAATGTGGTCCACACACACAGGAAAATTTTATATATCTACATAGATGAATGAAATAATGAAATGTGTGGAAAAATGGGTGAATCTGGAAATAATTGTATTAAATGAGGTAAAACAGACAGCAAAGGACAAATGCTGTATATTCTATCTCATATGCAGATTCTAGAGTTTAATTTTGATATGGACATGAGTCTTCGTTACTTTTCTATTGCACTCTGACATTGAGCTCTATCTCCAGTCCTATTCAAATTAACTTAAATATAAAACATGGTTGTCAGCTCCTTGCCGGCAGGTCCAGGCAAGAGGAGAGAACCTGGTCCAGCCAGGTCTGTTGGGGCTGAGTGGGATGGTGAGTGTCGGCGGACCAAAAGAAACACACCAGGCCGGGAGTCTTGTCAAAGCAGGAACTCAACTTTATTGTAGTAACCCCTCGCTTATATAGAGAAGATGAAGGGAGTGGGCACTTAGGTATGGGGAGAGATGACATAGGAGGCGGGGAAGGGGAAGGGGTAACTGATAGGGCCAATAGCAAAGCTCCACGTCAGCAACAGCAGGGCAGAGGGAGGGCCAAACAGGTCTTGCTGAGTCACCCCTATACGGAAGTGACTGAGACAGGTCTCAGAACTGGAGCCAGGCTTAGGCTCTCCCACAAGGCTGCAGAAACTCGAGCCAGGCTCGGGTTTGTCCTCAAGACCCAAACCAGGGCCAAAGTGGGGTCCAACACATGGTGTGTACCTAATAAAATATCACAGGGACTGCATTAATATGTATCATCTTCATGTTTTTATGTTTTTACTAAAAAAGGTTTAATTTAGTGTGTGTGTGTGTGTGTGTGTGTGTGTGTCTGTGTGTGTGTGTGTCTGTGTGTGTGTGGTAGAAAGTGCATTTGTACAAGCTCACATGTGTGTGAAAAGTAATCTCTGTGTGTATGTGCGTGTGCATGTAGAAGCCATGGGTCAACCTTGGGTGCTATCCATCTTTATTTTATTTTATTTTTAAGATAGCTTCCCTCACTGATTTGCGACTTGCCAGTTAAAGTAGGCTGGCTGGCCAGCAAGCCCCAGAGACTTACCTGTCTCTGGGGTTGTAAGTGCACAGGCATGCCTAACTTTTTCAAATGGATTTCAGGAATCAAATTCAGATCCTCATGGTTGAGTGGTAAGCACTGTACTGACTGAGCTATCTCCCCAAAAGAAAGAAAAAGGAAAGAGAGAGAGAGAGAGAGGAATTAAACTCAAATGTTAATCTCTAATGAATAAACAAAATATTATGGTATGTCCATAAATGGAATATTATTGGCCTTGTTAAAAGTAATGAGACCCTGATATGCTGGGAATGGTGATACATACCTCAAATCTCAACACTCTAAAGGCTGAAGCAGGAAGATTTCTGTAAATTGTAGGTTAGTCTACATAATGAGTCCAGGGCAACCAAGGCTATATAGGGAAAGTCTGTCTATAAATAAATAAATAAATAAATAAATAAATAAATAAATAAATAAATAAATGTAATGAGATTCATATTACAACATGGATGAATCCTGAAAACATTTAACTAATTTAACTAAATGAAAATACTATACACTATATAATTCAATATGTGGGAAAGTTTCACACTATGTGAAATTACAGAGATACAGAGCAGATTGGAAACAATGTCTAACAGATATAAAGGTTCTTTTTGGAGTAATATAAATATTCCAGAATTAATAGTGGAGATGTCTATTCAACTGTGATCATACTAAAAGTACTTATGTTCATTTAAAATGTGAGGTTTTGACATATTAATTACACTTTGGTATGAATAAAATCACATAAAACAAACAAACTATAAATGTGTTGCCTTAGCTTCCATGGCTGTTGTAACAATCAACTATGATCTTGAGGCTTAAGACACTGGGCATTTTATTTTAATATCTGACAACAGACTTCAAATCAAAACTAATCAGAAGAGATAGGGAAGAACACCACATACTCATCAAAGGAAAGATCCACCACGAAGACATTGCAACTCCTAACATTTATGCACCAAGCCTAAGGACACTCACATTCGCAAAAGAAATATTACTATAGCTTACATCATCCATTGACCCTCACACATTGAGAGTGGAAGACTTCAGTACCTCACTCTTGCCAATGGACAGGTCATCCGGACAAAAAACTACACAGAGAAATACTGAAGCTAACTGATGTTATAAACTAAATGGACCTAACAAATACTTACGGAACATTTCACCTAAACACAGAAGAATATACCTTCTTCTCAGCACCTCATAGAACTTTCTCCAGAATTGACCACATACTTGGACACAAAGCAAGTCTAAAAAAAATACAAAAAAATGAAATAATATCCTGCATCCTATCTGACCACTATGGATTAAAGCTGGATATCAACAATAGAAACAACAGAAAGCTTATAATCTCATGGGTCAAGACAGAAATTGAAAAAGAAACCAAAGAGTTTTTTAAATTGCATGAAAATGACAACTTACTCACAGAATATCCAAACATACATGACACAATGAAGGTTATGTAATAGGCAAGTTTATAGCACTAAATTCTCATACTAGTAATTCAGCAATACACCTAAAAGCTCTAGAACACAAAGACGAAATCACACCCAAAAGGAGTAGATGGCAAGAAATAATCAAACTCAGAGCTGAAATCAACAACATAGAATCAAATAAACAAAAACAATATAAAGAATCAATGAAACAAAAAGTTGGTTCTTTAGAAAATCAGTAAGATTGGCAAACCCTTTTCCAAATTCACTAAGGTCAGAGAAAGAATATCCAAATGAACAAAATTAGACATGAAAAGGAGAACACAGTAAAAACACCAAGGAAATCCAGAGAATCTTGAGGACATACTTTAAAAGCTATTACTCTACCAAACTGGAAAATCAAAAAGAAATAGATGATTTTCTTGATAGGTACCACTTATCAAAATTAAATCAAGATTAGATAAGCAATTTAAGCAGACTTATATAACCCCTAGTGAAATGGAAGAAGTAATTAATATTCTTCCAACTAAAAATAAAATCAAATAAAAAGCTCAGGGCCAGATGGTTTTAGCACAGAAATCTACCAGACTTTCAAAGAAGAGTTAATGCCAATACTCCTCAAGTTATTCCACAAAATACAAAAAGAAGGAACCTTGCCCAATTCATTTTCTGAGACCATAATTACCCTAATACCCCATACATATAAAGACCCAACAAAGAAAGAGAATTACAGACCAATTTTCTTTATGAACATAGAGGCAAAAATTATCAAAAAATACTTGCAAACTGAATCCAAGAACACATCAAAGAGATCATCAACCCTGATCAAGTAGGCTTCATCCCAGAGATGCAGGGATGGCTCAACATATGTAAAACAATAAACATAATCCACCCTATAAACAAACTGAAAGACAAAAATCACATGATCATCTCATTAGATGCAGAAAAAATTCTTTGACAAAATCCAACACTCCTTAATGATATAAGTCCTGGAGCGATTAGGGATACAAGGGACACACCTCACCATAATAAAGGCTGTTTACAGCAAGTTCATAGCCAAGATCAACTTAAATAGAGGGAAACTCAATACAATTCCACTACAATCAGGAGCAAAAGAAGGTTGCCACTCTCTCCATACCTATTCAATATAGTACTTGAAGTCTTAGCTCGGCCAATAAGGTAACTGAAGGAGATAAAGGGGATACACATAGGAAAGGAAGAAGCCAAAGTATTTTTATTTGCAGATGATTTGAGAGTATAGTATATGTAGTGAACCAAAAAATTCTATGGGGAAACTTCTATAGCTGATAAACACCTTCAGCAAAGTATCTGGATACAAAATTAACTCACAAAAATGAGTAGCAATCCTATATATAAATGACAAATGGACTGAGAAAGAAATCAGGAAAACAACCCCTTTCACAACAGCCTCAAATAAAATAAAATATCTTGGAGTAACTCTAACCCACCAAGTGAAAATCTGTAGAACCACAGATGTTAGGTTAGAGTAAGAGGCCAGTGGGAGTCAGGTAGATCTCCCTAGGAAAGGGAAATAGAATAGATAGTCATGGATTAATGAGGGCAGGCTGGAGTGGAAGGGTCAGGTAGAGAGGAGGAGGAAAGAGAGGGACAAGGGAGGGAATATGGGGAAAGACAGCTAATATTAAGGGATATGTGAAGGGGTAGTATAGAGACTTAATACAGAGAAGCTTCATAAAAATAAACCATACATACATATGAGGGCAATCTAAATGAAATTGCCAAATAATGGGAGAGTCCACACTGGCTACCTCTTGTCACCAAATTAAACTTCCAGTTACATGATTGGATTCCATGCCATTGAGTTGTTAGCTAAAGGGGTCCCATGGGAACCCTCAAACACTTCAGGCTGTTGCCAAGACTATATAGGTTGCTCTCCACAAACTGATGGCAAGGCCCTGTTGCTGAAAACAACACTTATACAACTCATTGAGCATAGAGATGTCCAGCATAGGTCCTTCACCACTGTATGCTAGAATCTTCAGTACAATAAGACACTCAGCAAGCTATAACACATAAACACCAACTGAGCCACAAACCCTTTATCTACAATGGTGTCCTGCCTGCAAAATATGCCAGGGCAATGGTGGCATAAAGTTTATGGGAGTAACCAACCAATAACTGATTTGACTTAAGGCCTACTTCACAGATGGAACCCATACCTGACATTGTTTGGGCAACCCAGAATCTGAGTTTAGATAGCCCAGGGACCAAGAGTAAAATCCTGTTCTAAAAAAGAGAGAGAGGGAAAAATTAACTAGTTATAAAGTGACTCCATATGACATTCTGCTATACTCATAGACCAGTACCTTGTTCAGCCATCATCAGAGAAGCTTCCTCCTGCAGCAGATTGAAACAAATACAGAGACCCACAGCCAGGCAATATACAGAGAATAAGAGACCTTGGAACACTTCAGCACTAAACAGATGTCTCCATAAAATCCCTCCCCTCAGAGCTCAGGGAATCCTGTGGAAGAGGAGGCAGAAAGAGTGTAAGAGCCACAAAGAATGGAGAACACCAAGAAAGCAAGGTTGTGTGTCAGCATGAGCAAAGCTCATATGAACTCAAGGAATGATGCAGCATGCATGGGACATACCCTAGATGACGTCCTAGAGCTGAAAGGAGAAGTGGACACACCCCCATACCAGAAGTCATCTCCAATTGACAACTGCTTGTAAATAAAAATGTAGTTTTCTCCAAGGGAGTCTCGCTGGAGAAACAAACTACTCTTAAAGGAAGACTGCGTGCCCAGAAGTAGACGGCCCACAGAAAACAAACTCAAGGGCACCTTTGGGGGTTCCTTGTCTTATACTGTGATATCAGGGCCTTTCCTCTTTATTTTTTTATTTTTATTTTTTATCTTATTGGTGTTTTTTTTTCTTCTCTATTTCTACCCTATAATTTCCTTGCATTTGCATTATGGCTTCCAGTTTAGTGTTTTTATGAGATTCCTGAGTGTGTAAATGAGCGGGTCTCTGTTTCTTGTGCCTTCTCTTGGGCTCTTTTCCTTCTGTTTGTTTTGACCAATTCTGTTGTGTTAGTTTTTTTCTTATTGTATTATATTTTGTTATTACCCCTTAGAGGCACGTTTGTTTTCTAATGAGAGACAGAAAGGAAGTTAATATGGATGGGAGGGGGTGGGTACGAACTGGGAAGAGTAGAGGGAGGGAAATAGTAATCAGGATGTTATATGAGAAAAAAATCTATTTTCTTTCTTCCGGTTTTTTGTTGTTGTTGTTGTTGTTGTTGCTCTTGTTTTGTTTTGTTTTGTTTTGTTTTGTTTGTTTGTTTGTTTTTCCCCAAACAGGGAAAGTTCTCGGCTGACTTGGAACTCACTCTATAGACCAGGCTGGCCTTGAACTCAGAAATTTGCCTACATCTGCCTCTGCCTCTGCCTCTGCCTCTGCCTCTGCCTCTGCCTCTGCCTCTGCCTCCCGAGTGCTAGGATTAAAGGCTTGTATTATCACTGCCAGTCAAACAAATCTATTTTCAATAATAGGAAAAAAGTAAAAAGTTTTTAAAAGGAAATATATTAACACACACACACACACACACACACACACACACACACACACACACACTCACCAAAAAGACACTGGGTAATTATTTCTCTGGAGACACTAAGAGCAGAGACTAGCACCCAAGGCCAGAGTACTTTAATCTCTGCCTATGTCTTCACAGTTTCTCTCAAGACCTGAAACAAAATTACAGGTGGTCTGACAAGTTGTTAGAAGTACGAGCTCCCCTCTGGTTGGCACATTCTCCTTCTCTCTGCCCTAGATTACTGGAGGAATTTCCATGACTTTCAACAGTAAGATAGTCAGCTTTAGAAGTGCTGCTCTCTAGAGCTTCTTCATTTCTGCCAGACCTTTCTTTCACTACTCATTTTTGTCCCCACCCGTCCCCCATTTGTAATAAGGACTTTTATGGTGACATATAGAGCTTACCAGACCATCTGGTAAAGCCCTTAATTGTATCTAAAAAAGACCCATTTTACAGATAAGATAGCATCCATGGGTTATGCAGAGAAGGAGAGGACATATCCTTGAGAATCATCAACCTAGCACAACAGGTTTACAGCTTACTGACTGCGCTCATTGTTCTGTTATCCATTTGACTGGCATCAATATCATTCAGTGAAACCTAGTCAATGCCATTGCACCTACATGCACTGTTCTCTCACATGACTAAATTGTCACACTGCAGGAGAAGTGTCCACCAGATGCTCTCCTGACCCATCACTGGCCAGTTTATTAACCAGAAACGAATGTGCTCTCTTGGCCATAGATGTATGCACCTGGGCTTCCCATCAAGACAACATTAAGATGCATGGTTGGTTGACAGGCCACACACAGCACTTTTAGGCTAGGCCACACTATTTCCATTGAAGCCATATGTTTTCTGGGCAGCTTCAAACCAATAATAGAGCACAGAGGTATTTAAGGGATTAGACATTTCTCAACCTGGGACCACTCTCCCAGGAGCCTTTATGCCATAGCTCCCACTGAATGAATTAGCACTTCCTGCTCAATTCAGTTGCTATCTCTACTATTCTTCCTTCTCACTTCAAAGGGCTCTGCCTCTGGAAGCTCTTGCTTTGTCAACTTCAGCTTGGCATCTTCCTCCCAGGTGACTGTGATTCTGCCCTTTGAGACTGAGAGTGAGCCTAGGCAGGAGGTAGCAGGACAGACTAGGAGTAGGTCACCCTCTCACCAGCAGGAAATGATGACCCCACTCCTTGCCCAGTGATGTAGATAACCTGCAGGCAACTAGGTACAAGGTAAGAGACCTTGATGCTACTTGTTCGTGATGGATCAGGAAAATGGGCACTCTTCCTGTCAGTGTAACAGTTCAGGTATGTGAGAGAGAACGAATGCATACAAAGGCGATGGAATTGGCTGGATTTTACTGAACAATATTGAGGCCAGACAAAGGATAATGGGGAAATGAAGGCAGTTAGCAAACATTTAAAACCCAAATGTGAGGGCCAAAGGGCCTCTCTGGCAGCTTCCAGAGAAGCTTTATCTCTTGTAGTGAGAGAACAAACACAGCTGTGGAGCAAATCCTGGATTGCCAAACCTCCCAAACGATGGAATACTCATATAATAGTCTGCTATATGAAGACCCATACTCTGTATAAAAAGTACAGGACTCTGAAACATGAAACAGGGATGGATCCCCAACAGCTAAGGCTTCAGACAGCCCTGAGCCACTTACCCCTCCAAATTAACAGTTTGATTTTGCACTTCCCCCGAGCAGTAAATGCTACAAAGACCGCTTCCTTGCAAGGCAACTGTCTCTGCTCCCAGAAGCTTGCCCCCCCACTTCTCATCTGCCAAATTCATCACTAGGGTCTAAAGCCCTAGTGTGCGTGCTGAAAACGATAAGGGGAGATTAGATAGGATGTCCTAGCAGAAGGCACAAAGGATTAGATTTCAAGTATGCTCCATCAAGTCCTGTCCAAGCATAGGTTTACTGACATAAAGACGCTCTCTCAGAACACAGGATTTCACACTCCGGCAAGGACACAAACAGACAGGGTAAAGTGTCTTTAAACCCTTAGAGGAGACAGTAGCCCTTGCTGGTAAGCTTGAAATTCAAGAGTTGTCTTGGGAGGCAGTGAAGAAAATAATTAAAGGATTTGAGGAATGGGGCATTCTGGGATTGATACATTGTTTAGACCTTCAGATTAATCAGAAGATTATACTATACAAATGACACTCTAGTCATGAAGAACATTGAAGAGCAGTAAGAACCATCGCTAAAGAATTCAAGGCAGTCCTCCTCTGCAAGTAGGACAGGCCATCACACAGCGACTCACTAAGAGCAATATTTCTATGAGACTCTGAAGCACTAGGAGCCTGGTTGCAATGGATAACTGTCCAGCAGAAGTCCCTCAGAAACTGGAGAAGGTACAACTGGGCTTGAGCTCAGGCAGAACTGGCCAGCACATGTAAACAGCATGAGGAAGAGGTAAAGAATCCTATTTTAATATTTCTCCTTTAGTTTACCCTTCCTGTCCACCTAGAGATTTCCACGGGACTAACTGAAACAAGAGGAGAAAACCTGAACTCCATTTATAAATGACTTAGCTCTGTGTGTCAAAGCAGAAATAAATGGTGACTGCATCACAGCTCCAATCAGAGGTGACCTTGAGCATTAGAGGCATCAGGAGCTTCCACCAACCAGGCACTGGTTTTGTAGGAAAGAAAGGATCAAAGTGACCACGATGGTTGATCATCTAGAAGACACACAACTTGCCCAAGCAAATGAGTGAGGGCTTTTCCAGAGGTTTAACCGAGGAGGGAAGCTACATCCTGAATGTGTAGAGAGAATCTCATATAAGCAACACCTCTCAATAAAAAAGTTTATGGCCAAGGAACTGAAGCAAAAAATAGGAGGTTGGACATCCAGCAGGGAGAGAGAGTATTCTGAGAAATAGTCACAGGCATGAGATATTCAAGCTGGAACCCTGAGGAGACAGACATAAACCAGCAGGGAGCAGATCTCGGCTTAAAATCAAAGGAATAATAAGTTAAGAGCAAGTCAGAGAACAAGCTGAAGCTTACAGCCTGAGCACTTATTACTAAACAGTGTCAGCATCGTTACTGTTAGAGACTCAATGGCCAGAAGGAGAAACTTGATTATTTTTTACATGAATGTATGCTCAAGGCCTGATCTGCAAGGTAAGTGGGGAGCAGGCTGAACAACATCCATCCTTCTCTGCTTCTTCACTGTGGATGCAGGACGACCATGTGCTTCCTGCTTCTGCAACGCCTCTCACAAAACCTTCACCACTGTGATGGACTGGACACTGGAGCTACTCAGATAAACCTCTCCTTCCCTCCTGAATCTGCCTTTGTCACTTTTTTTTTTCAGCAAGAGAAAAATAATTAATATTGAAAATTGGTACCGAGAAGTAGGTTTTTCCTGACTATGTATTCTGTAGGTCTGTGGCACTATCTCTTAAGAAGAATGTGAGATGGTTTGAAATTTGAGGTTAGAGGAAAGTCTAGGATGCTGTAGGCTGAACTTAGTAGTCTGTCCTGGTGGAAGACAAGCAGGACCTTAGAATGGTGGAGGACCAGAATAGCAATAGAAAAGTAGAATACAAAGACCCTGCTCACAAGCTTTCAGAAGTAGTCCAGAGCCTATGTGTGTTACATTCTGGCAATAAATTAGATAGATAGATAGATAGATAGATAGATAGATAGATAGATAGATAGATAGATAGATAGATAGATAGATGGATAGATAGATCTGGCTGCCTTCTGCCTGGGTTCTGAAGACTTTACTGAGGTTGAATTCAAAGGTAGTGGACTAATTTGTTTGGCAAAGGAACCTTCCAGACAGTATAACTTCCAGGCTGTGGCATGGTAACTGCTTACTAGTCAGGTCTATAATGAAAGAGAGCAGAAATACATAACGAATGTGCAGTCTGGCAAGGAGAAGACTATGAGGGAATTCTAAATTACAGTCAAGGCAATCACAGAGAAAGCAGTTGTAATTGTCAATGAGATCAGCACCTATATTCCTTTTTCCATTGATGTCTCCAAATATCTGAAAGCAAAAATCTTAAAGAGGAATCGGCTATTTTGACACAGAATTCAAGAAAGGATATAACCTGTTGTGTCATGACAGCAGGAGCATAAGGCACTGGTCACATGGCATCTTGGTTAGGAAATAAAACCAACAGAAAGTGGGACTGGACTATAAACTTTAAGACCCACTTGCTGTACACTAGCAGCTTAACAACACACTTGAAAGCCCTAGAACAAAAAGAAGCTAATACACCCAGGAGGAGTAGAAGGCAGGAAATAATCAAACTCAGGACTGAAATCAACCAAGTGGAAACAAAAAGAACTATACAAAGAATAAACAAAACCAGGAGTTGGTTCTTTGAGAAAAT
>CM052709.1:55181452-55227501 GCA_028551405.1 Uromys caudimaculatus | reverse complement strand
AGGGGAAACATTGGAAATGTACACAAAGTATCAAAAATAAAAAAGGAGGAAAAAAAAAAGAAAAAAATTATAAAAACATATCTTTTTATTGTAACCGTGATAGTAAATACAAGAACTTATTCTGTTGAATAGATAGCACAAAAATAAACACCAAAATGACTGTGATTGAAACTGGAGAGCTCTGAATAAAAGACTGATGTCAATAAAAAAAAAAAAAAAAAAAAAAAAGAACTGTCAGCTCCTCTCCATGCTGTCCTGCAGTCTGCTATGCTTCCTGCCATGAAGATAATGGAGTAAACCTCTGAAACTGTAAGCTATCCCCAATTAAATTTTATTTAAAAAAAAAAAAAAAGCAAAAAACATTGCCATCCATAGCAAAGAATTGAAATCTGAACTTAACTATGGAAAGATATATGAACAAATGATAATAGAGAAGGTCAGAAGTAAGTCCTGAGTTTCAAATTATATCAATAGACAAAAATCATTAAATATGATCTGCATGGATCCCATGAAAAGGGTGTCTAATTAATATTGACCATAATCAAAACAAGAACAAAAACAATAAAGTGGAGATAAGCACCATTCTCCATATCTCTACTTGTATAAAAATTAAAGGCAAAAGTAATTTGCAAGATAGACATTGTCTCTGAGGCATACTACAAATGGAAAAGGTTAAATGCAAGGATATAGCTGTGAATAGAAAATGGAATCTACTGCCATACATACTCTTATAAATGAAAGCTAACAACATTGGACCAAATAGCCATACTGTAAAGAAAAACATAATAAAGTTGATGAAGGATATTTTTATTTAAAAAAAAAAAAAAAAGACCCACTTGCTGACCTCCTCCAGCAAGTCTCCAAATCCGAAAGGTTCTACAATGCCCTGAGACTTTGCCACCAGGCCATGGGGACCAGGTATTTAAATGCATGAACCTATGAGAGACATTTCCCATTCAAACCACAATAGCACCTGAGCTCTTCACTGGGACAATAGGAAAGGTTCCCCAAGGGTAAGACCCTGCTTATCAAAGCTGCCACTCATAAAAATGCACTTGTTTGAACAGACATCAAACTGGGAATGTCACTGAAAAGATTCCCTGCTCAAAACAACAGTACAGGGAAGTTTCCCAGGCTCAGCCACCATAGCATACAAAAGCCATTATGACTAAACATCAAGACTATCTTGAGCTGTCAATAGAACTTGACCATATTGGCCACATGATACTGGTTTTGTGGACATGAAAAGCACAAGAGTTACAGGATCCTGGGGGAATCCATCAAGAGTCCAGAAAGCCTCTAAGGCTAGATTGTAACTTTAATTGTTTCAAATCCTATTTTGAATGACGGTTTTAAATGCTTCAACCTCCTTTGTAGCCCACCACTCACCAGAGGTAGTGGAAACTATGAGACCCACAAGTGTTGCACAGCTAGCTGCACCAGCTAGTCAAGCTCTGTCTCTGTCACTCCATTGAGTCCTATTTCTACCCTCCAAACATCACGTGTCCTCCATGTGCCTTGCCTCAGCACGGGTCTTGCCTCAGCACGTGCATCCAATCAGCCCAAGTCTATGGAGTCCCGACAAATGGAGCTCAACTATGAAATGTAAGGTGAACCAATACATGTGTGCTGTTAGCAAAGAATCCTTCATCACACGTCCTTTCACATGTTTGCCTTAGCAGAACATTCTATCTCCTGTGTATGTTTCAGTAAAACATTCCTTCATGAGTCTGCCTTAGTCTTTCACCTGTGTCTCTTACAGGAAAACACTCCTTCATATGTTTGCCCCAGCAAAACACCATCCAACACAACTGACTCTCCAAAGAACCCTTAAGTTACCTCTTCACTAGGTAGATATGGCAAGGTTGGATTCCCTAAGAAGGAGGTCCTAAGAGACCAATATGGAGAGTTGTGAAGGTCAAGCTAAGTTGTAATGGAGACCCAAGAATGTTGGAGATCCCAGACTATGCAATATCTGCCAAGGAAGGCTTAAGATGAAGAATGGAGCTGGCCCAGGAGAGAGGTCACAGCTGTTACAGGTGGCAGTTATAGAGTATGGTAACTCTGTTGGAGCCCAGGTTATCATTCCACAAACCCCAGATATTGGGCATGTACCGCATGCAGGGTTTGGTGTTTTCTATGCTGGATTTAGATCTTATTTTGGTCCTATCTTTCCTTGCTATACTTCCATTCCTTCCTCTTGGAATGGGGTATTTAATCTGTATTATTAGATAGTAGAAGTATATAACTTTTTAAATGTTAGTAAGGCCTCACAGTTAAGAATTTGTCCAGATGGATCTAGAGAGATGGCTCTGCACTTAAGAGCAGTTGCTCTTCTTGCAGAGGACCTGAGTTCAATTCCCAGCACCCAAATGACTCACAACCATCTGTTAATTGCAATTCCAGAGAATCCAACTCCCTCTTCCAGCCTGTATGGGCACCAGGCAAGCACATGGTATACAGAGATGCAGGCAAACATATATATTTAAATGGCCAAGGGTGGAAGATTATGATTTAAAAATTATGTGTTTGGGTGTCAGATTAATAAGGGGTGAATTCTGATGCTGGTCATTGTTGTCAGATTTATTGGATTAAGAATCACCTAGCAGGTATACATCTCGGCATGTCTGGATTTCCAAAGAGCTTAAATGAGGGAAGATGCATGCTGAATGTGGGCACCACTGCCTTAAGAACTAGAGTCCTGGACTATTAAAAAGTAAACAGTAAAAAACACCATCATGTATCTCTCTGCTGTTTGACTGCACACACAATGCAACCAGACATCTTAGACTCTTGTTGCTCCAACTAGAGTCTATCATGCCTTCCTCACAGTGATGAACTATGCCAATTAACTGTACACCAAAACGAGCCTTCCATTCCCTAAGTTTCTTTTCTCACATATTTTGTCACAGCAATGAGAAGACTATGTAATAAAAGAAAAATATATTTTATGTACAATCATGACCAACAATGAATGCCCTGGTATTGAATCTGTAGATTGCTTTTGGTAAGATGGCCATTTTCCCCATGTTGAGCCTACTGATCCATGAGCATGGGAGGTCTTTCCATCTTCTGATATCTTCCTCAGTTTCTTTCTTCAGAGACTTGAAGTTCTTATTATACAGGTCTCTCACTTGCTTGGTTAGAGTTACACCAAGAAATTTTATATTTTTTGTGGCTATTGTGAAGGGTCTTGTCTCTCTAACTTCTTTCTCAGCCAGCTTATTGTTTGTATAAAGGATGGCTACTCATTTCTTTGAGTTAATTTTATATCTGGCCATTTTGCTGTAGGGGTTCTCTGGTAGAATTTTTGGGGTCACTTATATATACTATCATATCATCTGCGATACTTTGACTTCTTCCTTTCCAATTTGTAACCCCTTGATCTCTTTTAGTTGTCTTATTGTTCTAGCTAGAACTTCAAGTACTTTATTGAAGAGATAGGGAGAGAGTCGATAGCCTTGTCTTGTTCCCAATTTTAGTGGAGTTGCTTTAAGTTTCTCTCCACTTAATTTTATGTTGACTATTAGCTTGCTGTATATTGCTTTGATTGTGTTTAGGTATGGGCCTGTATCCCTGATCTCTCCAAGACTTTTAACATGAACGGGTATTAAATTTTGTCAAAGGCTTTTCTAGCACCTAATGAGATGATCATGTGGGGTTTTTTCTTTCAGTTTGTTTATGTGGTAGATTACATTGATAGATTTTCATATATTGAACCACCCCTGCATCACTAGGATGAAGCATACTTGATCATGGTAGATGATCTTGAATGTGTTCTTGGATTCTATTTATGAGTATTTTATTGAGTGTTTCTAAATCAATGTTCATATAGGAAATTGGTCTGAAATTCTCTTTGTTGAGTCTTGGCGTGGTTTAGGTATCAGGGTAACTGTGGCCTCATAGAATGAGTTTGGCAGTGTTCCTTTGTCTCTATTTTGTAGGATAGTTTGAGGAGAGTTGGCATTGAAAGTCTGGTAGAATTCTGTGTTAAAACCATTTGGCCCTGGCCCTGGGCTTTTTTTTTGGGGGGGGGGGGGGGCAGGTGTCGGAGACTTTTCATGACTGCTTTTCCCTAGGGATTATAGGACAATTCAGATAGTATACCTGATCTTGATTTAACTTTAGTAATTGGTATCTGTCTAGAAAACCATCCATTTCATTTTGATTTTCCAATTCTGTGGAGTTCAGGTTTTTTAAGTCAGACCTAATGATTCTTTGAGTTTCCTCAGTGTCTGTTGTTGCATGCAGTTTTGCTCTACTGCCTTTGCTCCAGGAATTGGACTGCACTACCAGCCCCCACCTGCCTTCCCTTGAATCCTTGTATAAAAGACACACACAGAGTTGTTTCTTTTCAACTTGCCTTCTTGGCATAATTGCTGGGCACTACTATCTCCCACCTGGAAAAGCATGCCCTTACCAATTTCTTAACTCCATCTCTCCCACCTGCCCTAAACTTCAGTTGCTAAACTCCCCTGACCACCCACCTATAGGAGTGGCCTGTGTGACCACTCTATTCTGAGATCTTACATGATGGCTCTTAGTTCTTCTCTCTCCAAAGCATGGTGAACTCCCTTCTCTTTTCTTGTGTCCTCTTTTTCTCTCAGGACCTGGAGGTCCTGCCTGTACCTTCTGCTTAACAATTGGCCCGTGGCTTTCTTTTGCGGACAGATTAAGAACCAATTGGGCAATGGGACTGGAGAGATGGCTCAGTGGTTAAGGGCACTGACTGCTCTTCCAGAGGTCCTGAGTTCAATTCCCAACAATCACATGGTGGCTCACAACCATCTGTAGTGGGATCTGATGCACTCTTCTAGTGTGTGTCTGAAGACAGCTGTAGTGTACTCATATAAATAAAAATAAATAAATCTTAAAAAAAAAAAAAAAAAAAAACAATTGGGGAACAGGATCTTAGCATCAGAACCACTCCCTACACTTACGTTTCCTGTTTCATTCTTGATTTTGTTAATTTGGGCACTATCTCTCTGCTTTTTAGTTAGTTTGGCTAAAGGTTTCTCTATCTTGTTGATTTTCTCAAAGAACCAGCTCTTGGTTTCATTGATTCTTTGTATTGTTCTCTTTGTTAGGAACTGTTCTACCTCAAGACCCAGATGTACAACTCCTGAGCATATAATCAAAAGATGCTCCACCATCCCACAAGGACACTTAGTCAACAATGTTCATAATAGCCAGAAACTGGAAACAACCTAGATGTCCCTCAGCTGAAAAATGGATAAAGAAAATGGTTCGTTTATACAATAGAATACTAGTCAGCTATTAATAAAACAAGAACATCATGAATTTTGCAGGCAAATGGGTGGAACTAGAAAATATCCTGAGTGAAGTAACCCAGACCCAAAAGACATGCATGCTATATACTCACTTATAAGTGGATATTAACCATAAAGTACAGGATATAACCATGCTATAATCAACAGACCCAAAGAAGCCAAGTAATAAGGAAGGCCCAAGGGAGGATGGTTGAATATTTCTCAGAAGAGAAAATAAAATAGATATTGGAGATAGGTGGAGGGAGGGAACTGGGGGAATGGGGAGGAGAGTGGAGGGCATCAGATATAGGGATAACAGAGAAAAGAGAAGGGAAATCAGTGTGGGTATGGCAAACTCTAGGATGTTCCGGAGACCTGGGATGGGGGACAGGCCCCAGGAGGTCTACGGGGAGGGGGGGCAACTCTAGCTAAGACTCCTAGCATTGGGGGATATGGATCCTTAAGTGGCCACTTCCTGTAGCCAGGCAGGACTCCCAATGGAGAGGTTACAACATCAACCCAACCACAAAACCTTTGACCCAAAATGTATCCTACCTAGAAGATGTGCCGGGACAAAGATAGAGCAGAAACTAAGGGAATGGCCAACCAATGATTGCCCCAAATTGAGACCCAACTCGTGGTCAAGAATCAATCGCTGACACTATTAATGATATTCTCTTATGCTTGTAGACAGGAGCCTAGCGTTACTGCGTCGGAGAGACTCCATCCAACAGCTGATGGAAAGAGATGCCCAGATCCACAGCCAAACATTGGATGGATCATTATACTGAAACCCCTTGGAGGCAAGTTGAGATTTCCTCAGACTGGTATGGCAGTCTGTGAGCAATCCTTTCACAGGCGACAACCCACACTGATTGGATGACATTCTCTGTGGTAATTTGAATGAGAATAGCCCCAGTAGGCTCATACCTTTACATGTTTTTTCCCCAGTTGGTAGACTATTTAGGAAGGATTAGGAGGTGTGGCATTTTTGGAGGAGATGTGTCACTGGGGGTGGCTACTGCTCCAGCACCATGTCTTCCCACCTGTTATCATGTTCCCCGCCATGATGGGCATGAATTAATGCCCTGAAATTCAGTGAAAAAAAATCCTCTTCTGCATATGAAGAAGGCAAAGCTGTGTGGGAATTGGCAAGAGATTAATCCTTCCAGAATCCCAGCATATAATATTTACATTTTATCATATATAAATTTAAATTCTCTATTTCTATATAAATTGCTCTGAAAGCAAATCAGAAAGGAAAAAGAAATAACATCTGGACTTCAAAATCTGTAGGCTTGAAGGATAGTGACAGCCAGACGTAAGGGAGGGGTCTGGATTGATGGGACTCCCATTCTGGGAGTTGTGTACAATACTCAGAAGCAAATGAGGCATGACTACGGCCCAGATGACTGTTCAATCAGGAGAAACACAGGCCTTTTGAGATTTAGACAGTTTATTGCTTACATAGATGGAAGGTTGATGTAAGCTCCAGTTTCGTGGGGTCATTTTCCCATACAACAAAATGAATGACTCAAAAATAAAGGGCTGGCTGAGTACATGAGTCCTGGAACACCTTGTTCATGGGTAGCTAATTCTAGACTGCCACAGGCTGCTTATAAAGTCTGTATATTACGAAGAAACGCATGAGATAGAAAGCCTCACACCTCATCAGTATCCGAGGCGACAACAACCTCGCCGATCACCGGCGGGCTCCGCGGGCAGGCTCCATGCTTAGAAGCAGTTGGCCCGCACCTACTGAAGTTCACATTTTTTTGGTTTTGTTTTTTAAGAAAAAGAATATGAAGTTCAATGGGTAGGAAGGTGAGGGAGAATCTGGGGCTTGGGGAGGGAAGAATATGACCAACAATTATTGTATTTTCTTGAAGAATAAATAAAAACACTTTTATCTTTTTTAAAGAAGAGGGAAACTCATGGATGATAGCCAGACCTGGTCATCCTCTTGTATTCTAGTAGAATAAAAACTTTTGCCAAGGTTGTGATTTCCTATGGTTCATGCCTTTGCCTGAATGCTTACATATCACATGGAACTATATGAAAGCTGCCAGTGTGTCAGAGTTGAGCTGTTACCCTACAGGCCCCGCATAGATGCTGGCCTATGAATCTGACATAAAGTCAAGAGAGCCATGTCTCTCTTTCCAGCTGATGCACCCCAGCCTTGCCCTTTCCGTTGTCTGTCACTCCTGCCTTGATGGACAATAACTGCAGACTCTACCATACAACTAATGATCTGCCATGCTTTGTGGACTCTTATGAACACAGATGGATGCAACAGCTGCATCACATCTGCTGTGAATGGGAGAAAAATCTTAGGAAAGGTTGTCTACGTAAACTGGGAAGTATAACCAACTAGCTTTAAAAAATACTTGCAACCAACTCTGTCTTCACTGGAAACTTGAGTTCAGAAATAAAGAAAAGATATCAAATTAGTATTTTTTTTTTTCCCTTTTGAGAAAATGTCAGCTACCTGGGTAAAGGGTATGGTTTTGGATCTTGTGTAACGAAGTGGATGTAGAAAATACAGTTGGGTTTGTAAGAGTTCAGTAATTCAGAAGTGGACAAGTCAGAACCAGTGAACTTTCTGTAAGCCACAGGGGATTAAAAGCATGTATGCATGCCACACCAAGCGGGTGAGGTTTGAATATGCAGTAAATTGGTCAGTTCCAAAGATGAGCTGTGAAGAAAGAGATGATAGGCTGAAGTTCGGCTGGTAAGACAGACAGTCTTGTCATTATAGAAATGAGTCTTCCCTGAAAGGAGCTATTCATTTGTCAGCTCATGAAAATGCAGCCCATACCACTGCCTTGGTGGTGTACTGCTGTGTTGTTCGATGCTATTGGGGTAAAGGATCTCTTACTACAACTAAAAACATTCATGAGGTATCCAGGTCTTTATATGAGTCCCACAGTCAGTGAGGTCAGTATATGGAAACTCACAACCACAACGACAGTATACGGGGGAAAGTGGCATATATGTGTGGACAGTCAGAGAATCAGTGAGGATCTGATGCAGATCGAGTACCTTCTGTTATACCCATGAGTAAACTTGGTGTTTAGAGCCCCTAAATACAAGATCTCCCTAATCCCTCTTCTTAACCAAACTGTGTATGGTACTAGAACTAACCAAACCTAGAGGGTTAGAGTTAGGTTTAGGTTAAGGTTAGCTTAGGGTTAGGGTTAGGGTTAGGGTTAGGGTTAGGGTTAGGGTTAGGGTTAGGGTTAGGGTTAGGGTTAGGGTTAGGGTTAGGGTTAGGTTATGTTTAAGGATTAGGGTTAGGGTTAGAGGGTTAAGGTTAAGGTTAGGTTAGGATTAGGGTTAGGGTTAGTGTTAGGTTGTACCAAACTGTGTATGATACATGTAATGAAACATAGAAGGCTGAGATGGTAAACAAAACCATAGTTCGTGGTTCCTGACAACAGGAAGATTTGAAAGGAGACATTAGAATAGGAAGATATTTTACAAATGAAAATGTTTTAAGTCATTAGCACAGCTTTGCTTTATCAAATGATGTGTCTCCTTAGCTTTGCTTATTAAGAGGAGTTTTAATGTCATGATGGGCATCAACGGAAATTTTTGAGTGCACAAAAACTAAAATAAATCAATGGGAACCAAACCAAAACACAGACCCACATTCAAGGTTTCTGGGTGCTTGTTGCAGAGGGGAAGGAGTGTCTTAGGATTTTACTGCTGGCAACTCTTATTAAGGGAAACATGGAATTGGGGCTGGGTTACATTCAGAGGTTTAGCCCATTATTGTCTACGGTGAGTAGCATGGTAGCATGCAGGTAGACATTGTGTTGGAGAGGTAGCTGAGAGCTCTACATCTGATTGGCAGGCAGCAGGAAGAGAGAGTGAGCCCTGGGCCTGGTTTGTGCAATTGAAACCTCAAAACCCACTCCCAGTGACACTCTTTCTCCAACAAGACCACTCCCACTCCAGTAAGGACACACCTCCCAATAGTGCCACTTTTTGAGCCATCACAAGGAGACACTCAACCAATCACACTCAGTGGTATTAAACAGACAGGACAAGAATTCCAGACTGAGATAAAGGTTGCCCTTCAATCTGGAAATAGTACATTAACCAAATCAACTCAACTAGTGGCTTTTCCTACCTCTAAGAGACGGATATTAATGTGTGGGGCACTGATACCTATTTAAAGTGACTGAGGTGCTATTTCCTCTCATTAATTTGTTTATAATTTATTCTACACATTTTTTGCAAACCTATTGCCAACAAGATATCAAGTTAGAGGCTAGACAAGTAGTGGTTAATGAAATAGATGAGGCCCAATTCTGATGAGATCTATGTGCTATTTAGGAAAACAGACATACAGAGCAGCATATGCATAAATTATGCCAAGCGTTAAGGAAAAGTATTTGGCATAAGGCCGAATGCAATATGCTTACATAATTATTACACCTTTACAAAGTCATGTAATCTAGCAAGAAAAGCAAAATATATTCATTTTTATAGAAAAATATATCTAAAAACTTTTCTTTTTTCTTTTTTGGTTTTTCGAGACAGGGTTTCTCTGTATAGCCTTGGCTGTCCTGGAACTCACTTTTTAGACCAGGCTGGCCTCGAACTCAGAAATCTGCCTGCCTCTACCTCCCAAGTGCTGGGATTAAAGGCATGCGCCACCACTGCCTGGCTTATCTAAAGGCTTTTCAATTCTAGAATTTCGACTTCTTTTTTCTGGTTTCTCTTTATTGGTATTGTTTGGGAAAATAGTTTCATACTTTCTGTGATGGCTATTCTTGGTTGCCAACTTGACTACATCTGGAATTAACTAAAACTCCAAGATGAAGGGCACACCTATGAGGGCTTTTGCTTAATTTGAAGCAGGTAGATCTACCTCTAATCCAGATCTTGAAGCAGGAAGACACACCTTCAGTCTAGGCTGCTTCTATGAGAAGCCTATAATAGGACACAGAAGAGGGAAGCTTTTGCTCTTTGCCTGCTTTCCCTCAACCTATCAAGTCCATTCCTTCACTGGTATTAGAGCCTTCAGAATCCTAGCATATACTCAAGACCAGCTGAGACATCCAGACTTGTGGACTGAGCAACTACCAGATTCTTGGACTTTCTCTTCACAGTGAACCATTGTTGGATTAGCTGAACCACAGCCTGTAAGTCAAATTACCTTGCTCTGTGTGGGGGGGAGTGGGGGGGAGGAAGGAGAGATTCTATAAATTCTGTTACCGTAGAGAACCCTAATATCTCATCCATGATTTCTTTTGGTTTTAAATTGATAGTTATAAATCATATCTTATATATACTTAGTAGCTGGCTTAAGGTCTTAATCGTAAGTCTACCCCTCAAGGACATTTTCTATTAATTATATTTCCTTCTGTGTATAGTCATAGTTAACTGTTTGAGGATTTCAATTTTTAATTAAAAAGTAGGTATTTTAGGGTTGGGGAGATGAATTTATAGGTAAGGTGCTTGCTACACAAGCATAGGATCTGAGTTTGAATTTCCAGCACTCCAAAAACTGGACATGATAATGTTGGAAAGTAAAGACAGGAGGGTCCTGGAGGCTTTCTAGCCAGTGTAGCCTCTTGCCTCCACACACGCACACATGGGGACATGTATAGCCCCCTCACCACACACACACACACACACACACACACACACACACACACACACACACACACCCCACCCCACACCACAGAGAGAGAGAGAGAGCAGGTATTTAATGCTGTACTGCTGAAGATCAAACCCAGGGCTCTATGCTGCCAGGAAAGCAGTTCACTGAGCCTCATTCCCAGCCCCCAGACTAGTATCTTGTATATGAGCACTCTGGTTGTTTTGGTGTCCCTATATGAGAACTCTGGTTGTTTCAGTGTCCCTATATGAGAACTCTGGTTGTTTCGGTGTCTCTATATAAGAGCTCTGGTTGTTTCGGTGTCTCTATATGAGAACTCTGGTTGTTTTGGTGTCCCTATTTGATAGTTTAGTGGCTTTCACGAGCTGCTGCTGCTGCAAAAGCTTGCACTTCCTGTACCGTGCAGCCAACTCACTTCTGTGTTCATTGAGCTTAGTGGTCAGCTAATGATAGGTCAGAACGAAAACCTTGTGAGAACTATCTCTGTGTAAGTTAACAGGATTTCCCCTCAGCTCTCAGACAGTTCACAATTCTGCCTTGGCCCTAACTTCCTGCTTAAGTGGAGTTTTTAGTCAGTCAGAGATGAATGAGGTCTTCTCTGAATTTTCCAGGGCATGCATTCAACCTTTGTGTAACCTTTTAAATCACCAGGAATTACCAAAAGTCTTGCAAGTTCCTATTGACACTTCTTCAAAACTTCCCATATTTGACCAGGCTCTTACTTGCTATACCTGGTAACGCTGTCTTAGGTAGCTATGATGTAAGACAATTTCCAGTGAGTATTCAATAGAAATGCTCTGAGGATAGTTTTCAGCAAAATTCCCTCCATGTCATGACTAACTAATATAAGCCCCTTCATGTTAGGGCTTTTCCATAGGGATAGGGTTTTGGAGAGGCAGTACAGCAGCTCCCAATTTTCATAGCAACTGAGTGCAAGATTTGCTGGTTCAGGACTACAATGAAGTTGGAGAGTATGTACTGAGAGTAATTCAAAATGCTGTAAGGCATACAATTCTGAGACTTGTAAGGGTTCCCTTAATATTCATTGTAGTTTAGCCTTCAGTTTCTAAAGACCAAACGTCTGGCTTGACCTTTAGTCCAGTTTTCTCATTGTTCTTGAGGGGGAACAGATTTACAGAGGTATTCATTCTAACATGGCAGAAGGTCCAGACTCTAAAATAAATGAAAATTTCTGGGATGGTGTTCAAAATGAATTTTGTGGACACAGGAGTAGAAACAAGTCTCATGGGAGAATTACTTGTCAACCTCATTGAGGTATGGATAGTTATATACAAATTTTAACCTCTTTATAGCTTGATGTTTCTGTTTTAACTAACAATTTTTGCTGTTAAAATAACCCAAAATGATAATTTTGTGACTACATAGTAGAAAGATCAAGACCCATGACCTCAAATATCCTTTGTGGTGAAAACATTTAAACAAATCATTTAGTTTTGAAATATATACTAATCATGACCTTGTACTCTTCCTGGTTGTATGCTTGTACCTGTAGACCAGTGTTAGAACACTCCAGCAATGGAGTCCTGTGAGAATTCTGAGTGCCTGTGAGAAGACTCCAAGAAAGCAAGGCAGGAGCCCTGCTACCTCAGTTTCTTCATAACATGGAATTGTCCTTGAAATGCATTTTTGTGCTCCTCCCAGATAGGAGTTTCTTCAAATTATTCATTACAAGTGGCTATTGCATGAGACTTGAGTCTGTCTCATCTATTGACTTCATTCTCTTAGGTCCTATGGTCTGTAAAATGGTGACAGATTAGTGATGGCTCTCAACCAGGCTCTCTTGAGTTTGACACTTTGAGATTCCACACATAAATGAGCTTATTAGTTTATATGTATTTGGCTTCACTTCATTTAGAATAATGTCCCCCAGGTTGACCTAAATTGTCCAATTTTTTCCTTCTTTCTTTTTAGTATTTCATTGTAAACGTGACACTGATTTTAAATCCATTCATGTGGAAAACTTCTAGGTAAGTGAAATGATGGAAACTGTGTGATCTTAGTTATGTTATTCTCCTAATCACACATGTTCAAGACTGAGGCAGTACAGTAGCAGAATGGGCCCAGCTTAAGACTGGAATCTTGATGCTTCCAAATCCACCATCAGTGTGCACTGGCATCTCCAGCACGTTTTTCTTTTTTTGGTTTTTTAAGACAGGGTTTCTCTGTGTAGCCCTGGCTGTCCTGGAACTCACTCTGTAGACCAGGCTGGCCTCGAACTCAGAAATCCACCTGCCTCTGGCTCCCGAATGTTGGGATTAAAGGCGTGTGCCACCACTGCCTGGCATGCTTTTCTTAAATTAATTCCCATATAACTATTGTTTCTCAGGAAGAAGTTACCCAGGCCTGGAATGCTAAGCTATATGTACCATATAATGGAAATCCACAGAAGGCTTAAATGTAGAATGTTAGTCATGAATACTGGACAGGGGTTAAGAAAAGGAACTGGATCTCATGATTATTCCAGAGTTATTTCAAACTCATGGAATCTGTACTACCAAGTGCTTATGCTTTTCTATAAAATGTCTTTCTCTAACCTGAATAGTTAAAGGGAACTTTTGCACAATTTCACCTATGATGAATGAAAATAGCTATTTTATGACTGAAAAGGATGTAGGCAAAGAGTGTACCTATCTCAGTGCAGAAGCACAGCTCAGTAAAGCGCTTGCCACTTATGTTTGGATTCTTGGAACCTACAGTTGAGCCAGGAATGTAGGGATATTGGGGGAGCGAAGATCGAGTATTTGTTAAATATACACATAAGCTTGTCGTCTATCTTATATGATTATGGATTGTTTGTTTTGTGTTTTGAGATGGGTAGGGTCTTGCTATAAAGCCCAGACTGGCCTGCCTTGACCTCCTGCATGTCCGCACCACACTGAGCTAGTTTGCAGGGTGTGTCACAATACAGTCACGCTTGCCCTTGAACTTGAACCCTCTGCCTCAGCTTCCCCCAAAATGGCCGGGAATGCAAGTGTGTGACACCAAATTTTCAGTCACAACTACCCCAGAAAGTCAGCTGTCAAAAGTATCTGTGAGATGGGTGTGCAAGTGCAAACACCTTCCTCCAAGTCTACCACCATGTGCTTAATCCTGGAACCCATGTGGCAGGAGAAACCCTTCCCTGACCTCCACATGGGAACACACATTCAGTAAACAGATCCAAGAAAACTTAAGTGTGAATTAATTTTTAAAAACCGTTGAGGCACCCCTCCCCCATTCTGTGGTTTTCAAATGGCTTTTTTTTATAAAATGAAGACAAACACAGGATATATTCTATCACCACATTTATTCAAACTGACATCAATCACATGGCTTCTGTTAATACACACTGAGAACACAGAATTCCAAAAATGCATAGATTACAAAGAAACATCAGACAAGCTCAAACTCAAGGATACTCCACAAAGAAACCAGTACCTTCAAAATGCCATGCTACCAAGTACAAACAGGCGAGAAACTGCTCCACACTGAGGAAAGCAACAAAGTATTCACCAAGTCCATAATTGTGGTTCAAATCCAGGACCTACAAAGGGCATTTTGGGATAATTTTCAAAATTTGACTAAGGTCTGCAGAGTAGATAGATGAGATCAATGCTGACTTCCTGATTCTAACAGTAAGTATCTAAATATGCAGGAGAGCAACTTAACCAAGAGGCTGCCAACACACTTCCTGGCTCTGTGGCACAACTGGATTAAAACCAGCAATTTATTGGTTCTCGTTCTCAGATATCAGTTACTTGCAAGCACCCCATCGTGAAAGGATTGAGAGCATGAGGTGATGTGTTGATGGTGAAAATGAGAACTCAGCACAGAGGAGAGTGGCATGGTGGGCAGGGAATGGGGGAGTCAAAGGTCACAAAAGCATGCAACACTCAAGTGAACCAAAGGAGCACACTAAAAGGCAGCTCTGCTGTCCAGTCTTGGATATGAGGAGGGCTCAGATAATAACTAAGAGCCATGAAGGGAACAAAGCTAGCCTCACCCCTGCTGGTTTTCCTATCTGCTGTCAGGAAAGGTTCTGGTAGTGGTGTCATTCAAGACTGAGAGATGGATGTACAAGGTAGCAGAGCACTTGATTCACATGCACAAGGCCGATTCAACTCTCAGAGGCATAAATATAAAAAACATTTTTTAAAATTAAGTAAATTTTAAACTACCTGCTAAAAAGTAATTTAAAAACCAAAAATGCTCAGCATGCTGTAACACAGGATACTCTCAAAACCAACCAACCAAAAACAAAAAGTCTAATCATGATAAATCAAACAAAGCAAAAAAAAAAAAAAAGACTAACACAAAGGTACCGCTTATATGAAGAAAACAGAGAAGATGACTAAGGAGACAGAAACTAGAGGATGGCCTATAGCTGGGGGTAGAAAGGGAGTTAACTACTCTATGCCTCAATCTTCTCACTTCATAGTGATCGTTACAGTATCCAACAAGGCTCCAAAATACAAAGATCAAGGGACACAATACAGTTAAAGTTTGGGACACTGTGCTGTACTTAAGACCACCTCAATATGTACATACACTAAATTTGGGAATCAAAAATCTGGGAAATAAAATGCTTTCCAGGTTTAAAAGTCATTAAATAAACCTAGAAATAATATAAAGATCCAGCAACAAACTGTACTTTATCCAGAATTCAATCCCTATTTAAAGCAAATAATTTTTTAAAATTAAGTCCATGGTTTAAAATACTTAGAACTTTACATATATGAAGTATAAGACGGGAAATATTTTAAATAATTTTTCCCTCAATATTTGAGTTCATTTGAGTAAGAGATGGAAAATGCTATGTCTCCTCACTTTGAATTTACTTGAGTTGGCATTTTGGTGTATAATTCTATACTTCTATGTTACTAAACATAAAAGTCCTTTACTAAAAAGTAGTAACTTCTCATTGTAAATAGTAAGATAATTCTCACTCCAACATCCCTGACCAACAAGTACTGTAAGTCAGTAATTCTAGGGTGAGAAGCACCTACCTTACTAGTCTCTCACATACTCTTCCATGTCATCCTGTCGTCACTATCAGATGCTATGGCACTACAAGACAGGGAGGTAGATGGAAGGCTTGGGATTGTTCATTTCCCAGAGGGCGTCAGATGGTGGTATGGATCCTGCCTCCTGAACTCAATTCTTTCAGTGCAGGTGCGCTAGTCAAACAGCTGCCTCATCACTCCACCAGGCAAATTAGTGGTTGTTTAATCTTTTGAAATAATTACTGATTTGAGTACAACCTATGTATCTTTGGTTAAACTATTTTCTCGCCAGCATCAACATTTGCATTCTCTTATTTATCATCTCTCAGGCCTTTTACAGAGTTACTTCAGCCTTGATTACTCTCTGATCCTTTTTAAGTATTTCCAGAATAAGGTTCTAACATTAGGAGAGAGTACACACAAATTTCAATATTCAATAAATTTATCTTGATAACATCAAAACAAGTTTACACTTTAAATTGCATTATAAAAAATACATCGGTCTTCACATTAGTTTTACATGGAAATATATAATTATTTGAATATTTAAATATAGCTTTTCTTTAAGCAAAAAAAAAAGTGTTACTCAGAGCCCTAGTTACATAAATAATTAAAATGCACAAATGCAAAAAACACTCACTACACAATATTGTCCACGCACTTTATACACCAGGACAATTACAGTGAAAACCTATTCAAGATACTAAAAGGGACAAGATTAAAGAGATGGTTGTAATTTGATGTATCACTATTAAAAGAATATAATGCACTCTTGACTACACAAAATAACCAATTGTTTCAACCTAGCCTGAAAATTAAGTCAACATTTATGTAGACAAAGGGGCACATCTTATATCCTATCAAATTCTGAAATAATTCACTTGTAATTTAAGTTTTACAATTTTTAAGTTTCCAATCTTGTCTAAAATAATAATCCTTATAAGAAGTTAGTAAATATTTGCAAAATGCTAAACAAAGCCATCATTTCTGTACCAAACATTTTTAGGCTTTTGGTGATGTGATTTTTACATATTAATTTTTCCTTGCTCTCCCTTTAAAACTTGTCCTAAGACAAGTTCCCAAATTGTGAATTTTTTAACTTTAAATTTTGATCATTTGAATTATAGAAATCATCTTCATTGTGGGACATAATTATAATAGATGTAATCTGGCATAATTACATGGTAGGTTATTTAGGTATGAACTCTCACTTTTAACCTACATTACAAGAGTGCTTATTAATGGTGTCTGGGAACTGCAAAAGACATTAATACCTGCAAAGAATACTTTTTCATGTTTACTTCATAATCAGTGAAATTTTTCTTCCTTAATTAAAATTTGAGGATTCTTTTTTAAACTAGCAGCCCATTGAGAATTTTTTAAAGAAATTAAAATGCTTGTAATATAAAGAGGCAAGGTTGAAAAAATTAAACACGTTACTTGCCAACTAAAAAAGCACACTGTCCACTCTGCAATATAATTACCACTGATATTTAGAAGTAAAGAGATGACAATAGTATCACCATTAATGACTCACAGGTTACGTAATGGCCCCTGAAACAAAACCACATTGATATTTCATTAATTCTAAGGTAACACAGTTTTATCTCTGAAATCAAGACACATCTTAACACTGACTCTAGTTTCAATAAAATATAGTAGTTACACAATAAAGGGAAACGCTGTGTTTCCTCATAACATCAATGACAGAAAAAGATTCAGGTCATGACTGAACAAGAAAAGGGGATGCGTCTGCACCAGCTCAGTCAATGACCCTTAAAGGGATATACTCAGGTACCACAGGGGCTCACACTGTGTATCCAAGCATCTTTATCTCAACTGTTAAACTCAATTAGGTTGTTTAAGATACAGTGTCAAATTGGTTTAACCTTGAACTATCTAGCTAGTTTAAGATAATTAGATAGTTTAAGATAAACTGATGTATAAACCGTTTTTCACTTGTAAAGTGGGTCTCTAGTTAGGTTATTAGTTTAACTTGATTTTTCTGAAATGCAAAGTTTTTCACTAATGACAATTAATGGCCAGCCCACATGCCATTATCAAACCAATAACTTCAACATTTTAAAATATATTATCCAAAATATTAATAAATAAGATGATAAAATTACCTGGATTTTCCTTTTAGATTACTAGTAAGGGGAGAAAAGGTAGCTTAAAAGCTTAATCACATTTGCAAAATCTTTTCCACATAAGATTTAATAATGCTAACAAAAAGATTTGTGGGTATGTGACCAAATGCAGAAAGCTACAGACTTGCAGATCCAATTTAAATGAAAAAGAATTTGTCTTTCACCAGGCACTTTCAAAAAATTGGATTAAATATTTTATGGAATGCCTTTAAAAGAAATTATATTTTTGTGATTGTTTGATCACTAAACTGAGATATTTGAAAACTGAGATAGCACAATGTCGCGTTTTTCATTTATCCAGTTAGAATACTTACTGGCTATTGGACTCAGAAGTGTGGTAACTAAGTAAATAGATATCTGTCCCAATTGTTTTAAAAATGGTATTAATAAGCTTGCTATGTTCATTCTCCCAGTGTTATAACTTTTTGGCACGAAAGATTTTCAGAGGACATGATTTAGGGGACAAAATTCTATATAGTATGCTAAATTATAAGACAAATTTAGATGAAGCTCTTCTACAGAAATGGGACAAAGGTTGCCTTTAAATCTTTAAAAGAAAAAAAAAAGAAGGACCCTAAACACTAATTTTAAATGAATATAAAATCTCTGAAAAATAATATCTGTAGCAAAATAGTGTAAGGTCAGTTTCCCCACCAAAGTTGGGAAAAAAGTATGTGCATTCAAGTCTCAAATGTGTTCTATCCAAGTGAAGGACTGAGGTCTCCATCTGCTACGACGCGCACTTTTATTTTGCTTCATTACTTTTCGACTTGCTTGCAAGCCGTGTCACCATCCTGTCGGTATTTGTTGTGGAACTCAAGCTTCTCAGGTCATATTCTCTCACGGGAAGAAGTTTCTTCCTTCTGCGGAAGTAAGTTTTCCGGTAGCGCTTTACTCCTCCAGCGTTGGAAAGAGGAGCAGGCAGCTCTGCAGGTGCTGCTGCAGGGGTGCTTAACTGCTCTTCAGCACCAGCTGGGAGAACCGGGGGACTCGAGAGCGGACTCGAGAGCGCGCTCTCCGCACGAGAGCGCGCGAGCGCTTCCGCTGCTCTCTTGGCTTCCTTTATCTTCCGGGCAACTATTTTCTTCTTCCTCAGTTGCATTCTTAGAAGAACAGTCTTTGATTGATGCCTCCGGGGCACGACACCATGGCATTTACAGACATACTTCCTGACGATGTCGGTCGCTTTCAGCTGAAGCCAAATAGCCAGCTTTTCTGAAGCTAGTTTTGATTTTTTCTGGAGAACCATTGTTTTATAAGCATTTTTGATGAGGCATAATTTATTTGCAGCGACCATCTTCTTTTTCCAAAATTTCCTTTGATTTTTACTTTCAAAAACTTCCTTTCTAACTGATTTGGGAAATTTTTTGGCACCATCACGATTTAAAAGAGTCTGCTGGAAATTATCCTTTGGAACTTGAGTAGCACCCACATCTTCTGATTTTTTTAGAAATGAGGACTGACTGGACTTGTGGAACCTTAACACAGATCTTTTCGGCATTGTCGTAAAAGATGTTGAAGCCAGGTTTTGTCTGTTGGCACCATTCTCTCCTGCATTGGACCTGGGGTCACGCCTATTAAGATCAATGCCAACTCTCTCGCGTCTGCCAGCATCTGGTACCATTAGGTTCTGTGGAGGATTAATTACAGTTCTCTTCCGTCGTGGGCCAGAAAAGGCATGCTCTTTACAACTGTATATAACTCGTAGATCACTGTCACTGCCAGGCTTTGTTTTAGGTGGGTTCAGAGACTGATCTTCCTTCATACTTAGAGAAGAAAAAATATAGACCAAGGAATCGGGCTGTACGGGCTCTAAAACTTTAGTTTGTGGTTCAGGTAACCTAGTTGTCCCAGTTTGGGCTTTTTTTTTTTTCTGGCTATCATGATGGAAACGCTTCCTTTTTGGTGAGTCCTCTTCTTCTTCTGTAATTTTCCTTTTCTTCCCAGAACTTGCTTGAGTTCCACATCTTACTCCTCCTACCTGGTTCTGAGAAGTCACCTGCTGATGTTGCTGATGAAGAAGCCCCTCTGCTAGGGAACAAGATGGTTTACCTAATGCCACTGAATTGTCACCAGTGTCTCCAACTTTACCTTCAACATATTGAACCGATGTGGTGTTCTGATTAAGGTCAGACCAGACAGTCTTTTCTTCTTCACGCAGAATAATTTTCTTGGTCTCAGAGCCACCATCATAGTAACTGTAGAAATGACCTTGACATTCCTGTGTGTTTGTTTTCATATCACCTTCTCTCCCCTGAGACGTTTTTCCAACAGACGGAGGAACCTGAACCTGAGGTGAGGCTTCCTGAACTACTTCCTGAACTACTTCCTGAACTACTTCCTTAGGATCACCGTCTGCAGCCTCTTCTACTTCCGAGTACAGTGGGTTCGGTGGATATTCATACTTAGTTACTCTCAAGTCAAAAGTCACTTTCTTACGCGGGCCTTTTTTCTTAGGTTGAGGTTGCTCAATGTCATAATCAAGTGAGGCATCATATTGAAAATTTAGCTCAGATCCATAGTTCTTCACAGCTGTTTGGCGGATCACTGACACCGCATAGGCAGCACGACTGGATTCCCAGCTCCTATCTCTTTTGTATCTATGTTTTGGATCTTTCCGAAGACTGATGGTTTCTCTAGTTTTCTGTAGTTGGTGAGTCGTTGGCTGAGTAGTTTCTTCCCAATTAAATTTTCTTTTAGAACTATTAGATTTATATTTCTTACCTTCTGGGTCAATAAAATTACCATCAGGCTCTTGGAACTGGCAGGTAGTGGGCTGATCAGAGGGCTCAACACTGAAACTGAGTTCATGACCACAAGATGGACAAGTGGAATCTCCTAGGATAATATAGTCATTCTTCCTGTTTATTATTTTGAAACTTTCCTTGGATTGGTTTGTTGCTGACTGAGAGGCTTCATAATCACAACCACAGAATTTACAGTAGTATTTTTCATTTGCTGTAGAACCAAGAGAATCTGTGTTTATATCACTGGTTTCTTTGAGAGTCATCTGAGGTGGCTCGGTTGCTAGCTGAAGAGGGATATTTGAATCAGAAATTACTTCCCGGTCACAATCACTATCACTGGACACAACATCCACAAACACCACCTGTGGTGAATCTGTTTCTCCATCTGATGTCTGAACCTGGTTAACTACTATCTGAAAAGAGACGTCAGAATCATACACCACTTCAGGCACACAAGACACACTGCCCTTATCTTCTGTGTCAAGCTCTTTCTTATCAAGGTCTGCTTCTTTGCAAGCCACTTGCGGTGGGTCAACTTCTGACTGCAGATGAAGAGCAGAATTATATGCTACTTCAGAACAACATGGCTGAAAGTTCTCATTTTCTAGGTCATCATGATTCTCCTTTTGCAAGTTTACTTCTTTGATAGACACAGCCTCCACAGATGGATCTGTCACAAACTGAACAGGATCATCAGAATCATAAGTTGGCTCAAAGTCAACGAGCTTGTAGCTCTTATCTTCCAGGTAAATATGGTCTTCCTTCAGGTTCATTTCCTTGACAGGTTTTTGAAGATGGCCTGCTGCTGACTGACAAGGATCATTGGGATCAAAACTCATTTCAGGCCCATCACGGGAATCAACACGCACTTCAGGACCACAAGGATTGCTACTGTTTACTTTCAAACTGGTACATGCTTTTTGCAAACGTTGTGGTTTCTGAATCACTGAGCAAAAAATGACATTAGAAACAGGAACTATTCCAGAGCCATAGGGCTCACAGCCATTACCAGTTGGACTAGCATGTCCCCTTGGTAAATTTATTTCTTGAACAGGCTCTTGTGTTGCATTAGTCACAGCCTGAAGTGGTTCACCAGAATGAAAGTTTATTTTTGAGTCACTAGATTCAACAGTCTTATCTTCCAAATCAACATGATCTTTCAAACGGTCTATCTCCTGAACTGCTTCCATTTGGCCAGCCAATGGCTGAAGGACATTGGAATCACATGTAATTCCAAAACCCTGAGCGTCATCCCTTTTACCTTCCGTGTCATCTGTATCCTTCCGACTTCTCTTTTCACCTCTTTGATTATGCTGATCAGCCTCTAACTGGACAGAGTCATTAGAACCAACACTTACTTCAGAATCACAAGACACGTTATTCCTACCTTCTAGCCCAACATGTTCAGGCTCCAAAACAGTTACTTCAGGTGGTCCAACTACTGCCTGGACTGAGACATCAGAATCCAAATTTCTTTCAGAACACGTATCTTGGCTGTTATCTTCCGAGGACACTTGGTCATTACTATCAAGATTTATTTGTTTAAGAGCTACTTCAAGTTGATCCATTGCAGAACGAAAAGAAACATTAGAGTCATGTATTATTTTTGAATAAATAAGTTCACTGATCTTCTTTTCAAGAACCTTTGCCTCTTTTTTCCACTCATTCATTTTTGTAATCACGTCAAACTCTTGTTTAGGCAGTGAATGAAAATGGCCAGTAGAATCAACACTTGCTTTAGAATCACTAGGTTTGCCATCTGTGTCTTTCAGTTCAACACAGTTTTCCTTCAGGGCTAACTGAGGCTGGCTAATGACTGAATCAAGACAACCAGCAGTATTCAGATTTACTTCCACCCCTCTAAGCTCAGTACTTTCATCTTTGGGGTCAGCATGGCCCTCTTTCAAAGCAGCTGGTTGAGATTTTTCAGTCATTGCCCAAGGAAAGACATCAGAATTGAAAGTTGGTTGAGAGCCACCATATTCATCATCACTGTTGACTTCCTCAAGATGCTTTGTCTTTCTCTTTGCTTTCTTACCTACATAAGGTTCCGACACTGGATGGGAGGCAGGAGAAGCTGAAGTTATTTCAGAATGAGATTCCATGCTTTTACTTGTTAATTCAGCATGCTTTTCTTTTTGAAGATATACATTTTTGACAACTACTTCACATTTGCGAATAACTGACTGAAAGGGGACACGAGAATCCAATCTTGTTTCAGAAACACGTAATATAATGGGATCTTCAGAACATCCAGGCTTTGAATTATAAGAGTTACAATCCAAATTTAATTCAGAATCAGTAGGTTCATTTTCCTTTTGTTCAATTTGTTCTAAATGTACCTGCTCTTCTTTGGGGGGATTTATCTTTTTAACAGCTACATCAGAATTAGTCACTGAATGAAGAGGGGCATTAGAATCCAAACATATTTCAGAACCACTGGGACTGTCATTCTTCCCTTCTAAGTGAACGTTTTCTTCTTCCTGAATGATTACTTCTTTAACAGCTACTTCAGGGTGATCATTTCCTGAATGAAGAGGAATATCAGAATCAAATGTTATTCCAGAAACACAAGATTCATTACTCTTATTTTCCAGACCAACAGGTTCCTCCTCATAAACAGCTACTTGAGGTTGGTCAGCTACTGAGTCATCGGGAATATCAGAATCAAAAGTTATGTCAGAACTACTTGACACACAGCTTTCATCTTCCAGGTTAAAGTCATCTTCGTTTAATCCTTCAAAATCCAGCAGAGACCGCTCAGTAACTGACAGAAGAGGGGAATCGGAATCAAATGTCAACTCAGAACTGGAGCACCCATTGCTCTTAACTTCCATGTCGACATTTAACTCATCAAGATTTACTTCACCCCAAGCCCCTTGAGGTTGATCATTAGCTGACTGATAAGAAGCATGGGAATCAAAACTTAGATTAGAAATGCCAGAGTGAACACTCTGATTTTCTAGGTCAAGATCTACTTCCTCAGGATTTACTGGCGATTGATCAGCCTCTAATCGAGCATCAGCATGAAAACCCACTTCAGGACCATGAGACTCACAGTTCATATCCCCAAGGCTGGTATTCTTCTGGTTCGGAAGATTTATTTCTTCTGCTTCTCTCTGGGGTTCATCAGCCACTGTCTCAAGAGAACCATCGCGTTCAGGATGTGCTTCAGTACTACTGGGTTGGTCTTCATTTTCCTGCTCGACAGCTCTGTCTCTTGGGCTTCTTTCCTGAACAGGCATCTGGGGACGGTCCAGAGCTGCATCACTGTCAGAACTGAAACTGCTTGACCCGTAGTTCTCATCAACCAGGTTTGCATGGGCGCTGTTCACAGGATTTTGCTGTCCTGCTGCTGCTGGAGTCTCATCAGCTGAGGATCCGGAATCCTCACATGGTTCAGAGCTGCCACTTCCATAGCTCTTGTCAACCAAACGAAGTGGCACTACTACCTCCACGGGCTGTGAGGGTCGGTGACTAGTTGACGGAAGTAAGTCATCACCATCAAAATTCACTTCAGAGCCACTAGACTCATAGCTTTCATCAACCAGACTAATGAGCTGTATGTTGTGTGTAATCACTTGAGAATGGTTGGTAGCCACCTGACGAGAACTGCTACCATTATCTGAAGTTGCTCCAGAAACAGTGGGTGTTTCGTTCCTAGGCTGTGCATCAGCATGTGTTTCTTCTGATACATTTATTTCTCTGGTGGTCTGTTCAGATAGGGCACTCAGTGACTGACAAGAGGACCCATAATCAAAACTCATGTCAGAACCTCTAGACTCATAGCTCACATCTTCTTGGTCAACTCCCTCCTCCTCTTCCTGTTGCTCTTCTTCTTCCTGTTCCTCCTCTTCTTCCCCTTCCTCCTCCAAAAGACTTAAGTCATGTACAGCAGCTTGGGAAGGACCAGGTACTGCCTGAAGAGACCCACGATCAGACCTCTCTTCAGAACTCACTGAGCGCTTCTGTTTCAGAAGTGTTGGTTTGTTAAGAACCAAATGTGTATCTTCTTGGGGACGAACTGTATTTGAACGAGATGCCTCACGACGCTTTGGAATGGCACCTTCGCGTGCTTGTTCTGGTAGTGTGTCAGACTCACTTGGGTTTCCTGATGTACCTGCCTCTAACTCAGAAGAAGACCCAGCTCTTACAGAACAAAGCTCAGGACCTGTTAGCTCACGGACTCTTACAACAGGGGAAAAAGACGCACCCCTAGCTCTGAGATTTCTCTGTGCAAGCAATTTGTCTAAATTTATACTTAGTTTCTTTTTTGGGTCTTTAGTTTTGGGTTGAGATGATGGGTTGCTAGGGCCCTGATCTGGGGAGTCAAAGTATGTTTCAAGGTTCTCTGTGTCACAAGCTGGAAAGGAATCTGAAGCAACTGCCAGTACTAACCGAGGAACACTGTTAGCCGCAACTGGTCTCTCGAAAGAGCCGCTAGGCAAAGAGCTGGCAGGAGCATTACAAATCACAGGGGGACGCACTAACTTTTTTCCACTAGTTGTAGCCTGAACAACACCGACTGAATTAACTTTTTTCACACCACTCTCAACTTTATGAGCCAATTCCAAGGACTTCTGCTGTCCCCGCTCCAGTTTTTGAATAACTGACGGTCGAACTGCAACCTCTGCGCGTTCCTGAGAAGTACCAGGTCTGTAATCTATCTCTTCAACAGATGCAGAATCCTCGGAGTTCCTCTCCGCACCACTCTCTGCAGTATCATCCTCCCTCTCATCAGAGTCATCCAAAACCACCACTTCAGGTGATTCAAGATCTGCTGCTGCTGCTGCTGCCTCATCTGGTGCATATCTAAAAAAGAAAGGGGAAAAACATTAAAATATCCTACTTTTTGCTTAAAATCCATGGTATTGTTCTTTCTATTATGGACCATTCTTAGAGGAAAAGGAATACCAGATTGTACACTCCATGGACTTTAAGGAAGTTAGCTAGTATAGAAGATACAATAAGTCCACCAATTGCTATTTTATAAACAAATGGCTCCTGAACATACAAAAATGCAAATGAATCTCTATATCCATTTTTCAGTTATCACAGTAAACACTACCAAGTTTGACCTAGAGACTCAAGATGTCACTCAGTTGCTAAAGCACTTGCCAAATGTGTGCAAGGCCCTGGGTCTGATCCCTACAACCTCAAATTTTAAGGGCTATGTCAAAAATTAACTGTATACAGTTAATTCTGTCTGTAGAAGCACATGTAAGAAGCTAGTCCTATCTGTTACCTTTAGTAAAGTGAACATGAAGTCTGGAGCCTCAAAAGGAATATAAGGAATATACACTTCTCTATTTTTTTAAAGATTAATTTATGTATTTTATGTTTATGAGTACACTGTCTTTATGCACATGAGAAGAGGGCATCAGATCCCATTATAGATGGTTGTGAGCTGGGAATTGAACTCAGGAGCTCTGGAAAAGCAGCCAGTGCTCTTAAGTGCTGGGCCATCTCTCCAGCCCTTGTCTCCTTTTTTTATAAGGTGATGATCTGGCTATGCTGCCCAGGTTGACCTTCCTTTTGGATGAGCAATGCTCCCACTTCAGCTTCCCCAAGTAGCTAGAATTATAGGCACAATACCATCATACCCAGCTTATGACTAAATCATTTTTTGAATGTTCCTTTGAATTCTATCTATGTATATTTTCAATTCAAATTTTTTAAATTTTTTTTATAGGTTTGAAATTTTATTATATAAAAATCTGTCAGTTCATCTCTTATACTTCCATCAGCACATTTTAGGGATCCTTCTTTCATATAGATAAACAGCTGTCCTAAAAATGTGGTCATAGTCTTAATTCAGTCATAGGAATCACCTACTAAATACTAAAGGTTCTCTAACTCAGTGGTACACTCTATGGTAGGCACTTGAGCAAATTCAAAGAAAGAAAAGCTGGCTCTCAAGAAGCATTCAATTAGTAGCAACTTCCAATGCAAAATGTCAATATCATCTCACTTAGACCCATAAAAAAAGATATCATAGACATGAAAGGCCTAAGGTATCATAAGCTATTATAAGGTGAATATCCTAAAACAGAAAGAGGTCAAGCTAGGAAATCTTAGTTTGAAAATTCGACTTAAAAATTACTGAAAAATTATGAACAAGTTCTAAACTGTAATGTATTATCAGTTTATTAGTTAAAACAACTGCAGCAGACTAATGTTGAGACACAGTATTAGGTAAATTCAGTGGGGGTTTGAGGCCCGGCCAGGCATTCTGTACATGCCTAGTAAAGTAGTTCAGGGGTAGGTAAAAAGTGGAAGGGGGATTGCTGGGACTCACTGGTTTCCAGCTTAGCCCAGAAAACACTAACCTCTGCACTAAGCATGCAAGTCAACATGCACATACATATACAAGCATATGTGCACACATACACAAACCGATCTTTAAAAATAAAAAAATTAAAAAAATATTTATTCTTATATGTATATAAATGATTGCCTGCACGTATGTATATACCACATGCATGCCTGCACAAGTCTAAAGAGGTTGTCAGCTCCCCTGGAACTGAGTTACAGTTGGTTGTGGGTGCTGGGAACTGAACCCAAGTCCTCTACAAGAGCAAATGCTCTTAACCATTTAACCATCACTCCAGTACCCCACACACAAATCAATCTTTAAAGAAATAAGTACAATAAACAATTTAAAATGGAAGTTAATAGATAAAATTTCACTTTAGGACTCGGTAAGTGCTAACTCTTCTCCTGGCCCTAAATCAAAATTTTATCCAGTTAACTTTCATTTCCAATTATTTATTTTTATTGGTTAAATAAGACAAGTTTACTACAGAGCTGGGAGTGCGTCCATAGTAGAGTGTTTGCCTGTCATGGTTGAGCCCTTAGGTTCGATCCCCAGTTCCATAAACACAAGACTATTTTGTACATCACATTTTTAAAACTCAAACACAGCCTTTAAAAGCTAGGTAGGTATGGCGGCACATTCATACCGTCTCATCACCTGAGAGACTGACAGTTTGAAGCCAGCCTGGGCTCCACAGCATTTGCAGACAAGCCTAGTCCTAGGATCCACAGCAAGATGGTAACGGGAGGTGGGATGTACCACTGACGCAGATATTAACATTCCACTGGACAATCTCACCTGCTGTCTTGGTAATTGTATGGGTGGTGTCGCAGGACATCCTGCAAAAAGCGTTCCATCAGTGTGTTATTGGTAGGTGTCCGACGTCTGCTCTGTCTGGTCAGGCTTCTGTGCTGAGAACTAAACAAGTGCTATAAAGAGAAAGCAGTAGGTATTTTAAATGAGTAATGTTATTCATGGTAACACAAAATGGTCTCATGAATATATTCCTTGTAGAAATGTAAGTTGATAGTGTTTCCATACAGCACCTCTAATATGTGCATTTAAAACCATAAAAGTATATCTTCTTTAAATATAGTTTTTACATTTCTCTAAATACACTCCTAAGGTTGACATCAAAAGGTGGTTTATCATACCATATAGCAAAAAACCTGGAAACTCCATAACAATAACCTTACATTATAATGTACACTAAGATGTAATGCCATGCAGCTACCTAAAATAATAATAACATAAAGAAATACTAATGTATTAAGAGAAAATTGTGGAATCAAAAATCATACATATGGCTCTAAAATATACTAGTTTTAAAAATATACAAACAAGTAAATGGAAGAAAATGTACTAAAAATCTTAAAAATATACTTTTAAGTGATATAGTTACGGATGATTTTGAAATTTTCTTAAAATGTTTGTATTTTCCAGTAAGTGCTTTTACAAAAAAAAAAAAAAAAAAAAAAAAAAACTGTGAAAAGAGAGAACAGGGTTGGATTGTGGCATTAAAAAAGAACAAAGATTAACTAAAAAAAAGAAAAAAGAAAAAAAACCTGTTCATTTCTTTTTCTTCCGTGATTAAGAAGAATTCTGCCTTAGCAGAATATTAGTGTAAGCATATTAAAGTCTTGAGTTTTACCACAGATACTAGTACTAGTGGATTGGCAATGGGATAAGAAGGAATCTAACACGGGGGAAACGTACCATATGCCACACACAGGGCTATTTAATCCATCTAAAAAGCTCCCTGTGTTTTCACTCAGCAAGAACAGTGCCCTCTTTTGATACAAAGAGAGTGGGGCACACAAAATACAAAATAAAGCAAACCGCCTAAGCTCTGTTACCCAGCGAACAGCAAAGCCAGGATTTGAATGTGAGTCAAACTGCAGTTTATGTGCTTTTTCAATTAGCTAATATAAATGACATATTAATCATATATGTTCTTTATAATATAACATGCTTTAAAAATAGTTAAAAATCGTTTTAATATATCATAGTTAAGATATTATTAAAAAAACAAAACAAAAAAAACACGTCGCTAGCTCCTGACCACTGTTAGATTTCTTGAAATTATTTCCTCTGTTGACATGAGAATTTTCTGCAATGATACCTTAGCCCCAAGATCAATTAAATATGAGTCTCAAAATCCTTTGCTATAAACTCCCCCACAGTCCAGTGCCCATCACCAAAGTAGACTGCTGGTAATAAAAAACAGTGTACAAGGGAACAAATAAAGACTGAACTAAAATCCAACCTTGTCCTCTCTCTGCTAAGGCAAACAGACAAAAGAGCAATGGGAATGGAGAATCGACCTGCATATGCTGCAGGAGCCACCACATTATACACGTCCCACAGGGCTTTTCTTAAGAGTTTTTCAACATATATATCACATAAAACACACAAAACATTTGTATGTAGCCCACTAAACCATCACAGAATAACCACACCCATCACCATGAATCTAAGCACCCAGAAATCCCTTTACTGCCCACACCAATCTAACATCCCTCCCTCTCCCCCCAGTACAACTATAACCCTGATTTCCAAAACTAAGTTTTGAAAGGTTCTAAAATTAACATAAATGACACCATACAACACGTATTCTTTTGCACTGAGCTCCTCTCATTCAACACTGCATTTATGATACTATTCAACAGTAACTACCTTCTGTTCATCTTCACATACATCTGTACTCTATTGTATGAATCTATGCTATTTTACACATTGATAGATTTTTTGGGGGGGTTTTCAAGACAGCCCTGGCTGTCCTGGAACTCACTCTGTAGACCAGGCTGCCCTTGAACTCAGAAATCTACCTGCCTCTGCTTCCCAAGTGCTGGGATTAAAGGCGTGTGCCACCACTGCCTGGCCACATTGACAGATTTTAGGGGTTTTTTTTTTTTTTTTTCAGCATTTGGGCATTACAAACCATAATGCTGCAAAGAACCTTGCTATTTGTCTTCTGTGGCAACACATTTTAGGGGGGTTAGATTATTAGATGTAGACCTTCTGTTTCATATAGTAGATGTATGCTCATCTTCAGTACCTTGTTCCTTGCTGCTCTGCAGTTGTCACCTTTGTCACAGATCAGATACGCACATTCATCCGTCTCTGGAGTGTGTGCCTATGCTCTTTCTAACTTTGCACCAAGCCTGCCTTAGTAAAGGCGAGTGAGAGTGGCTATGCAGAGGGATACACCTTATTCAGGTCTTCTTTAACATCTAGTTCTCTTCTTTATTTCCATATTTATAATGGCTTAATTTCCACTGGAATGTAAGAGATTTTCACTAGAATTTCACTGCATTAGTACAATTGGAGAATATTGGACATTTTTAATACTGACTCTTTCAATCTATAAAAATATTAAGTCCCTTTCCTGCTCAGTGCTGGGGACTGAACCTAGAACCTAAACAAAGCATGATAAGTAGGCATGTTATCACTGAGCTAAAGCCTCAGTCTTCAGTGCTTACAGATTATATATAAAGGCTTTATGCATATTTATTATAATTATTTCTCAGAATGTTATTTTCTTTGATGATATTATGAATGGTATATTTTAATTTCATTTCTGCAGAGTATTTACATATAGAAATAAGACTTTTTCTATTGGTTCAACCACCTTAGGGTTTTTTGGTTTTTTAGCCAAAAGATCCAAACGGTACTCAGGCTGATCTCAAATGCCCAGCAGAACCAAATGATCATCTCCTCAGCCTCCTCAGGATCCGGGTCCATGTGCACGCACCACCACACCTGGTTCCAACACACTTTTAAACTCACTCATTAATTTTAATGGTTGATCTATTTTTGGTTTTCACATTATGATAATTGCCTTTTATCTTCTTACCCAATTATCTTCATCATGTTATCTTTTTATTTCTTATTTTTGTGGACTCATAAAGTAGCAAATATAGTTTTATTTTTCCTTTTTAGTTACTGGGGGTCTCCCAGTTTCATTACAGCAGGCAAGTGCTGTACCATGGAAGTAAACACACACACACACACACACACACACACACACACACACACACACACACACACACACATAGTCATTGAACATATTTTTAATTCAAGCAGTAAGTCTATTTTTACTTGAGCATACTCGGTAGTCTGTTATTTAATATTCTTATGGGTATTTTCTCTCTTCTTTCTTCCTGTGCTTTATTATTCTAATTTACACCATTTTGTTAGCTTCGTAGTTACAGATGTTCTTCCTAGTCTACTGGGTAGGAACGAATGACAAATCTGAATTATCAAAATCTAAAATTACTCCCTACTTTATTTTCTCCTTAAGCAATGTAAGATCCTTAGAAATTAACTCTACTTACTACCCACCCAACCTGCATGGCTGTTAACCCCATAAACACGATTTATCAGTTGCCTACATATTTACCTGTCCATTGCTCTTCATTACTTCCTGATAGCTCTGAGCTTCCATCTGGAATCATTTTCCTTCTGCCTGAAGAACTCCTTTTAGTTTTTCCTTTAGTGAGGGTCTGCTGGTGACAAATTCCCTTAATTTTTGTTTCCTGAAAATATTTTTATTTTACCTTACGTTTAAAAGTTATACTTATTGAGTAGAGAATTCTAGGTTGACAGTTGTTTTCTTTCTTTTGGCTCCCATTGTTTTTTTTTTTCTATTGAATACTCCACTAGATCTATTCCCCATATTTCTTCACTGCCTTAGTAGTTTTCCAAAGCCTTGAAATATATATATATATATATATATACATATATACACACACACACACACACACACACACACACACATATATTTTCCAAGCTTTCAAAGTTAATAAATTATCCTGGCTGTCATCAATAGAATCTTTTTAAATGCCAATTTTATGCAAGAGTGTCCAAATAAATAAAAATTATTTTAAATGTTAAGCAAAAATAAATAAATAAAATCTTTACCGAATAGAACCTCTAGTTAGAGAATCAATGTTTTATGATTGCCAAAGGTTCAACAAATCCAGTCATGTAATGAAACAATTTATCAATCATAAGTGAAAGATAAAGAGACTTCATTTATTTTCTGCCTCATGCTTGTAACCAGCATTAAAAATTTTTCTTTGAAAAGGGGTAGAGGGGTTAAAAAAAAAAAATCACAACAAAAAAAGTTTTTTATTACTATGAAATTAAGTGACTTCTATTAGATAAACAAGACAAATGCCACCACACAGAATTTTTACATATTATACAGTTATCTTAGATATCATCTAAGATTTAAAAAAAAAAAACAGTTCAGCATTTACAAAACCAGAACGTCATTATGAACTGTTCCATCTATGACACAATTACAGCTTAGACCCTGAAGAAAAACTTGAGACACTTCTAAATGACAAGCCTGATCAGAAAACAGTAGCTACTACAATGAATGCTTGTGTCAAAATCTCTATATATAATGGTTCATAAAACTCTTCCAACAAACTAGGAAAATCAATCAATCAACCAACCAATCAATCAGCTAGCACCTTGCCCTTGAACTCCCTAGCCTTCAGAACAGCAGGAAAAAATTCAGGTCTCTCAAGCCATCTAGTACTACCATATTTTATTATGGCAGCATGAGCTAATACACTTATACACAAGGGAAAAAACACATAATAGACACAGAAAAACATGGGACAAATCCTCTACCTTTTTATAACCAAGCATTCAACAATCTAGAAACCTAACAGGTCCTCTACATAAAATTACACTTGTGTGTCATCACATCTGACAGAATGAAAGCTTTCTCCCTAAGATCAGGAAAGACAAGGGTATCTAGTCTCATCATTTCTACTTGATATCTACTGAACTGCAAATGGAGGTGCAAGGAAAGAAAAAGAGTAGCCAGACTAGAAAACTAGGGTGACTATTTTGTATATGGAAGGATCTTACATAGACAAAGTCTTAAGGACTCAAATTTAGAGCTATTAAGTTCCACAAAGTTGCATGATGTAAGACCAATACTTTAAAGTGCTATTGTAGGCTTATATACTAGAGATAAACAATCAAAAATGAGTGTAACAAAATAGCATCAAAATATTAATAAATTTAACATAACAGTACAAAACCTGTACACTAAAAAGCCTAAGGCTAGGATGTTTTTTAAGAAACTTCATGTAATGAAAATATATGTTTCCTGCTCACAAATTCAACACAATCCCTATCGGAATCTGCCTGCCTTTCTGAAGTAATCCAGTCTTAGAAAAAAGATTAAGAACAAATAAGGCCTATGACATTTAGTATAGATGGTGAAATGAGCACGTGTTGGTGCTATCAGTGTTCTAAAAGATAGAGAACATACTCAACTTAAAACTTTCTATCTTAGAAAAGATATGGCTATTTAAAGGATCTCTGAAACTTGACCAAAAGAGGTCACATATGCTACACGATGAGATCTTGAAAGTCCTTCAAAGGCTCATGTATTGAAAAGTTGGTCTTCAGTTTGGTACTATTAGAACCTTTAAGAGGTGGGGGTCTAAAACTAGAGGTATTAAGTCACTGAGAGTGTACTTCCAGTGACTATGAAGACAGCCCTGTTATTTTATCTATTTCTCACATCCAGACATTAAGTGAACAGCTTGTCTCACTACACTTCTTGCCATGCTGTACTGTCTAACCACAAACCCACAAATAATAGAACCTATTGATTACAGACTGAATTGTCTCCAAACTGAGAGCCCAAACAAACTTTTCCTCTCTGTAAGTTGATTATCTCAAGTATTTTGTTATGGTATAGAAAAATGATCTCAGTTATCATTGTCAAATTGCTAAAAATAAAGAGAATTCTAAAAAAAAAAGCAACACAAAAGCATCAAATCACTAAATGGTAATTCCCACTAGACTAACAGAAAATTTATCAGCAGAAACCTTACAGGATAAGAAATATTCAAAATCCTAAAAAATGAAAAGTAAAAAAAAAAGAAAAGAAAAGAAAAAGAACAACCAATACTATACCCAGCAAAGCTATCCTTTAGAAATGCAAGAGAAATATAGTCTTTTCAAACGCAAAAAGCAGTAATTTCCTGTCATCAGATCATCCATCCCTAAAAGAAATGTCTATTAGAGCTCTATACTAGAAGCAGAGACAGCGTCTATCATAAAAATATGTGCAAATATAAAACTCAATAGTTGTTCAGATACACAAGGAAATAACCATAGACAGATCATCAAACCATAAAGATGAGTAAGAGAAGGAACAAAAAAAAATACCAAAAATTAGAAGAAAAAAACACTAAAAATAGCAAGATTGTATCATTACTTATCAATAATAAACTTGAATATAAACATTAAATTCTTGAAACAAAAAGATGTAGACTGGCTCAACAGGGATTTTTTTAAAAAGGCTCAATGATACACTGCTCTAAGAAACTTACTTCCCCAGTAAAGTAACACACTTTCTAGAGGTGAGGGACAGAAAAAGACATACCATGTAAACAAAACCCAAGCAGGAATACCCACATTTGTATCAGAATAAATAGACTTGAAGTAAAAAACTGGGGAGACAAGATATAATGAAATCCAACAAAAGGAAATAAATACAAACACAAATCAACAACAATATATGTGTGTATATGTATACATACATGTATACACACGCATGCATGCATATTATTAGGTCTAAAATGAGATTCTAATACAGAAATGAGACTCAAAACCCCACTTCCATCAATGGAAATATCTACACAAAAACTAGAAACTGATATTTGATATCACAGTTTATATATTATAGACCAAAGGGGCCAAGCAAACATTTGCAGAATTATTTCATCCAATAGCTACAGAATAAGCATTATTCTCATCAGCCTGCAGAACATTCTCAACAAATTAGAAACAAATCAGCACATGTATCTTTGATCAGAATTGAATAAAACTAGCAAGAGTATCTTTAGAAACTGCACAAGCACATGAAAATTAAACATGTTCTTAAGTAAATAGAAGAAATCAAAAGAAAATTTAAAATGTCTTAAAACAAACTGAAATTAAAACAGCACCATACAGCCTATGGAGTAAAGCAAAAACAATACAGATAGAAGTTTATAATGCATTACAGCCTACATTTTTTTAAAAAGTTTAAATAACACCACAAATCAATAACCTAAAAAAAAAAAAAAATCAAGAAAACACAAACTTATAATAGCAAGAAAAAATAAATAGCAAACAGCAGAAATAGACTAAAACTTATAAATAAAAAAAAAGAGCTAGAAATGTAGTTCAGTTGTACAGCATGTGCACAAAAATGCAGGCATGAAAAACACAGGGAAAGGAGAGGAGCAAACAGATGATCCAAATAAAATCAGGAATGAAAATCAGGGCAATACTACAACTGATATTTTACGAAAACAAATGACTATTAGGGACTATGATGAACGATGATACTGGAAATCTGTAAAAAATGTGTTTCTATATACATAGCCTATAAAAATTGAACCATGATAACTTACAAAATCAGCAAACTGATAACAAGACTAAATCAGTAAAATATGTCACAATAAATAAAAGCTCAGAATCTAATAAATTTCACCACATCTTCACATATGGATATTGCTAATAAACACAGATACAAAAATTCTCAACAAAATGCTAATGAATCAAATTCAACAACACATAAGAAATATTACAGACCATAATCAAGTGGGATTTACCTCAGGAAGATAAAAATGGCTCAACATATATAAATCAACAAATATATCTCATCAACATAATGAAAGATGAAAAACTGAATGATTATCTAATTATACGTAGAAGAATTTAGTAAAATTAAACATTACTTTATGATAAAATATTTTTAATTGGGTGCAAAAATAACAACTCAGTACAATAGGGACTGCACATGACTACCCACAATTTACATCATACTCAATGGAGGAAAGCTAAAATCCATTTTCTCTGAAAGCAGTAAGAAGACAAAGACACCCATAGTGACCATTCAGATTCAGTATCATATGAGAAGCCTTAGAGCACCACATAAGAGAAGTAAAGAGTATCAAATTACTCATTTGTAAAATCCAATCTTAAAACAAAAAACAAAACAACAACATATATATAGGTGTTTCACCTGCATGCATGTATGTGAACCACATGCATGCGTGGTACACGCAGAGACCAGAAAAGGCTATCAGACCCCCTGAAACTGTAATTACAACCATGTAAGTGCTAGGAACCACACACAAGTCCTCCACAAAAGCAGCAAGCACTCAGTGGCTGAGTCATTCCAGCCCCAGATGACAATTTCACCAAGGGAAAAAAAAAAAACTAGACTCCATTAAAACATTTTTAAAACTGAAAAACAAGTTCAATAAAGGTACAGGATATAAAAATCAACAGACAAAAAGCACCTGTTTTACATATTGTTTGTTAAAAGGTTACCAAGAAAGGTACCAATAATAATAACACCACCTAGATATTAATTTAACCAAAGACATGAGTGATTTCTAGAATGAAAACTACAAAATATGAAAGAATGAAACTAAGGACACACATGCCAAAAAAAAAAATTTCATGTTCATGGATTGGAAGAATATAAAGTATCCATAATAATCAACAGATTCAATTACAATTCATATCAGAATACCAATAACCTTCATGGAACTACAAAAAAAGCAACCATAAAATTCATGTAGACCCTAAAATATTCATAACAGACATAAAAATCTTGAGCAAAATGAATAAAGGTAGAGCTATTATAACAGCAACTTCAAAACATAATACAAAACTATAGTAACTAAAACAGCATGATACCAGGAGCTGGGGCACCAAAGGAATGTAACAAAAGCAGTTGACCAGTCAGGGCAAAGAAGGCACCAACTAAATAAAAAGTTTCTTTGGTAAATTGTGCTGGGAAATTTCACTATCTATATATAGGGAAGTAAGTCTGGCATGGTGGCTTAAGCCTTTAATCTAACACAGAAAGATGGTGGATCTCTGTGAGTTCAAGGTCAGCCTGGTGTTCATGGTTAGTTCCAGGACAGCTAGAACTACATAGTATTACTGAAACCCTGTCTCAATAATAATGATAATGATGATGAATTCAATAAATAAAGGAGAACAAAACTAGACTTCAATCTCTTACTACATTAAAAAAAAAAAATCAATCCAAATATATCACATTCTCTGGTGGTTTGAATGAGAACAGCCTCCAGAAGCTCCCTATATTTGGATGCTTGGTCCCAGTTAGTGGAACTGTTTGGGAAGGATTAGAAGGATTAGGAGGGGTGGTCTTGTTTGATAGGGTGTGACCTTGTGGGAAGAGGTGTGTTACTAGGGGTATGCGCTGAGGTTTCGAAAGCCTTTGCCAGCCTCAGTCTCTCTGTCTATTGCCAAAGGATCATGATGTAAAGCTCTCGGCTACTTCTCTAGCACTACGACTGCCTACCACTATGCCATGCCACTCTCTGCCATGATGGTGGTAGACTAATAATCCTCTAAAACTGTAAGCAGGCCCCCAATTCAATGTTTTCTTTTATAAGAGTTGCCTTAGTCATGGTGTCTCTTCATAGCAATAGAACAGTAACTAAGGCACACTCACAAGTATAAGAAACTACTAAAAGAAAACATAAGGGACATGAACACATATGAATGGTACACATATGAAAGTCAGAGACAACCTTGGGTGCCAGTTCTTCCAGTCTACCTTGTTTTAAAATAAGATCTCTTCATATTATCTGTTCACTGCTGCACACCATTCTCCTGCCTCTAACTCCTATCTTCCCACAGAAGCACTGAAGAGTACAGAAGTATTCTTCCATGCCTTGCTTGCAGGGGTTCTAGAGATTAAAGCTCAGTCCTTCAGTTTTGTGTGGTATGTGTTTTACCCACCAAGTTACTTCACTAGCACAGAATTCTTTACTACTGGTTTCTGTTATTGTTGTGTTTTGTTTTGTTTTGTTTTTTTGAGACATAGTCTCACGTATCTCTGGCTGGCCTCAAACTCATTCTGTAGCCAAGGCTGCTATTCAATTCCTGATACTCCTGCTTTTACACTTCCTGACTGCTTAGTAGGCATGAGCCACCATACCCAGCCACCGAAAAGATTCATTCCAGAATATATAAGGGACTCAACTCAACAGCAAAATATAATTCTAAATGGGCAAATAATTTGTGTAGACATATTTAAAAGACAATATATAAATAGCAAACCAGTATATAAGAAATTTTGACATCACTAATCATCAAGGAAATATAAAGATAAGTATCGTCTCAATCCTGTAAGAAGAGCTACTAATAAAAAGACTTTAAAATGGCAAGTTCTAATGGGGATGTGACAAAGGGGGAACACTACTGTAAGAATATTGTTAAACAGCAGAATCATTCAAAAAGCAGGACACGGAGCCTTGGAAACTAGAAGCAGAGCCTCTTAGAATGGAAAATGCCACTACTGATGCGCATCTAACGGGATAAAATCAGTAGCCAAGGCAGCGCCTGCAGTCCTCTGCTCCCTACCAAATATTCACAACAGCCGAAAAAGGGATTCAGCCCAGGTGTCTACGATGGAAGAATGCATAGAGTGGTCATCCAAGCTTGACAAGGACAAAGGGACGGGGAGAAGATGGCTAACGGATATAAGAGTGTGGGTGACTAGGTGGAGTAACCTCTACTGTTCTATAGAACAGGTATAGTAACTATGTCTTACAACAATTAAGTGTATTTCAAAATAGCAAAGAGAATGTTCCCAGTACAAAGAAATGACAGACAAGCCAATTATCATGACTGATCATTACACGTTGGATACATGTGCTGAAATACCACAGTCTTCTAATAAATACATACAATTACTGTATGCCAGTTTAAGACATATTGTTAAAAGACTATGGTACTAGAATCATGATGTATATGTAGACCAATACAACAACACTGAGACCAAGGAAATAAACTCTTACAATTTTAAGTAGTTGATTTTCAACAGATGTAACAATTGAATAGGAAAGACTAGTCTTTTCAACAAGGAGTACAGTGATTACTGGATATCACAAGCAAAAGAATGAAATTGGATTCCATCTTTCATAGTATACAAAAATTAATTCAAATTGAACAGAAGACCTAATTATAAAAGCAACTATGAAACTTGTAGAGAAAAATACAGGCATAAACCTTCATGTTGTTGTTTTAGTGCAATCCTTCATCAAAAGCAACACAAAGAAAGGTGCATGGTACGTAGCTGTAACCTCAGTCCTGGGAGGTAAAGAGGAAGATCCCTTACCTGAGGCCGGCCTGGGCTGCACAGGAAGACCTGTCTTTAATTTACAAAAGAGAAACATAAACAAATTCAATGATGCAAAGTTTAAAACTTTTTTTTTTTTTTTTTTAAGACAGGTCTCACTATGCTTTCAAGCTGACCTGGAACTTGCAATGTTCCTGCTTCCACCTCCTAAATTGTGGGATTACAGGCAAGCATTACCACACCTAGCAAAATTTAAAACATTTATACATCAAAGCATACTATCAATAAGTAGAAAGACAAGCCACAGAATAGGCCAAGTATTATAATCATATTATTTCATAAAGGTTTGCTAGCCAGAAGAAAGGCTTATAATAACTCAGCAATAAAAAAAGACAAACCATCTAAAACATGGACATAGGACCTCATTAGGCATTTGTCCAAAGGATGTACACAAACAACCAATAAGCACATGAAAACATGCTCAATGACACTGGTGAATGTAAATCAAAATCATAATGAGATTATCACTTCACAACCACAAAATGGCTATAATTTAAAAAAAATAAGTGCTGGCAAGGATGAGGAGAAACTGGAACCCTCATGCATTGCTGGAGATAACATAAAATAGTAGAGCCACTTTGGAAAACAGTGAGGCAGTTCCTCAAAAACAAATTATCATATGACCCAACAATTCCACTCCTACATATATACCCAAGAGAACTGAAAATGTATGTTCACACACAAAAAAATTATACACAAATATCCTTAGCAGCAATATTCATGGTAGCCAAAAAAAGTAAAAACAACCTAAGCATCCATCAATTGTTGAATGAATAAATAAAATGTGGTATTGTTTTTATAATAAAATCCTATTCAGCCATAATGAGGTAATAATACATGCTATGATATGAATGAATCTTAGATATATTATGCTAAATGAAAAGTCAGACACAAAAGGTCACATAGCATATGCTTCTATTCTGGGGAAGTATCTAGAATAGTCGAATCTTTTGAAACAGAAAGTAGATTAGTGTTTGCCAGAGGTTAGAGATCCAAGGGAGTATAGTCATACTGTTCAGGAGGTATGTGATTTCCTTTTAAAGATGAAAACAGGACAATATATCACTGTGTATATACTAAAGATCTCTGATTTTCAGTTTAAAGGGGGGGGAAACTTTATGATAAAAGAATTACATTGCAACAAAAATTAAACATGATCTGTTTTACCCATTAGCAGCCAGAATGATCCTTCTAAAGTATGAGCTCAATAATACAATCACCCTTTTCATAGTCCTGAGATGGCCGCCCACCTCACTGGCATAAAAGTCAATGTTCTCACCTTAACCTATAAAAATGTATGCTTTCTGAGACAAGGTCTCACTGTATAGCCATGGCTGGCCTGAAACGCTGTAAGTCAGGCTAGTTTTGAAATCACAGAGACCAGTCTGCCTCTACCTCTGTGTGCTGGTATTAAAGGGGTGCATCACTGCAACCTGCTAACCCACTAGGTTTCACAGAACCTGTTCCTCTTCCTTGTTCACCTGTTGCTTTGCACCTATCGCTCAATCTCCACTGGAGTTACACTAGCCTCTTGATTTCTGCCAAGCATGATATTCTTCTTCCTCGGGGTCGTTTTCTCTGTCCAGAATTTTTCCTCCATATATATATGCAAACCTGGTACTGAACTTCTTTCAAAAGCCAACTCAAATGTCATTTTAAAAAATCCCTCCTTTATATGGTTATTCATTTTCTGGCCATTCTACTAGCACTCCCTCATTTTTATGGTTACTCATTCTCTTACTAAACTACACTATAACCTCCATGAAAAAACAAACCTCTGGTTTTGTTCATGATCACATTCTCATACTCTTAAGCTATATCTGCAAACCAGCAGTTTCTCAAAATCCATTCAGTGAATGAATAAACGAATACAATACAGTGTAAAAGAAAAGTTCCCAACTGAGGTGCTAGAGTTATCGTCACAGCAGTAGGAACCTCTCACCTGTTCCAGGTTAGGGTACTGCACACGGCAATAGCTGCAATACCCTTGTCTTTTCTGCATCCTCACTAGTCAGTCAATCAGGAGGCTACTGACCTCGAACAGCCAAACTGCAAAGAAAGAAAAAAAGCATTAAAATAATCATAATAAGCAGTAATTCCTTATTACTTTTAGGAAAACAGCTCAAAATCATTTTTGTTTTTCAAGATAGAATTTCACCATATACCTTAAACTGACCTAGAATTCACTATATACTCCAAAACTAACCTTGAAGTTACAATCTTCTGCTTTAACTTCCCAAGTACAGGAATAACAAGTATATACCACCATACCCAACTTCCACCGGTCCCACTTCTATCAGTGAGGGAAATCATACAAAGCAGGCATAAGCTACTGAGTCACTATTAACATCATTGGAAAGAACAGCTTTGCTGCTAGTTATCTGAAGATGATTAAGGTTTTTACAATTTTCCATAGCTCCAAGTTACTAGGAAATTATTCAGGATGAAATACAGCACTAGATTTCTAAAGACCATATTACTGTAGTATATTCTTCTAAAACACAATCATTTTCCTGCACTCTTATACAAAAACTCCAGGTTATCTGAACTTGTAGTATCTAATTCCGAATCTTGAGAGTTGAAGAAGCTATGTGGCAGTTGAATGTTTAGTGCTTACTAATTATATATGTAAGAGGAATTATTAAAATATAGCGATAATTTGAAATTGTAGGGTTTGGTTTGGCTTGAGTCTCGCTGTGTCATTTACATCAATCTCAAGCTCATGATCTTCCTGCCACTGCATCCTAAATGCAGGATTATAGCCGTGGGTCTTGACAACCAGTTTTCTTTTCCCCAGCTCCATTTTTTTTTAGAAGACAACTAACAGGTGGAAGAAGCACTATCTTTTATTTACATGTATGTAGCTCCCATTATCTGCATGTTAATTTAATCTCCACTAGCTCTACTTACACATTAACAATTATTTGAAATTATCCAAACAGATCATATAAACCTACAATTTCCCGTTGAGATTTAAACAGCAGAAACGTCCTGGTAAAGAAAAACGGCACGTGTTTTATCAGTGACTTTGGTTTATTCATGAGGCTAACTGGAAACAGACTGGTACTAGGGCTATAAGTGAGACCCCTATTATAATTTATCAGAGTTGCTTAAAACGAAGAGCAATTAATGGCCTCTGAATCACCAAACTTTTCTAATAACTGTACAAGCTACATAAATATGGGGAATTTTTCTATTACTTTTGAGATTTCTTGATCAATAAATGGTTTACTAATTTTTACCTACATAAAACTCTTCCATAATATATCTAAATTCAAAATCATGCTGAATGCTAAAATCATTCCCCAAATTCTAAATAAGAATTAGAGTTAGGGCCTAGGATTCAGAATTTTTAAAGATTCTTCACACTATTTTAAAAGGGGCCCCTGATTAAGTCTTCTGCTGCACCTTGCAATATAGCTCTTCTGTACTTGCTTCTAAATGAAACCCCTTGTTGCTTTGCAGCCCCTTCCAATGCTCAGTTGTTATTTTTTTTAAGTAAATTCACATTTACTTTACTAAAAGAGAGATTGATTCCCTAGATAATCTTGACACACAGCCAATTAATTTGTTGGTAACACTCTCTCTCTCTCTCTCTCTCTCTCTCTCTCTCTCTCTCTCTCACACACACACACACACACACACACACGCTGCGTGCGCGTGTGCACACACACACACACACACACACACAGGCACCCTCTCCCAGCTATACATACATAGTTGCAGCTATTGTAATAATAGATTTTTAAATAAGCTTTTCATATTTGAATCTAATTATTTAAACCGCTGGAAAATACATAACAGAAAAAAAGGAAAACATATAACAGAATCATTGAGTGTGTTGTATTTAGAGGGAAAAGGTAGAAACAGTCTTCATGTAGTACAGGCTACCGCTTTCAGCCCCTCAGCCTCAGCTTCTCAAGCAGGGGGATTACAGGCTGTGTGACTAAGCCCAGCTATATGACATTTGTACTTCTAAGCAAGAGTATTCAGCAGTGGAAAAGATTTAACTATTAAAACCAATGGTAAAAATTAAATTGCATCCTCAAAACTAATAAAATGTGACTAGGAAATCTTTATTGAGTTGATATTCCATCATCATCGTTACTTGCCTAGTAAAGGTTCTCTGTACTGAGAACCTTTGCCTTTCTGATTTCCCACACTTATAGGGGAAATAAATCAATTAAACCAGCAGCATCTGAAATAATATATGTGACAATTTAACACTGCATCTTTTTCCTCATTAATTTACCTCATTTATTAATTGAAAACTAGAGAATAAGACGAAGCTCACAGCTATATTTATACATAAGACAGTTTTTAGGCTAAGTAAATCCTAGAACATAAAACTAAACTTTGAAAATTATAACATAATGAATGTTTCAAGCACTTCTTGAATATTCGATTAAAACCTTCCCTGGATGAAAGGCAAAGAGAGAGTGCTAGCGCTGCAGCGCAGCGCTGCAGAGGCACCGTCGCTTGCGGTCTCTGCCTTCACCACAATGAGTTACAACAGAAGCACGTGTTGACAACAGTTGTTACATTTCACATTCCAGGACCTCACCTAAAACTTCCCAAATCCAATCCCCCTGGAGTAGGAAGACAGCACATACATATTACAGAATTAAAATATCAAGCTGATTCTAAGTTGCCTAATTTTTATAAACTAAAAAAGTTTTAATTATTAAAAGGATCATTTATCCAGAGTCTAGAATTATACTGTTTTGCATACGTCAATAGGTCTTTTATATTGATTTTACATTCTACTAGAACCTGACTGACTGCTTGTTTATAAAGTAACAAGCAGCTTACCTTGAGCAGAAAAGGGCAAGTATCTCATCAGCTGCATTAGTTTTGACAAGCATCTGTAAATTAAAATAAAACAACTTTTTAGAAAATAATTCTCACATCTATAGTTGACTGTACAAGCACCACCACCACCCCCAGTCATACTGGCATTTTAAAAGTAATGCAATTATTTCCAGTAACAGAAGAAAATATTAAATCTTGAACACAAAGCACATTACATACTACCATCCAATGAATATCACAACATAACCTCCCTAATAGGTGTTCTGGAGCTGACTGCGGGCCCAGCAAGCCCCCATGCACTTGGAGCTCTGCCTCCAGGAACAACTGCTGTAAAAGAAGATGAGGCACACCCGCGCCTCCAGCGCATTAGGGGAAGCAAAAACTGCCCAAAACCAAAATAAGCTTCTGGAGAAATCTCAAAGGAAAATACACATGTGAAACTGAGTTTGGGTACAGGACCCAATTCTCAACTACCATATTAGTTTTAATATAAAATACTATCACATCTTATTTTCCATCTGTATCAGTGAAGAATTATGCAAAATGATCGAGTTTTTTAAATTTCTTATAATTATGGGTCAGGTGTTGACCTGTGCCCAGGACCACTTGTAAAGAGAAATTCTGACAGTTTCCAAAGAACTGATAAGACCATTCCCTACTCAAAGTATATGTTATCAGGCACTTGCCTGGTACAGAAACTCTGTCCAAGGAGCTTTAGGGGATAAACACAAGCTCTCCTGCCACCAAGGAGTGTAAAATGGAACTGGAAAATCAATGCACAAGTGTGAAGTGGTATCTGAGAACTGACGTAAGTAAAAATAGTAAGCATGAGGGAGAGAGCAAAGCTGGGTGGGAGAGCCCTGGCCTAGCATGCAAGAGGTCTGGACCGGATCCACTGCTGCCTATAATAAAATGTGATAACGGCTTTAATTATCAAGATCAACTTCGAAATCTAATGGTCAGGGACGGAAAAGTGGTTATAGTTTTTTTTTTTTTTTTTTTTAACCGAATTTTGGAAATGAGTAGAATTTCTTACAATAAGGTTAGTAAAAAAATAGCCCAAATAACAAACAAAATAGGTATAAAAAAAACCCCAAAAGGTATTAAGTACATTTGGAGATAGTAAATTAGTAAGTTCTGCTGATTTGAGAATTTAAGGGGCAGCAAAACAGAAAGATTAGGTTAAGGTTTGACATGACAATATTCAAAAACCAACCAAAAAAAAAAAAAAAAAGAATTTAGACAGAGTAGGAATTTCTTTACAAGAGGTATATTAGTGATTTAAAAAATTATAAAAGGACAATTCACTTTAGTTTTCACTTTAAAGTGACTATTTTAATACAAAAGACATTTTGTTACACAATTGTAAAAACATGTACATAAAGAATATAAATATCAGCTGCAACCCTTCCTTACCATCTGCCACACAGCACAGAAGGGAAGGAGAACGGCATTCCATGCGGTCGCCCTCTGCTTTCCTTTAAACACGTCCGATAAGCACCCTTCCACACCATTACATATCATTCCAAAATGGAATATTTAAAAGCTGTTTAGTGTTTCATCTTATTTGTGCAAGACAAAATCTCTCTTATCCAACAAAATAAGAGCCAGTAGTTGGTAGCCAATAATTTAAATATATATATATATATATATATATAATTTAAAATATGTATATATGTAAAATGTATGATATATATCAGTTTAAAATCAGGCTAGGTTTGTTTTTTTGTTTTGTTTTGTGCTTTGATGTTTGGAGAGGTTTTGTCTGGGTTTTTTTCTTTCTTTCTTTTTTGTGGACATATTTTTCCCCAGATTGTACGATTCACCCTCAGTTAAGTCTCTCATTCACTGCTGTAGAACAGGACAGGAGCCTAAGTCCATTTTCAAATCCAAGAGTAGAATTAT
>CM052709.1:55128952-55176452 GCA_028551405.1 Uromys caudimaculatus | reverse complement strand
GCTCCTGTGGCAAAAAGACCAAGGTCAGAGGACTGGAAGTGCCATGTCTCTTCATCATAGGTTCCAGGGTTTTGAACTCAGGTTGTCAGGTTTACAGGACAAGCTGAGTCATCTCACCTATCACCAGCATTTTCGAGTAACAGAAGACAGCAATCAACAGCTGACTCAAAACATGAGTCACAAAAATGAAGGTCTGAGTTTGAGAAAGCTTTTTTGGAACATCTTAACCAATTTTACTTCATTTCTCCTTATATACACTGATGTATATATGATGTACAAAGTCCGGAAGGGTGTTTTACATGTAAGAATAACAAACTATCCCTCTTATGGGATGCACATAATTTTTCTTCCAGCGTAATCCTAACCCACAGTATTAGAGGCAATGCCATTCTGCATCAGATTGCAGCCCATTCAGATCAGATTTCCGGCTACTGGTAATGAGTGATGGGAAAGCTCATTATCAATGAGAAGATCAAAATTTTCCCATTTCGTTTTCAATCCATTATTGAGGTGTACACACAGCAAAACTCATCTGAATGACCTTAGTCAACAGGTTTGCTTGCACCCAGTCTCCTCTCTAGTATACCTGGTCTTGGGAGAACAGGATCCTAAGGATATATTCTCTCAGATCTTCTCCCCTTAAATAAAAACAATGCTCATCTATATCTAGAAATCATCCCCACAGTGTCCACTTCCTGGTTGTCATTTTAGCTGATATTAGGCTAACACTTTATGGGGAGAATCTGTACAGGAGATCTGGAGTTCACTGCTGAATCATAAAGCAATTTAGACCTTCATCAACTTGGGGCTTTATTATACCCCCCAAATCTATTATCTTGTTCTTTATCATACCTATTTATAAGTTTTTATACAATAGCCTGGCATTTTACCACTTTAAAGAATATACCATGGGAACAGTATAGTGACACTTACCTATAATCCCAACACACGAGAGGATGGGGGACCCTCAAGATGGTTCAGTGAGTAAAAACAGTTGCCACCGAGTCTGACAACCCAAGTCCCATCTCAGAACCCACACATGGTGGGTGGAAAGAAGGAACTACTCCAAGTTTGTTCTCTGGGAGAGAGAGAGAGAGAGAGAGACAGAGAGAGAGAGACAGAGAGAGAGAGACAGAGAGAGAGACAGAGAGAAACACACACTAAAATGTTGTTAAAGAAGTTGGGCTGCCAGATGTGAGAATGCATGCTTTTTCTCTCAGCACAGAAGGGGCAGAGACAAGTGGGTTGTCTACAGCCAGTCTGGCCTACACAGTGAGCACCATTCAGAAAAAAGGTGAGATGGTAAGGACCCTAGGTCAAAAAGAAAATGTTTACAAAGGCCAGATGATCGGCAGTTTGAGGCCATCCTAGCTATGTAGCAGAACTTTATTCTCCAAACAAACATACGAAACAAAACAATAAAGTGTATATGTTGGGGTTGGCAGCACATGGAACTTGGCAGTATAGCACTTGCCAGCGTGAGTGCGCAAGATCCTGGGTTTGATCATGGCACTACTAAAAGTGTATCTGTCATCTTTAAGGGTTAACGATCTACTCACACTGCACAACCAAATCATCATTTTAAAACTGAGATTGGTTACAAAATATGTGCTTTTTGGTCCTGTTGTCTCCTCTCTGAGAAACATACAAAAAATCCATTTAAATGATAGCACCATCTGAACGGAGAGAGCACGGTAATGCTGCCTGAGAAGCTGCGCACTGCAGCCTGCAGCCGCTATTGCTCAAACCGGTCAACGGCCTGAGTGCGGAGTAAGCGATGGTGGCGTGCACAACCCCAAATGGGACAACTATTTCTATCAGCCACTCTAAGCCTGGGGGGGGGGGGGTGCATTTGGGTGAAGATGGGCAGAAAGAACATGAGAGCCACAGGGTGGGAGATGTGCAGAAAAAAAAAAAAAGTCTTCTGTGCTTGACATAGCTGTTGCAATCTCGAACTCACCGAAGCTGTAACAATCCACCCAAAACCTGCACAAGATTGGGCCTGTCTATAGTTAATCATGGATGGGAGAGGGGTCCAAGAGGCCAGACCCTTCCCTGAAGGACTATCCACAACTAATGGCTGATGGGGGAGGAGGCTGTCATTTTCTTCAGTGATGTAGTCACTGATGAGTGGCCAAAGCGCCAGTAAATTACCTCCTCCCCACGCTCCAGCAAGAAACTCTAATTAAACTCAGTGGGTCACACAGAAAGAAGACATGAAAATAGGAGGGGGGCTTGTTGATAAGGGTTCCAACTGGAGAGAAGGGATTGGCAGTGAAAATGACTAAGATTCTTTATATAAATGTAGGAAACTGGCCAACTTTTTTTTTTTTAATTTAAAAGTGATAATGCCCTTTGCTTCATCGCCTGTTCAGATAAAAAAGTTGATAAAGGGCATGTACCTTAAGGTAGATGGATGACTACTGCAGAGCTATGTGATGGGCTCTCAGACAACCAAAGGTAGGAACCAGAGTGCAGGGGGCAGAGCCTGCAGGAGTTAAACCCATACCATATAAACAAAGCTAATATCAAATGTCTACAAAATCGGAGCATCAGAGAATAGCGGTACAAACCTATTTTTACCTAAGCATAAAGATGAACCTCGAGAAGGTAAAACTAACTCTTAGAATGATTGTTTATGCATGTCAGATGCGAGTCAAGGCATAGCAAACAAAGGTGACTAAATACACCAGATCATGGACAGACTTTTTCCCTTCCCCTTTACAATTTTTCATTTTGAGAGACTGGGTATCATGTACCCCAAACTGACCTAAAAATGCCCAAACTTGCAATATAGCATAGATTTCTACCATGATAGACTTCCATGGTGCTGGAGCTCAAAGCTCTTATAGTAGCTACAGGGAGCACTTTACCAAGTGAGTGTCATCACACCAGCTCCATGAAAAGTCTGGTTTTCAGGCTTCCCCATATTTAAAGTGCCATCACGGGTTTACTTGAGATAGTACAGAATCATTCCTCCTCCCGTTTTTGGAGAGCATCTCAGTTTTGTTTGTTTGTTTGTTCGTTTGTTTTTAAGCAAACAAACGAACAAACAACTTAGCATGTCCACAGCCTTTCCCTGTGTTTTAAAAATATAATTGTAATAGTAGCTGTGATTTTGTGTGTATGCGTGCAGGTGCGGGCGTGCCGCGGCGCTCAGTTCTCGGGAGCAGGCTTGTGCAATAAGCCGTTTTACACGCTGAGCCATCTAGCAGGTCCCCTTACCTGTCTTCAAATGTGCGGTTCCTCCAGCACCAGTGTTTGGACTGCACAACAGTGAAGAAACAAGATGCTGAGGCTCGGGTGGTTTGGTCCTGGGTTTGGTTTTTTATGTTTCGTTATATTTTATTTTGAGTTGGCAAAGATTTATCTTTTTCTGTTTCTAGTCTTTTAAAGTAGTCACAGATTTGCTTACAATAATGCTGATTTCAAGAACACATAAAAATTAAACACAAACAGTGAGATTAAATCTAGCAATCAAGGATGATGAGAAACATAAGACACAAGAAAACTGAGTGCCTGGGGTGACGACCAACAGTGAGGTCGGAGCACGCACGCACACATCTCGCTGTACAGTGTGGTTTGTGGATTCGTCTTCCTACTCATTACTCAAAAACAATCCACACAGACCTAAGCTGTCTTTACACACAAATAACATCCATTTAAATTAAATAAATTCTCCACAATGCAATGCAATTATAAGGCCATAATATTCCCTTTGGACAAATCCCTGAAAGAAGAGATTTAATATCAATGTTACTCATTCTTTTCAAATATAAATTGTTTTAACCTAGTTAAGGTTACAAATAATGTTTAAATACTACAAACATCATGACTAGTATATTTAAGGTATTTATAATATTGATATCTAATATCTAAAGAAAATTGGCTGCGAAATGTTTAGTCACCATGAGACATGCTTACTGATTGATTCCATAGATATAATTATAGGTCATGATTTTAGTGTCTGTTCTTTCTTCTTACTAAATTAGGAGCGATGTATTTACGGAAAGGGTAAGCACAAGAGGTGGAGGCCCCGAGGATCACGATGGCTCTTCAGTTAGCTGTCAGAGAGCAATATAAATCCTTGCTATGTGAGCAAGTTGGATCCAATTCTTCATCAAAGGTACTGTGCTCATGGAGGCTGTCATATGCTCCATGTCATATGAATCCGCAGTCCAAAGGCCAGAGGAAAGGGGATCGGCAGGGAGGGAAGACAACCCTTCAGAAATGCTGTGAAGAAAATGCCGCCTTTGTGCCTAACAGGTCTCTCTCATGCTGAAAGCAGCAGTATGCACTGGGTTTTTTAAAATGGACTCCTGGGCTGTGAGACGGGGAGAATCAAGTCCTGCAAATGCACAACAACCCGAGTTTGATCCTTAGAACCCACAATGGAAGTAGAGCACACACAACAATAAATTGAATAAATTAATAAAATGAAACTGTAAAAAAGAAACTTGTGGGGAAGGTAATATTTTTTTACCTACTTGAACAATTCTAAAGGCAATATGACCTTTTTCTTTAAGAGGCTTTCAGCTTCTTTCCTTCTCTCAGACTGAGTTTTGCTCCCTTCTCTGTGTTGCACGTCTCATCAGCAGCAATGTTAGTACCGTGCCTCTGTGCGAGGGAGGTAGGCTGACACGCTAAGCACACGTGGAGTGACTCCGTCCGGGCTCAGGCTGGATTTCTTTCCCACATCACCATTCTGTGCAGAACCTGAGGCTGAAAAGCAGTGGCAGTTTCCATGCTAACGCCCTGAGTCCTACACAGAAGCCAGCAGATTCTCCTGCAGCTGAGGCCACTCTCTAGACTAGCTCAGCCCAGAGCTTCCTGCAGGCTCGCATTCACTGTAGCTCCACCTCAGTAGCAGCACAGACCTCTCGCCTTTAATGTCTTTCTTAGAACATAGGAGAGGGCTTTATGTTTTCCCCAAAGGCTGAGAAGTTCACAGATTCTACATCTCTGTAGGCTCCAGGGTAGCAAGATGCTGCAATAGTTTCAATCAACTCAGAAATTATCTTTCCTTTGTCATTTTCCCTCCCTGCCTCTTCCTTTTATAATTACCAAGAACACCTTTGGGGCAGAGGGAGGTGGATCTCTATGAGTTCAAGGCTATCCTGGTGAGTACTACATGGAAGCAGCTAGAATTACATAGTGAACCCATTTCAAACAAAACAAAATTCAGATTATTATTCAAAACTGAACCTCAAATAGATTTCTGTATTCTCCAGTTCTGCTGTCTCCAACAGGAATTGCCCTTACTCAGCAGCCAGCAGATTAGAGGAGGATGCCCTGCACGGTGGAAACCTTGTTTGCTATTCCCGTGGAAACCGTGTTTGCTATTCCTGCCACTGACTCTAAACCCACACCCCTTCCTTCCATTCTTCACTCTGAGCAGCAGCAGCAATGTTTGTAGCCAAATACCACTTGAAGCTTGCTGTCACGCTCTGCCAGGATGAGGTCCTGGCAGCAGGTGGCTGAGCAGAAGCTACTGGAAGCAGCTGATTGCCTCCCAGGCACTGCAAATGAGAGCTAATTGTTCTGTGTAGATATAAGCTGCTATAAGGAAAACATCGAGGCTAATTTTATTTTCCATAGCCTGAATTCCTAAACTTTTTATCAGTGGCATTCAAATATTATATGTAAAGAACATTAGAAAATTCCACACCATCAAACAACAAAAGGGCCATACTGTTGATTTTCTTTAGTTCAGAGTGAGGAGATTGAGCTGCTGCCTAGGGAGCGCCTGCGCCTGTGCTTTCCCATGGAGCTTGGCCTCGGTTCCTATTTTATTTCGTTTTTACTATATTTATGTGTACACGTGTGCCATGACACAAGTGTGCCTTGACATGCATGTACTGCAGTATGGATGTGCCACTGTGTGTGCATGCCACAGCACATGTGCAACAACCAGCATGTATGTGCCGCTGCATGAGTGTGCCATGGAGCACGTACCGCCATGGTGCAAATGTGCCAGTGTGAGCCATGATATGTGCGTGCTGTAACATATGTGTGCTACAACATGTCTGTGTTCTAGCGTGTGTGCTATGGTATGTGCGTGCCACAACGGGAGTGTGCCATGCCATGAGTCTGGAGATTGGGGGACTATTTGTAGGAGTTGGTTTTCTCCTTCCACTGTGTCCCGAGGATCAAATTCCAGACTCCAAGCTGAACCCTCCTAGTTCCTATATTTCGGATGAAGCTGAAGGCATCAGCTTGAGGAATCACCTTTCCCCCCCAGGGCTAACCAATTTCACAAATTTAATTCCAACATGCCTGCCTTTGCTATGCAAAACAACCATTCCCAATTCACAGCTCCCAAATCACCTCTTTTAGACTACAAAGACAGTTGAGGATCCACCTTAAAGCCCGGAGGCTGCTAAAACTGTTCAAACTAGCCAGTCCTTTGTAGAAGTATGCCTGTTTACCTGGCCTGCCTATTCATCCAAGGAAGTCTCAGGTACAGTGTACCTCCCTCTGCTAGCTTACCTGGCTTAGGCATTTCCATTCACATCTCTGAGAGGGTACGTGCCTCCTCTGTCTGGGGAACTAGGAGCGGAGGGGGAGAATAAAAATCTGCCTTTTCAGCAATAACTTCCATACTATTTATATTCCTTTGAGTGCGCACGCACACACGCAGGTATGCGCACACGTGTGCACACATGTTCATATGCCACAGCACATTGTATCATGCTACATGTGTGCATGGCGTGTGTGTAGATCAGAATACAGCTTGCAGTAGTTGCAAGGATGAAACTCAGATCATCAGATTTGACGGTACGTAGCTTTCCTTGCATAGCCCTCTGTATGTATTCATTATTATTATTATTATTATTATCATCATCATCATCATTATTATGTTTTTATTTATTTAGTGTTGTATGTACACATGCCAATGGGCGCACATATGCTCAAGCACATGCAACATACCCCAATGTGGAGGTCAGAGAATAATTTATGAGATTTAGTTCTCTCCTTCCACCTTGCAGATCAGGGGATGGAACTCTGATCCTTTGCTTTGGCGGGAAGTGCCTTTACCCCTGGTGCCATATCTACAGCCCTATTGGAATATGGGGGACTCAGAAGCAGCTCACTAGTAGGTGAGTGGTTGCCTAGCGTACATAAAGGTCGGACCAGGGTCTGGTCGTCGGCTGCCCAGCACTACAATAAGGGTATGTTTTATTAGAGGGTCACGGAGTGTCACTGCAGCTAGAGAGAGTCAGCGAGTCCACAGTGGTAAACCGTTTGCCAGCTCTAGCCTCTCACACAGCCACTACTACCGGAGGGGACACTGGTGACAAGGTAGTGTCCTACTTTCCCAGCCCCAACTGATGAGTGCTCTGCACACTGCAGCTCCCGAGTACTTCGAAGAGCGAAGCAGGATGTCTCTGTGCACTGCACAGTCCTGACACAGTGTCTCCTCAAGTTCTACACAGGAATCCTACATGCAAATGCCACCGAAATCTCAAAAAAGACTACAAGATAGTACTTGGCAAAGCGCACTGCAGAGGGTTCCGGGTGAGAAAACCAGAGCCAGGAGGCTGCCCCGGAGAAGACCAAGAATATCGGTAGGATGCCCACCAAACTCCTTAAAGTGCTTGCCTGAGAAAGCCACAGGCCACCAGGGTTATTTCCTTTAGCCGATGCACCTGATGATAGCTCTGGATGCCTCCTTGTGGGACATTTACTAAAATAGGCTTGAAATGATAAACATGTAGCTTTTGCAAGAACAGAAGACTCTTTCTCCGGATCCGAAGGTCACTGATGTCATCAGTGTGAAGACTGAAGCCGCTGCCACCCAACTCTGTGCCTCCCCACCTAACCTCTGCGGGAGGCAAGAACGTCCTTAGATAAACTGCAGCTCACGGGCAGCGGACCTACTTGCCCCTTGCTGACCTTAGGGCTAAGGGCTGTGCTCCTTTATCCCCTCTTCTGAACATGGGACATTTAATCTACAGACATAGTGCATATATATTTATATGTAATTAAGTGTATAAACGAATTACAAACAGTATATTCATATTGGGTTCCTATATAATATGCATAATCACCAAACATATAGACAAGGAGAATCAAATGAAAAAAAGCATTTTGCTTGATAGCCTTAGAATTAAAGTGAATTGTAGCACAATACAAGAGTCGCAATTGTATTACTATGTTTAATAATGCCGAAGTTCCACCTTAATTCGTCAGCCTCCTTTTGGCACTGACGAATAGAATGCACAGATCAGATTTTCAGGTCTGCCAGGGCAACTCCCCTAGCTTTGTTTCCTTGCAGCCCTAAGTTGGTGCAAGTGTTTTTAAATCCTGAGAAATACAGCACATTTGTCCCTCACTGACCACACAGCAGCAGATGGTCTGTCGAGTTCCCCTAAAAGGCTTTTGTTTGGTCTGTAGCAGTCTTTAAACTCACTCAGCAGCCTGAAAGACAGTTTCCTTCCCTGCAAAATTTTGTGTGGCTTCCAAATGATTCATGGCAAGTATAGAAAAGCATTTATGCAGTTTTGATGTACCCATTCAAGGACAACCTTTATGCTTCCTATCTGCAGTGTGTTCTGATAACAACAAGGCTTTTAAAATGTAATGCCCTTGAACTTTTATAGTATGTCTCTTGGTTTGGTGCCCCAGATCCACACACATATCAAATATAAATTCGATATAGTTCAGCTAGCTGTCTTTACCTAGCTTGTAGAGATCCTGGTCTCAATTCCCAGTACTAGAAACAAACAAACAAAACAAAAACCCAAATACTGGGCTCAGTAGATAAGGGAGCTTCCTTATTAAATTTAATCGCTGAAATGCACGTGGTGGGAAGGGGAGGCGAGAACCAAGAGCTGCAAGTTGTCCTAATGACTTCCACATAAGCACAGTGCCTGCCACGTGCATCCATGATGCACAGGGGGGAAAATTCAAATAAATGTTAACTACTGCAACCTGACACAATTGTCCACACCAAACTGGGCATTTGTAAAGCCTGTCTTCAAGTGTTTCAAGCAGGTGTGTATCTTTACTCTGATGAACAAAACAGACCCACTGTGAAAAACATAACAAGAAATCGTACAAGCTCCTTGCTGGGTGGATCAGATCAGATCAAAGTATGTGAAGTAATGCCCGCGCTGGCAGCGCCACGCTGTGTCTGTCCGCGCCGGCAGCGCCACGCTGTGTGTGCCTGCGCTGGCAGCGCCACACTGGCATTAAGTCACTTTGTTTCTAAACAGGTCCAGGCTTCTTAGAATAATTCCATGGCCCTCCAATTCTGCCTTCGATGGGAAAAGAACTTCTAATATATATGTAGAAATAAGTTGATTGTGAATACCCCTAAGAAAGCCAATATAGTCCTCCAAAATCTGTGCACTGAAACCAAATCTTGAGCTTCCAAACCTACAAAAAGTACTAATTTATTTTACATGGAAATTGTATGTGCCTTTTCTTGCTAGAAAATATTTAAACAGTCACTACGAAAAGTCAAATGTGGATTTGGGAAAAGCTGTTGAAGGCTGTTACAAACGTATGCTTTCTGAGGTATTTTTGTTTGTTTAACTGTTTGGTTTTTTTTTAGAATGTATAAGCCGTTTTCGTTTGAGTAGGGTTTTTTGAAAAATTTTGGAAAATGAACAAAAGCGAATCATTAAAAAAAAAAAAAAAAAAAAAAGTGAGACTAGGGGTTCAGAAGACGTCTCAGCCTGCGGTGGGTAAGAGCAAGAGTTGCTCCTTCAGAGTGCGGTTCCCAGCAGTCACTGCTGTGGCTACCAACAGCCTGTACTCCAGTTCTATCACATCCAATGCCCTCTGACCTCTGTGGAAACCTGCATGCACGTGGTACACATAAATTCAGGCAGGCGCACGTACAAACACATAATAAATAAAATTTAAAACGTATAAATGTACACTACACACCGAACTTAGTATCTGTTTCCAAATAACTGTAAGGGCACGTTAGCGACAACAGCAAGACCTACTGGGAAAATCACTGTGGTGTCTCAGGCCTAAACGTCACATCTTGCCCTCACGTAGTGACAGGCTGCTGGGGTCCAGCTAGTCAGAGGACTGTCCATCGAGCCTCCTCGACAAGGCTGCTGTGCCAGTTTCCCAGCTTTCTCCTCTCAGTTCTGTGCTTCCCATTCCATCTCTCCTCTCCTCTATGTAGGTTTCTGGGATTCTCAGGGGTGCCGAAAGGAGGCTCTTTCCCCAGGCCATGATATGGGGGCAAAGAGGGAAGAAATGGCTAGCTGACCTAAAAATGCTCGAACTTGAAACTTAAGAGCTGAAGAACGAAAAACTGTGCTGGCAATGCACGGAGCAAGGAGCTGCCGGAGCACCGCCGGACTGCTGTCCAGACACCTCCACGCCCGACTCTGCGGAGCGCCCTCCACAGTTCACTCCTCTCACCCTCCTGACATCCTCTCAGCATCACTTTAAACATTGCCTTTAACATAACAGAGCCTAGCTTTTTCCTATCAATAGGTATTGAAAAAAATCAGTTTCCACCACTTTAATTGCTTTTATAATTGTGTAAGTGTTGTGGGGAACTATACTTGCTTGTGTTATGGTGCACTATGGGAGGTCATAGGGAGTCCCGTAATTCCTTCCACCCTGAGTCGTCAAGCTTGGCCACAAGTGCCTTTATTGCTGAGACACTTCATGGGCTGGGCTCCTACCACTAAGCTATAACTCACATTTGAATCAGAAACACGATCCCTCCGCAGCCGATGTGATGGGGATTGCCCACGGTCATGGTGTGAATGTCTAGTGTCCAATCCTCCACCCCATGCTCTCATTCACGGCAGGGGTGGACTTTGACTTCTGTTTTTCTGGGTGTCTTTTGAAAGGCAACTCATGAACTAAAGTTCTTCTTTGGGGCTCCATGTGCTGAGTGGGTTCCCTCCCTAACCCTGAAATGTTTTTTTCCTGAATCCCTGTGAGGGATTTCTGACTTCTCTGAGAACATCACATCAATTCAAAATCTTTGCTTCTGTAACTTTTACCGTTACTACCTTAACATGATTCGTTTCCTTTCTTATTGGGAAAACACTGAATACAATGACCCTTCTAGGGCTCAAAGGTTATCCTTCAATAATCCACCTATGGAGAGACAGAACAGCAATCGAAATCTCCATCCGCCCAAGGTGGTTTGCTTACTTTACCTGGTACGACGAAATGGGAAAAGTGGCTAAATACTCCAAATATCGTTTAAAATGTTAAAGCTTTTAAGCTCCAGTTTCAAAAGTCATTTTCCTCCCCCTGTAAACCCAACAGCAACTCCGTATTTCATCGACCTTCTCCACTAAATACACGTATGTGTGCGCGCGCGTGCGCACACACGCGCGCGCACACACGCGTGCACACACACACACAAGCGCGTCCACAAATGCACCTATGCACGACTGCTGCCACTGTCCTACCACCCTACTCCCAGCTCTGCCACCGCCGCCACCACCCCAGAACAAGCTAAGCCCTTGATATCATTGGCACTGTATTTGAAGCTAATCAACTAAATTTAAATCTTCGTATTGCTAGGACTTTTACAACACCACCAAGGATTTCTCCAAAACCACGACAGTAAACGAAAATTTACGGAACAATTAAATGGAGTTGTTTTGTGAACAAATTTTCCATGATTTTTTTCCTCATAGCGAATGTAGTCAACTACAGGAGGGACCTTGAAATCTTCCGTTTGGATCAAATGAGCCAAATGCTTCGAAATTTATGAGGATCTTCGGGGATCGAGAACTTTTCCTGGCTCCTGTGGAAGACTTGGGAAACAGAAAAGCCGCTGGGTAAACATCCTCAGATCTAGTCCAATGAAACAGATGGATAAGTAGTTATAATTATGGACAGACAATACAGACCTGCGCACATCACCTGTCATCATAACTAATAAAAAATTGGAAAGAACACTGGCTCAGAACTGAATTCTCAAACAACCTTGGCTCTGGCCGCAACTGTTGTAAATGGTCTCAGAGAAAGCATAAGCCTGTAACACAAATTCATGCACTTCTGTTGGTGTGTGTTTGCACATGAGAGTGTGAACATCCATATGGTGACATTAACTAACAAAACATCAGGATGTCGGATGTTATCCCATACCATGATGGTAGTAGTTTAAGAAAAAAATTAAATACAAGAAGTAGGCTTTATGGCACTACAATTAAAATAATTAGAAAAAACACAGCAAGCTCCAAGATTGAGCGCTTCATCAAATCACTGCCAGGATTTTAAGGAATACAGAAAGCTCCAGTTAACTTTCTTTTCAGTTCAGCCACCACGGGAAATGTTAGCAAGACACATTCTCGGGAATTGTCCTATGGAAATTCATTTTACCCTAATAGGTTGCTCCTTGATTCAGACTTATGGCAGCTTTGTCTCTCAATGATTTTGTCTGGATTCCCTAAGTTCCTCTTTGCCCTTAAACTCTGCTTTAATTGCACTAAAGATGTAAGTCAGGTTGGAGAGATGACTCCTTAGCTGCTCTTCCACAAGCTCCTGGTTCATATTTCCAGCACCCAAGTGGCAGGTCACAACTGTAACTCCAGCTCCAGGGGATCCTACACCCTCACACAGACATGTATGCAGGCAAAACACCAATGCACATAAAATAAAATAAATTAGTAACAAATATTTCAGTCAGCTATTGCAAACCCCCTCTTCTTAGTCTACAAACAGCATAGATAACAGTGGCCACACAGCAAGTGGTTCCTGAAGACAGAAGCCTGCTTTTCCCCAGAAGCAGGTCAGCCAGAAGCTTTTCCCTGCCTGAACTCCCAAACAACTCCCCAGAGCTGCCAACTGCCTCTAAGCTGGCTTTGCCAGACACTCTACAGCTTTTCTTTACAGCCATTCTTGTTTCAGAGAAAGGCTCAGAGAGCCTGGGGACAGTCAGCGCTGTGAACTGCTGTTTTCTGGACACGACATGGATGCTGCACACATGAATACACCAGACGCAAAAAAATGTAATTTTTATACTGAGCCAGCAAGCCGGCATGGTGACACTCACCTTTAGTTCCAGCACTGAGAGACAGAGGCAGGTGGGTCTCTGTGAGTTCCAGATGAGCTTGGTCTACACAGAGTTCCAGGATAGCCAGCCCTATACAGAGAAACCCTGTCTCAAAAGACCAAAATAAATTATTAATAATAAATAAAATGAGCCAGCAAGATATTTCGGAAGGTAAAGAAAGGCACTGATCATCTGGGTCTCATCTCCAGAACCCATATGGTGAAAAGACAATCTCCATCCCCCCTGAGTTGTCTTCTAACTCCCACAAGTGCACACTCCTGCACAGGGTACCTATGCACACACACACACACACACACACTCTAAACGAATGCAATTTAAAACATTTTTTGAAAAGGCAAGAGCTAAGTACACCACTCCTGGGAACATACCCAAAGAGACCAAAACTTAGAATAAAGGTGCAGGTGCGCGCGCGCACGCACACACACACACACACATGCGCACATGCACAGTCGTGTGCGGGCATACACACACGTACACATGCACACATGCACACTTGCACACTCACACACTCGCTTGCGCACACGCACGCGCGCACGCACATACACAGAGAGAGAGAGAGAGAGAGAGAGAGAGAGAGAGAGAGAGAGAGGGAGAGAGAGAGGGAGATTTATCAAAGTATTACACATGAGAGCCAAATAGGTAAAGAAAATGAAATATAAAAACATGATAGAGCACTTACTACTCAGATATAAACAAATCATGCCGTCTACAGGAAAATGCTTGAAATTGGAGATCGTCATATTAAGAAAACTGCAGCAAACAAAAAAAAAAGTAAGGAAAGAAATGATGAGGAACAAAGGGAAACTAAACTAACCAAGGACAAAATCTCCTTGCAGAGGTGGGGCGGGGAAGATGCCAGCCAAGCAGGAACAGAGCTTTCAGTTCCAGGGCTCAGGATGGCCCAGATGCAGCCAGAGTGATACAATAAGGCCCTGTTTAAAAATAATAGTTTTTAAAAGTGAACCGCCAACATTGGGGAAGTTACAGAGAAGAGGCAAAGGCCAAATAATACCATGCATCCCATTTCCCCCTGAGCTCGTTTGCTGTCTGTACAATTCTGACAGTCTTTCCCCCCACCCCACCCCCACCCAGGTGCTAAGAACTGAGCCCGGGGTCTTCTGCACACGCAAGCTTTCCACCACCGAGCTGTAGCTCCCTAGCTTCTAAATGAATATTTTTATGAACTGTTTCATATACGCTCTGAAAGCACTTTGTAGATGAAAGGAGTCTTACTCCATTTTTCAAGTCCATGATGGTTTTTTGTTTGTTTGCTGAGGTTTTTTTTCCCCCCTTTAAAACGAAATCATTTGTTGTTTCGAACCAACAGAAAGAGTATAGAAAGTGTCTTGTGTGTTCCTACCATTCTCTGGGCTGTGTGAGGAGAGCTGGTAGTGGATTTTACAGCCCATGCTACAAAGCTGTAGTGGACTGTTACTTTCACCCTGCCTCGGCATCCATTTTCAGTCTCAGCTGAACCTCTGCACAGTTGCCAGTTGTCCCAGCCCCTCAGGGTGACAGATACAGTCCACTGCCTTATGCAGCCTCATCCTGGTGCCACCTCCCTAAGGAGACAGCTGGGTACAACCTACCTGACTTACCAACTGACCCCTGAGTCCCTTATAGAGGGGGGAGTTCAGACCACTGAATCATTCTGGCCACCTCTGTCACAGAACCTCAATGGAACTCAAGCTGCCTGCCCTAAGTCCCCAAGTAGAACTCTCCATGGAACCCTGCTGGGCTAACACCCTGTGCCCCTCCATCTATAGGTCCCCCACCCACCCTGCCCTCCTTCTTCCCCTCCCACTGTGTGCGCCTCTGGTCTGGGCATTTTTCCCTTCCCACTGGCTTTGGAGGCCCGTCTTCTCTGGGATTTGTAATTATCCCAGTGATCCGTTGTCCCCAGCGCTTTGTTCTCCTGCCTCCTCCCTTCTCACCTGACCCGCATCCGCTATTACCACTTAGGACTCTCACAGACATTAGCTGTCTCCCTAGAAATGAACTGGATAAAAACCAGACAGGGACCACGGGTACCTGCTAGTAAGATACAGACAGATGTGGGGATAAGCCTCAGAATTGGGGCTTTAGGTTGGGAAAGAGAGAAATGTGCATTCAGCAGAGACTGTGCTTCATATTTTAAATTTTCATCTCTTCCTGGATTAGCAATATAACAAACACTTCAGACACCAGGCAGAGCAGCAAGCCACAGCTCTCAGTCAGCCACGTAATCACCAGGAGGAAAAAAAAAAATGGTACTCTGCTGTGCAGTGTGTTGCTAAGCAACAATGTGCAGTAGCTAAGGCGTATTCAATCTGTTTTCAATTTAAGATGTGTTCATCTTACAATGTGTTTATCAAGGTGTCACCTCATTATAAATCAAGGCTCATCTGTAAAAGTAAGTTCCCCCTGTGAAGAACACCTGATCACTGGTCTGACACTTAACCATTATTAAGCCAGGCCACAGAAGTGTCCAGAGAAAGGCTCATAGACTAGCTAGCTCCATGACTAGCTCCAAATCTTGTCAGCCCAAAGCTGAGTCCCTCTTCCTGCAGCAACGAAATTAGAGGAAGACGGGATAAAAAAGACAGTGTAAAGAGAGAGCTACAGCCAGGTAACAGTGTAAAAAGAGTCAAAGCATCAGAGGTCTGCCCTTGTCCCTCCTGGTAGCTCTTCTACACTCACATGAATGAAGAAAAGCCCAGAAACTGCACTGGGAAACTCGGGGCTCTGTCGCTGAGAGTCTGTAACTCTTCCACGCTACATAGCATAGTGCCCCAGCCACTGTCCCTGTCCACCCGCAAGTATTCTGTTGCCCAGTGTCATCATGAATCCTCCCACAGGGAGGAAAATGACATCTTTGTCCTGACAGGAACAGAGTGACCACAGAGAGGAAGGACTGATGGCAAGGACCCCCCTCTTCCCAACAGAGAGCCAACCAGGTGGGATCTAATTGACGGGTCAAGGGCTGAGGTATACAGAAAATTAATTCCCATAGTGAGGCAACAGGAAGCATGTCCCTGAACCCACTGAGTGAGGAGTTACTGCAGGACCATCCCTAGTCTATGTTCTCTGTGGGGAATAAGCTCACAGCCAGCAATGAATGCATCACCATGGGACAATAAGTATGAAGATTGTGGTGTCTATTTTGGACCTTCTTTCTCTTTGTCCCCTGACCCTAATGAGGAGACCTTAGAACAGACGGCAGCTGGTTAGGAACAAGAACAGTCAGAATTCGAAATGGAGGCTGAGGCTCACATCGGGGAATATTTGATACTATCAGGAGCTTGGCAAATGTTCAATGTGAGGGGAAATATACTTTGGCTGCCTAGAAATAAGCCATTCCAAAGACTTTTTCTTGAGAAAAAAAAAGTGGCCCCTGGACAGCCATGGCTATACAGAGAAACCTTGTCTGGAAAAAACAAACACAAAAACAAAAAAAGGCATGCTGGGGTGGGGTGGTAAGCCTAGCTTATTATTCACAAAGCCCAATATTGACGCCGGGAACCACACCTACAAAGGGGAGGTGGATAGATTATCTTGTAGTTGGGGGCTTTCAAGAAAAAAAGCCTCTAGTTTGGACACCGGGTCTGTACTAATTCTTTGTTCCCTCCTGACTAAAGAAGAAATAACTAAGATTGAAGCTTCTGGCGGATAAAAGTCTAAAACAAAACAAAACAAAACAAAATATGTTGGTCAGGCAACCTCAAAACCAAATATGTAAGAATATATATATTTATAAAACAAAAGTGTACTAAATGTCAACTTGGAATCACAATCCTGCAGTTGAAACGTATTGAACATTTTAAATTGTACTCCTTCTTTAATGAGATATTTCCTGAGGAAAACTGCGCTTGCTCCTGGGTCTCCTCTTAACTGTAAGTGGCCCGTCAAATCTTTGGTCATGAGTCCCCAGTTTTCCTAACAAGTTTGTGTTAACATGCTATGTATGGAAAACCTGAGCGTGTCATGTATGTGATAGTAATGTTGGATTGTGAATTAAAGGCTTATTGACATTTGAAGATCCTAATTGTGCCTCCAACTTTTAGACTAGAAAGTCACTGGAATCTGTTCATAAAAGAATATGAGGGACTAGAAAGATGGCTCAGTGGTTAAGAGCACTGACCGCTCTTCCAGAGGTCCTGAGTTCAATTCCCAGAAACCACCTGGTGGCTCACAGCCATCTGTAATGGGATCTGTTGCCTTCTTCTGGTGTGTCTCAAGACAGTGACAGCATAATCATATACATAAAATAAATAGTTCTTTTTTAAAATATAACTGGAGAGATGGTAATGGTGTTAAAGCACTGACTGCTCTTGGAGAGGACCCAGGTTCAATACCCGATACCCAAATGATAGTTCACAACCATCCTTTTTGTTTTGTTTTGAGGTGTTTTGGGTTTTTGTTTGTTTGTTTTTGTTTTTGTTTTTTTGAGACAACACAGGGTTTCTCAGTGTAGCCCAGGCTGTCCTGGAACTTGCTCTATAGCCCACGCTAGCCTCAAACTCCAAGATTTGCCGCCTGCCTGCCTCTACCTCTGGAGTGCTGGGATTAAAGGTGTGTGCCCACTACGGCCAGCTAGACTTCCAAACTCTAATTCCAGGGGATCTCTCACCCTCTTCTAATATCTGTGGACACCAGGCAGAGACTTGATGCACATAACACACATACATACACACACACAGGAAAAGCATTCACACAATAATTCGTAAAATAAAAAACTAAAAACTAAAATTTTAAAAAGAAATAATGGCTATATAGCTGTTCAATTTTCTGTGAGGGTCTGGAAAGATAACAGTGTAGGTAATAGCACTTGACAGAAGCCTGACAATCTAAATTTCATCCCCAGAACTCACATAAAGGTGGAAAAAAGTACCACACACACATACACACACACACACTCATACACAGACACATTCACACACACTCAAACACACATACACACACACACACAGACATATTCAGACATACACACAGACACAATCACACACACACTCACACACACTCTCTCACACACACAATTTAAATAAACCTTCACTGAAGTATGTAAAGAACTGTGGACAAACTGAAGCTCCCCGAAAGGTTTAACGGGGCTGTAACTGGAACAGCCAAGACAAGAGGAAAGAAGGTTTTCAAGAAAATCATGAGCTGAAGTGAGACCAAGCTGCAGCGAAACAAAAACAAAACAAAAAAGAAAAACAAAAAAATACACTGCAGCAAACCCCACACACAGGGTGTGTTGTGTGTACAAATTAAAATGTGTACAAATCCTTAACACAACCAAAGGAAATCTCGACTGCACAAAAAAACAGGAGCAGAAAGTAGTGCCGGATGGTGAAGAGAAGAGACGGAAACACACTGACAGTAAGCGAGGCAGCCACCACAGAAATCCGTGTGGCAGGTCCTGCAAACAAAGAACCTCACAAAAGGACAGACACAGCTGCCGGCAGGTCCAGAAGCCTGCGAAGGACTGAAGGATCGGAGAGCCACTCATAGACGGAAAGGGTTTCCGAGGGCTAGGGGATGGGAAGGGAGCTCCAGAGTTCATGGCTCACAGAGGTTCAGACTCGCAAGAAAACAGTTCTCAGCATCTGCCACACAGTGTGACTGGGACCCACACTGCGAACTATATCCTTGAAAGAAGCATGCCTGGTATACACTACCCTGCTTTAAAATCTTGGCAGAAAAAAGGCCAGACGGCAACCTTAAATGCGTTCTGCTTATTACCTCGTTTTGCCCTTTCAGTCCACAGGACGTACAATGGAGGTTCTAGACTGTCCCTGCGAGCACTGCTCTTCTCAAACTCTGGGTCTCTCCGTGGGATCTTGTGGGACTGAGCCACTGCATCCTTACAATCATATCTTGAAGACGATCTTTCTCCTTCGAAGCCACTTTCATATTTTACCATAACTCAGCTGAGTCTGGGAGACATGATTAGATTGGTTCGGTAATGGGGTGTTTTGGACCCCACTACATGATGATCTATCTGCCAGCTGCTCTGGGCTTAGTACCTGGTGCCGTGGACATCAGCTCTAACCAAGAGGACGCCGCTAGTGGGAGCACGCTTCCTGCTGATGGCCGCTATGTGAGTAACTTCTCTCCTTTTGTCTGCATTTCGAACATCAAACTGGGGGAACTGGGGAACTGAGTTCTTCTTGAACTGAGTAAGAGTCCTGACAGCGATACAAAAACTGTCACTGGGGGTACAGTACACAACAGTGCTGACTTGGTGCCACAAGCACATTTCAAGACAAAACTGTAGTGCACGGTACCCCAAAAGAGTTCAAGATGAGAACTCTAGGGTATCGGGCATTTGGAGGGTTCCAAGACAAGCTGATTGGGATGTTTAGTGTCCCCAAACACATAGTTGGGTCATATCATTTCCCAAAGAATTCCAACACAAAAGCTGGAGGTCTATGGGGACCCCAAAGTGTTTGAGGAGATGATTATCACATATACTCTCACCAAGAGTCCAGGCTTCATTGAGACTGGCAATCAACACAGCAGTGTACCAGAGTGCCTAGTCCAGTAACCCAAAAAGGTTACTAGGATAAAAGATTGATGGCTAATCCTAGATCGCTAATCACATGAGATCCTAACCTCATCTGGGGAGGGGGCATAGGAGCTGTGGTCCCCTGCCACACAGCTCATCCTGTGCCTCACTTCCAGTTGTCTATTCCCAAATTCCATTCTTTTTTTGTTTTTGTTTTTTGTTTTTTGTTTTTTGTTTTTCCGAGACAGGGTTTCTCTGTGTAGCCCTGGCTGTCCTGGAACTCACTTTGTAGACCAGGCTGGCCTCGAACTCAGAAATCCACCTGCCTCTGCCTCCCAAGTGCTGGGATTAAAGGCACCAAATTCCATTCTTTAGCTCTATCTATCATACTAAACTACTAATTCAATAAGCAAATCGTTTTCTCCAATTTTCTGAATGGATACAACAATGTGGTGAATGAAACGAGAAGGCAAAATCACCTCTGAGATCTCTTGACTATGTAACTCTGCAAACTGTGTCGGGGCACAGTGATTTAGGGCAGTAATTGTATTTCCCAGGTTCCTCCCCTCAGAACTCTTCGAAACACCACATCTGGCAGTGCTAGCGTAATACCCACTATGCTGCTGGCAAGAGTATTCTGCTATAAGTATTTTGTGAGCTGCAACGCACACAGTGCTCCAGGGACCTCGATGGAGGGATCAAGCTTAATGTGACTTCAGGCACCTTGGTCTTAATCTCTTGTTTTACCCAACCCCTGGCACACATCCCTAGTCCTACAGATCAGAGTAGTGAAGACAGCTCAGCATGATGCACCACTGATGCCTGAACTATGTAGAAGTCCACTGGTTTCTGCTTTCTTTAACATTTACTTTTTTTTATGTATGTATTTTTTTGTGTATTTATGTATTTTTCCAACAGTCCTTGTCTGGCCAGGAAATCACTCTGTAGACCAGGATGGCACTGAATTCACAGAGAGCTGCCTGCCCTTGTCTCCCAAGTGCTGGGATTAAAGATGGTTGCCATCTCATCACGCTATATTTATTCATTGAGTTCGTGTGTGTGCACGCGCGCGCGCGCACACCCTTGAGCACCTGCCCGATCTCATGAGTGCACTTCAGTACACTGTAGCAAGATTGTGGAAATGGTAACCTTCCTTCCACGGGTGGGTTCTGGAGATCAAACAGGTGGTGAAACCATCTTGCCGGCCTTTTGCGCTTTTGTTTTGTTGTGATTTTTGTTGTTCTGCTTTGCTTTTTAAGACAGGTAAAGTCTTGTTGTGTGGTCTACATTGGTCTCAAATTACCAATCCTCCTGTTTCCTTCCTAGTTTTTTGTATTACAGGTTTGTACTATGACACCTAACTTTCAAAGTGTTTAACTGATGCTGGACATATTACTTTTTGAAAAAGACTGTGTACATTCAGGTTAGTCTCAGCTAACCTTTGTCTGGTTTAAGTCCTTCCTCCTGTTGTGAGCTACCTTTCTTACTGCCAACCACACTAAACACTTCTGACTAAAAGCCCCCCCTTAAGATAATAAGTTAGACATATAAAGATAAAACTAAAGGTTAAAGTGTGTTGTTAAAAGGTTCGTAAAAGCTAAACTTTAAAGATATGTATATGCTCACTGTAGTTAAAGATTGTTTAAAAATGTCTAAAGTTTACAAAGAAAAGCGCTTGTTTTTGTTTCTAAGTCCCCAGAAAACTGCATTTTGTGCAAGCAACTGTTGGATCTGTCTGTCTTTTTCTTCCGTTTCAGATCACTACGGTCTGGTTCTGAAACATCAGAACTATTTTCTCTAAAACAAACACTTCATGCATACAAGCCTTTCTAAAGTGAATCCTGAAGGACTAGGATTTCCCCCACTCCCTAATCTGAAGTTCAGACAAAAAAAAAAAGAAGAAGAAGAGGAAGAGGAGGAGGAGGAGGAGGAGAATCAGGAGGAGGAGGAAGAGGAGGGGGGAGGAGGAGGAGGAGGAAGAGGAGGAAGAAGAAGAGGAGGAGGAGGAGGAGGAGGAGGAGGAGGAGGAGGAGGAGGAGGAGGAGGAGGAAGAAGAAGAATCAACTACTATCCAGAAAGAGTAAAACAAAACCCGTGTGGGCACACGCATGCTTACACCATCAATGCTCTCCTGATGCGCCCTCACAGCGACTGCTGCCTAGGAGCAATTACTAAATCCAGAGCAGACAAAGGACCATCATCTGTGTCTGGTCCCAATCAACACACTTCTAATCATGCCCTCCAGACTTGGTTTGACCAGGTACAGTAAGACACAGATATAAAAATGATTGCTTTTATTTAATAGCTTTTCCCCCTAGTGTATCTGTCTCTCTGTCTCTATCCTCTCTCTCTCTCTCTCTCTCTCTCTCTCTCTCTCTCCCTCCCCCGTGTGCGTGCGTGTGTGTGTGTGTGTGTGTGTGTGTGTGTGTGTGTGTGTGTTTGCGCATGCATGTGACCATGTGGACACCAGAGGTCAATTTTGGGTATCATCCTTTATCACTTTTTTTTTTTTTTAAAGACAGAGTCTGTCTCTCTCTCTCTCTCTCTCTCTCTCTCTCTCTCTCTCTCTCTCTCTCTCTCTCTCTGTGTGTGTGTGGGGGGAGACTGGAAAGCCTCGGGACTCTCTTGTTCCTGCCTGCTTCTCAACATTAGATAACAAGCATGCTTTCCCATGTCCTGTTTCTATAGGAGTGCTAGGAATCTGACCCAGGCCCTCACGTGTGTGCAGCACGGTATCCACTGAGTGACCTTCTCAACTCCATGTGCTCTTTCTTTCATATTGATATATTAACCATCTTGTGCTGCACAGATTTAAATTAAAAATCCTCTTTTAAAGGTCATTAAGCATGGTGACTTACAGAAAGGACAGGAGCAAGCACATTTCTGCACCACCCCATACAATCCCCACAGTTTAGGTAACTCAAAAGCCAAAAGCTAACACCAGTCCTCATCCAAAGTTCAAAAAGCTATCAGAAAATTCCTACATTTGTAAGATGATATACCTTGCCTTTCTTTATTGCCACATTTACTGGCAAGGGACTTGGCAGAAATTTAATAACAAATTACTTGATGTAATACAACTTCTTTTTAAGGACTCTTTTTCCCCTGTTTGTTTCTCACAGATTTTCCTCTAAAACCATGTAAGTAAGACAGACAAACCATTGTAAGCCCCAAAGCCTGCTTCTCAGAAACCTTGTTGAATTTATCATGCTGAATTTAGTTACTAAGATTTCTTGTGCAAAGCAGAGGAGATAGCAATTCTAAGTACATCCTCGAAACCACTAAAAGACAGTCATACTGATAGCTGTCATGGGTACTTTGAGCTGAAGACAGTTTGCTTTTGCTTGCATTTAAAATTAAAAAACAAAAGAAAACAAAAACAAAAAACAAACAAAAACATTGTAAGTTTCACCAGGCGGTGTAGCTAAGTGGAAGTTTCCCCCCAAACAAGCAAAAAGCCCCGCTTTCCGTTCCCAGCACTGCATAACAACAGCAATAATGTTTTGAAAAAAACAGAAAGGTTATTCAATTATTCTTCAGAAAATCGAATTCCATGGCGGTTGGGAATGTAGCTCAGTGGTGGAAGAGTGATCCATGCTCTGGGTTGAATACCCCAGAATTGGGGGGAAAAGGTGATCTGCTCTAGCACACTAACCTCAAAAATGGGACAGACGACAGTGTTCAGAATTTCCCGTTTTCTCTAACGGGCACTGAAATTCACGACGGTACACATTCTCTCCCACCGGGTTTCCTTGCTGATAATGCGCTTAGACAACAATTACAGGCCCTGAATTACCTCCCTACGATGGATTTGGCGAACCAGCATTAAAAAGACATGTCATATTAGCTAATGGCTTATTCTGTCCTTCCATTAGCACCTGGAGAATGAGGGTTCTGCCTTTACGAACCCATTTCCAGTGTTAATCGCTTTGAAAGTGCGTGTTGCTGTGTGGAGAGAGCTGAGGACCGTGATTTGCTATAGTCCGACGGATAAGAGGCTGCTAGGCACGCGGCGGGTGACTCCACGATTCCTGGCTCCGGCGTCGGGCTCGGCGGGCTAACGAAAACCAGCTGGTTTGAACCCCGCGCCTGGCCCGCTCGGCTCGGGACACCCGCTTCAAGTCCGATCTGGTCTCCAGCGGGTTCGTTTCCTCCCCGACCACGCCACGCGCCCCACGGCGCCCGGTGCGGCCGCGGCCACCTCCATCACTCACACCCAGAACACGGGTTTCCCGCAGCCAAAGTCACCGATTCTCCCCGAACCGAGCCGCTCTCGCTCCTCGAGGCTCAACCTCGTCTTCGCTCTGAATTTCAAAAGAAAGGACGTGCTCTTTGATTTTTAAATTTCAATTTGGAAAAGAGAAAACACTCCTGCGCTAAGGACGAATCCTGTCCACAATCTTTAGACACCAATCTCCCACGGCAGGGGAGGGTGAGGGGCTGGAGGGTGGCTTCATTACTGAGGGACAAGAGTTTAGTGGTCGTGTATACATACAGACCCCAGAACTTCGAAGTTGGGAAACAGGTGGAAAGTGTTTGGGCGCTCCTTCCACTATGCCTCAGCGAGCTGCTCCCCCAGCCTCCTGTTTCTAACTTCCATCCTCTGTAATAAACCTATAATCTTGTAAGTAAATTATTTTCTGATTACTCCAAGCGATTTTAGTAAACCATAGAACCTGAGGGGTAGCCATGGAAACCTCTGATTTATAACCCGGTCACATGCACAGGTAACCACTGTGGCTGGCGTCTGAATGGGGGTTGGGAATGTTGCAGTCTTGGGGAACTGAGCCCAGAATCTGTAGTGATCTGTGTTCCCCAGGTTGGCAGGGCAAGAATCCAGTTAATTTTTGTACTACAACCAATATCTGAAGAGAACTGAAAAACTCTTGGTTATAGAAAAAAATCCTAATCTGGTGCTATGGAGTGAAACAGAATATTCTGAATATAAAAAGAGAAGTGGCTTTTCCTATAGTAACTAAATCCCCATAATGAAATTAGCAATGTTTTCTCTTGTAGAGGCTAGAGCCATTCTCTATTCCAAATTGAAATTTAAAAATCAAAGAGCACGTCCTTTCTTTTGAAATTCAGCAGCGAAAACCTGAATGGACCCCTGCTAGCCTTACACAGAGAGAGGGGGAAAAGGGGCCTCTGATGCTTGGTCACCTTGGCAACGATTGTTTTAAGCTTTTTTTTTTTTTAAGGAATTTTGAGGAAGAAGCCTTGTCTGGCTCAAACCGGTTGAAACCGCATACCCCTCCCCTTACTCAAGAGCAGCAGAAAATGTCTAATGGGCATGAGCGTCCCTTTGACGTCAGAGGACCCAAAACCCACCCTCAGGTCATGCTAATGCAGCCATTTTCTGAACAGGCGACCTATGAAGAGCCCTGAAGTTTGCCTACGCACACACAGACCACCGCAGGCACGGACCGCCAATTACTTCAGCTTTCCTTCCCTCCAATCACCTTTCCCCACACCTCAGACCACCGATTAGACCCTATCTCCAGGAGGCGGGTTTAGTCCTGAGCCCCCACCCCACCCCCTCCCCTGCCTGCCTGCCTCTTGAATTAAACCCTTTTAGAGAAATTGTCCCCTCAGACACGGGCTTTCTCTGAACAGCCAGCAGAGACTAGCCTTGTTCGTGTTACACTCACAGGGTCTGAAACCGAGACCACTCTATTACTATAGTTTTTATCCATTTCCACTTCCCTCCAGTTTCCTAATTTCTTCTATTTATAAATGATGTCCTTGTATTTTCTGTTTTCTTATTTGTATTTATAACCATGCCCTTTCCCTCCATAAAACTAGCATAGATATCAAACTAAATACAGTGAGTTATCACTATTCTGCACACTGTGATCTGGAGATAAAGCATATGAATATACTATTATGTGTTTGCTGTAAAAATTATACAAGTGCCTAATGCAAGCCCTGGCTGAGGACAAGACCAGAGGTCTGATATTATTCTTATGGCCATAATCAGTTCTTTCATTAGGGTGTATTATGAAATAATTCAGTTGACTAGCACATGACTTGTTAAAATGTCCAATTCCAGCTAATTTAATGATCAATGGCTCTGATCAAATTATCTGTGGCTAATTTGTCCACATGGCTTTTTTTTTTTTTTTCCGTTTTTCCTGTACTGGGGTGTATACACGAGCTCTACCACTGAGCTATATTTCTGACTAATTTGTGGTTTTAGTCACTTTCGCAGGGATTGAACCCAGGGAGTTCCACGCGTTAGTTATGAAACCCACCAAGCAACACCCCCAACCCATTGTGGTTATTATCAATAACATTTTGTGTTGATTTTTAATCTTAAAAGAAAACCTACGTCAACTGAAATCTAGTGCTGTGAACAAGGTAAGGGTGTCCCAGGATCATAGAGGAGCTACACTATGCTGTTCCTTTCTCCCCAAAGTAGGATATTTCAACCCTGAGATAACGCCCTGACAAAGGGGTCTGTTCCGCACCACAGATTCTATACAGGAGTTCATTTCTCCTGATGAATATCAGTACAACAAACTGAGCTGTTCACCCACCCTTTGTAATCCAGCTGCCTTCAGAACTGATCAATTATCTGCTGCAGCAAAAGAGAGACTCTGTCTGGGCAATCTCTTAAGTTTGATGAATACATTATGTACTAATTGCTGGGAAAATATTAAAAAGCAGGAAATGGTCATTTTGTAAGAAACTGCTGAAGAGCCCCCAATCAGTGTGAGCAGATTTCACTTACAATACCCAAAAAATAGTCTTCAGTCTTTCTTTTTTTAATCAAGCTTTTAGGTTTTTTTTTTAAGTATGTAATAATTTCTTAGAAATAAAAAATAAACAAAATAAAAAAGGAGAGAGTCCCATGTATCCCAGGCTAGTCTCCCAGTTACTCTGCAGCTGAGGATGATTCTGAATTTGAGAGCCTCCGGTCACTGCCCTCTGAGGGCTAGGATTGAAAGTTATGATAAGGATTGAACCTGGGCTGCCTGTGTGCTAGGCAATCACTCTATTACTGAAGTCCATCCCCAGTCTCCACGAGAACATTCTAGGGTTTCTAATAAGAAGTTAAAATGGCACATAATCTCTACAATTATTCTTTTCTTCCTGTGTGTTGGGAAATACAATTTTGAGGAAATCTGAAGAAACAGTTATATGTAGTGTTTGATATATTACATTTTTCCCTCCAAGACAAGCAGTTTAAATTCTTGCAAAATTCATCCTTTGCTAGTTAAATGCCTCAAAGCAAAAGGCAAGAGAAGAAACTCTATATCAATAGGTGAACTGATATTTATAAAGTAAAGGGAGCTTCCTAGAAAAAGAACAAAGAATTTAGACCTAGGCTGTTTTAAATATATTCTAAATTTACCAAGCTTCTCCGTAAGTGAATATAAGGAAATATAATTAATCAGGCATGGGGCACAGTTAATAACAAAAAAATCACTTCAAGGCAGATAATTTTTTTCTGTGTATTCCTGGTTGTCCTAGAACTCTATAGACCAGGCTGGCGTCAAACTCAAAAATATGCTCCTGCCTCTTCCTCCCAAGAAATGAAAGGCATGTGCCACCACCACCCAGCAGTTTTTAATTCATGGACCATGCGCATCTTGGCATATCAGAGAAGACAAGAACAGGTTGAGAAGAGAACCAAGGTGTGTAGTTCTTAGCAAATCCACTTGTTTCTACATTCAGTTTCTCCTTCTAAAGGGGTTAAAAAGGGTGTTTGGTACCTGGCAAAGCTAGCTCCCCTCCTGAGAAGTGTGTTTCATCTGTTCGACCACTCGTTTGACTTTTGATTGGCAACAGCTTCCACTTTGCAGGGAAAGAGATAAAATTCCCCACCACACCCCACAATATCGTGAGACCTATCAACCACTACAAGGTGCTTATAACAAAACCAGTTTCCCTAATCCCATGCAAAAGGAGGCAGTTTATGAGCAAGCCTAATTCCATCCCTTACTCCAGGTAAGGAAGGAAGTACCAATCGTACCTAACGCACACAGTGAGGATACCGGGTGTTTCCTGAGCACTTAGTGGTAAGTGTGGTCCATTGCTAAGCAACTTCACTGCACTTTCAGGGCTAATTCTCACCACAATGGTGGGAGGTACTTCTAATCAGCTATGAGAGGATGGGCAACTCATCTTTTAATTTGATCTGATTATGTAAATCATTTGTAATGGAGGAGCTATCCTCAACTCATTTAGTTATTATACCAAGTGATTGACTGACTCTGAATCATTAGTAATTTTTTGTTTTGCATTGAAATATTCGATAGTAGCACTCGGGAGAGTAATTCTGGACATCATTCAAGGGCACGTGCGAGTGGCATTGCTTTTTTTGCATGATTTCTACTTGCTGTATCTGTAGTGAGCTGAACTTCATCCTGCTTGGAACTCTGTCACCTAGGAATTTTCTTTTTCTGTGAAACCAAGGCACTAAGGTTTTGCTGTTGTCAGAGTGTCAACCTAACCCACTGGTAAGCCCAAGTGGAGAGTTAATCCTCAGAGCAAAGGGTCTTCAGCCTAGTTACATTAGTTTAGTTACGGCCCTACTGAATTCTCTGGCCTGCTTCAATTCTGAAATGCTAGTGAGGCAGCTTGCTGGCTGAGAGCATTTATATTCAGAGGACCCAAGTTTAGTTCCCAGCAGATGGCTCAAAGCTGCCTATAACTCCAACCCACCAGGAGACCCAATGCCGCTGGCATCTGGTCAGCACATGCACCTGAAAATATATGCACAGGCACATAGGTACACACACATAGTTAGAAATAATAAAACTAGCCAGGCAGTAATGGTGCATGCCTTTAACCCCAACACTCTGGAGGCAGAAGCAGGTAGATCTCTGTGAGTTTGAAGCCAGCCTGATCTACAGAGAGTTCCAGGACAGCCAGGGCTACACAGAGAAACCCTGTCTTGAAAAACCAAAATGAAGAAGAAGAAAAAGAAGAGGAAGAGGAGAAGGAGAAGGAGGAGGAGGAAGAGAAGTACATCTTTTTATCTTTTTTAAAAATTTCTTTATTTATGTATATGAGTTCACTGTCACTGTCTTCAGACACACCAGAAGTGGGCATAGGATCCCATTACAGATGGCTGTGAGCCACCATGTGGTTGCTGGGAATTGAACTCAGGACATCTGGAAGAGCAGTCAGTGCTCTTAACTGCTGAGCCATCTCTCCATCCCCAAGAAGTATATCTTTAAATTCTGAAATGCAAGGGTTTGAAAGATGGCTAATTGATTAAGAGTGCTTACTGCTCTTGCAGAACACCCAAGTTTGGCTCCCAGAACCCATCTGGTGGCTCACAACCAGATCCAATGCCCTCTTCTGACTTCTGTAGGCTTGGGCATGCATACCAATTCATGCAAACACACACACACACACACACACACACACACACACACACATACAATTAAAAATTAATGATAAATTGTATGCCCTGAGAGAAGACACACACTGAAAGCACAGGTTTGGAGAATTTATTAGAAAATCTCCACTGCCGATTTAAGTTAAATGTGGATTTTGTAGGGGCTGAAGAGATGGATAAGAGGTTAAAAACACAGCTTGCTCTTCCAGACAACTTAGGTTCCATTCTCAGCATCCACATGGTGGGTCACAACTGCCTCTAACCTAAATCCCAGGGGGTCTGATGCCCCTCTTCTGGCCTCTACAGCATTGCCCGCATGTGGTGCATAAACATACACAAAGGCACACACACACACACACACACACACACACACACACACACACACACACACTAATTTTCTAGTGTACACTGGTGTTTTGACTGCATGTAAGTCTGTATGGGAGTGCTGGATCCTCTTCTGGAACAGGAGTTAGACAGTTGTGAGCTGCCATGTGGGTGCTGGGAATTGAACCCAGGTCCTCTGGAAGAGCAGCTAGTGCTCTTAATCACTGAACTATTTCTCCAGTCCCCCCTTCCCCGAAAATAAATATTTTTTAACGTATAATTTGTAAAGGAAAGACAGTGGTAGTGTTGCTGAGAACAGCGCTATGAGAAATGTAAAGTTTTGTTGTAACCTAAAAACTAACCTGCATCATGACTGGGCAGCACTGGAAAATTCATCTTGGTATTCATCATGGTATCCCCATTGTTTGGAACTGCCTGCTAGATGTAACTAATAAATACATCACACCGAATTTGGAAACTGGGGTTAGAGTTGTCTTCTATTAATACTATATTGTGATTCTAAAACAGCCCCTCTCTGGAGGGTCCTCCTCAGCACACTGTTGAGGACTTCGGGGCTTAAAAAGACAGTATTTAGAAAGACTCCATTCACCAACCATGGTGAAGTTACTATGTCTTAGAAATCAGTAAGCCTAAAGACCTCATGCTTGCCCCTAATCTCATCGCATACCATTCTGCCTGATTTCAGGCACTGTTGTGAATACACATGACTGTAATAATATACAAACACATGCTAAAATTTAAAGGTCAGGCAGTGGTGGTTCACACCTTTAATAACAGCACTCCAGAGGCAGAGGCAGGAGAATTTTTGAGTTCAAGGCCAGTCTGGTTTACAAAGCAAGCTCCAGGATAACCAGGGCTACACAGAGAAAACCAATCTCAAAAGGCAAACGAACAAAAAACCAGAACAAAATAAAAATTAAAAATAACCGTGTGCCTGCAGTGTGCAGTGGCGCACATCCTTAGTCCTAGCACTAAGGAGGCTGAGGCAAGTGAACTTCTGAGTTTGAGGTCAGCCTGGTCTACAGAGTGAGTTCCAGGCCAGGAAAGGATGGGACGAGTGTGAACACACACACACACACACACACACACACACACACACACACACACACACACACACACACACAACCCTACTTGCCCAAACTAAAGACTGAACAAACACAAGTATCCAGAAAATTGATAGCTATCACTGCTTTCAATTTTATTCTTCAGACTTCTTTTTTGTGGCATATTTTTTTCTGTAGGTAGGGGCTGCCTTCAAACACACACACACACACACACACACACACACACACACACACACACACACATGCGCGTGCGTGTTTATATATAAATATAATATATATACATATATAATATATTTTATATATTTTTAAATAAAAATATTTATATTCATATATATGGCGTCTATGTAGCCCTGGCTAGCCTACTAGTCACTATGTAGTCCAGGCCGGTCTTGAACTTATGAACTTGCAACAATCTTCCTGTCTTCCTGTCTCTGCCTTCTGTGTGCTGGGATGTAACCACCTCCTACCCTTGGCTTCATGCATTACTTTTATCATCTGAAAATGATAAAAATTAGTAATAACATTTTGACAAAAATTAGTCTAGCACCTACAGTAGACAAACAGCAACCTTCTTAATCTCTTCTTGGTTTGCCTTCTTTATTGGAGAAGAAGAAAGAATACATTCTTAGAATCTTACAGGTTATCTCTCTTACACTCTGGACATGATGGTTTCTTAAATCAGATAATGAGACAAAAGCCCTGTTTCCCCCTCCCCTTCCCTTCTTCAGTGTTTGGTCTTTAAAAATGGTCACAAAAAAAATCAGGCATGGTATCTCATACCTGTATCCCAACAATCAGGAGCCAAAAAACAGGAGAACTACCACAAGTTCAAGGCCAGATTGGACAAATAGTGTGTTCCAGATCATATCAACTACAGTGAGAAAACCTATTTCCAAAAAATAAATAAATAGGAAGACATTCACAGGAGTTTTATAGAGAAATAAATAAATAAACAAACAAATAAATAAATAAATAGGAAGGCATTCACAGGAGTTTTATATAGAGGCACCAGCAGCGCTCAGGCACTTGTCCCTCAGCCAAGAGGCAGGGCAGGCCATGACAGCTGTGGATGGTTTGGAAACTGATGGCAGAGGAGGCCCGTTTCTACTCTCTATGGCTCCCTGACAGAATCGGTGGTGGGATGAGCAAGGCTAACAACTGCTGTGGCAGCTTCCCAATTCAGCAAATGGCCTCCTGAAAATAGACCTACGTGCACAGCTCTCTCGGTGTCCTGATCCTATGGCACGGCTCTCAAGTGCGCGTTTGAGCACTCAGCCTTGAATCTGTTTCTTCAATCCTCCAGTTAGCTGTGCTTCTGTACTCAAGCCAGCTTGAAAACTCATTCTCTGCAGACGGATATATCCTTGTGAAGTTCAGGAGAGAACTCCAAGGTCATCAACATTCTTTCTACCCCTCCCAGCAACAGGTGAGCTAGGAGCTCAATTTCTGGGAGGGGAAATGGGCTGAGATGGAGCCCTAGGTCAGGGCTTCTTACCAGCAGACCTAGAACTGGAGCCCAGCCCAAGTGAATACAAACCCAGTAAAGTATGTATGCCATCAGGACCCTCAGGCTGGCTACAGAGGCAGTGCTGTGCCTATACCTAAGGAATTATAATCCTTGGGTAGAAGTTACAAAACCCACTGAGAATCTGATAAAACTAATCTTTTCTCCAGAAAAGTTCACACTCTAGCCAGATTCAGTGGTACACACCTATAAACCCAGCACTTGAGAGGCTGAGGCAGGACAGTGAATTCCAAATCAGCCTGGGGCATACAGTGAGCTTAGAATACTCTAAGCTAGACCATAAAGCGAAACTCTGTATCTAAAAACCAAGCAAATGGAAAAGCAGAATTGCACATTCTGCTTTAAGCAATTGATGCATATTCAGTAAAGTCCTGGGGTGTCACTGGGATTGCCCTGCATGTCCAAGGCCTTCACTTCAGACCCCAGGAGTTAGTGGACATGATCAACAAGCATTATTTCTCGGAGTTTTTGTTTTGTTTTGTTTTTTCGAGAGGTTTTCTCTGTGAAGACCTGGCTGCCCTGGAACTCACTCTGTAGACCAGGCTGGCTTTGAATGCAGAGATTCCTGTGCCTCTGCTTCCCAAGTGCTGGGATTCAAGGTGTGTGTCACCGCATCATCAAACCTTAAGGTTCTAAAAGTCTACATGATCATAAAGCACCTATCAAGTTTTGTTTTCCTAAAGAACTGAGTCCCATGATTTCTCTAATGGGCTTGTCTTAGAAGCCTTACCTCTTTGAATCATCCTCAGTTCTTGGCTCTCAGTGACAGCATGCTTGTTTTATGGGGGAAATGCCCCTTTCTGTGGTGTTAATCTATGAATACATGTTAGTCCAAAGGCCCATATGGTAGTGAATGTGGGTAGGAACTGTAGGCATAGCAAATTCACATTATTAAGCTTAGAGGCTAAAGATCATCAAAGTAGATGTCACCTAAAAGGATGACCTAGGTTTCCTGGTGTGGGAAATCCAACCTTTCCTCAATTCCTCTGGTCAGAGCCTCCAACTTATCCTTGAAGCACATTCCGATTTGCCTAACAGCGGTTGTATTTGGTGTCAGAGCCTCAGAAGCCAGCACTGAGCACAGCCTGATACCCGTCCTGCTTTTTCTCCCTAAGGCACCCTGCCCATTCCCCATTCCAACAACATCAAAGAAGAAAAATATGCGTCTGGATGCACGTAAACATACTGAAAACCAAGGGCAGTGCAGTCGCCTGTGCACTCCAAGAGGTCCTAAGCAAGATAGGGGCACAAGTCACATCAAAGGACATCGAATTTCTTCTCTACTGCCACGGAAAAAAGACTCTGGTGGAGGAAGGGTGCAGGAAGATGAGTTTCAGCTCAGAATTTCAACACGGTTTCTTTGTTTTGCTAAACTGCCCTGCAGAGTAAATAGTCCATTGTTTTTCAGAGATACTATGTGATGAGAGGCCTGATGCACTAAGAAGGCACAGACTGTTGAAATTAGCTGCAACACAGGAAAAGCAGAGATTAGGTGTCGAGGCTTAGGTGTGTTTGAAAAGCAGCCCCTGGGGAACTGTGCATGCAGGCAGGTAGTATGAGAAGCACAGGCGTTGCCAGGAAACCAAAGCGAGGGGGTGGGTGAAGTAAGCGCCAGGGAAGAGAAGTTCGTACACAGTGTTGCTGAGGGGATTACTGCTGGGAGGGAAGATGGCTCATCCCTGCTGGGGACCATCTGACAAGCTGCTAGAACCTGCTTCGGAATATCCCACCGGGAGCCTGGGAAGCTAGGACATCTAGCTGCCTGTTTGTGATCATGGGTTGATAAATGGCGCTGGGACATTAAGCCCTATGAAAGCACTGGGGTCTGAGGCAAGGCTGGCCAAGGTAACTAGCTGCAGAAGAGGCAGGTGGGAAGCTGTTCTCTGTAAGACAGACAGAAAGACTCTATGGGGGAGGTTACAAAATATTGGTTCTAGGACACCAATTCCAGGCTCTAACTGTTCATTCAAATCTGCTACAAGCATCAGCTCTCTACATCTTTGGAAGATGTAGCAAAATAATGCTAGGAAAGTGCCTACATTCCAAACCACAATCACTGAAAAATCGAGGAGCCAAGAGGCTGATGAGGGGCTAGGCAGTCAGAGGTGAAAGACCCAGACACATCCGCAACGATTCTGAATCTGCTTCTCATCTCAGCAAGGTTAATGATGGAACAGGTCTATTTTAACTTTACATTTACCGCGGCCCCTTCTCCTCCTCAGTGCAGAAGAAAGGGTAAGCTGAGTAACACACTGTCCGTGTGTCCTGGGCTCCGTGCCCACTCTCATCTGATACTTGCCATCTTACTGCCTTCAACCAAGCCCATAAGAATCTTTAAAATGGCCACTTTCTACCACACAGATACTTGCATATCTGTATGTACTACTAGTCTGTTCACAACAGCAAGGAATCGACCCAGATGTCCATCAACAGAAAAATAGATAATAAAAACCTGGTACATATATACAGTGGAATACAGGAAAATGTACGTAGTTGGGAAATGTTCATTAAGTGAGGTAACAGTGACTCAGAAAGACAAATGCCACACATCCTTTCCAATATGAGAATCTTAGCTTCTAATTATTATATATGTGTATTTACGTGGGAGTGAGTGTGGGTAAAGGTCAGAAAGCTAGAAAGAGCCCCAGGAGAGGGGAAAGGCTTTAATTGAGTGGGAGAGGGAGGGTGACAGAATGAAGGTGACGGAAGGGGACAAAGAGATGGGAAAAGAGAACTAGACCCAAACTAAATCCTATAAAAATGCCAAAAGGAGGGGCCTGGAGAGATGGCTCAGCAGGTAAGAACATGTGCTGCTCTGCAAAGGACTTGGATCCAGCTCCCAGCTCCCAGAAGATGGCTCACAGCAGGTAAGAACATGTGCTGCTCTGCAAAGGACTTGGATTCAGCTCCCAGCTCCCAGAAGATGGCTCACAGCCATTGGTAAGTCCAGCTCTAGGGCATCTGATAACTTCTTCTGACCTCTATGAACACCAAGCAAGCATATGGCACACCAATTTACAGACCTTACATTCATACATATAAAAGAAAATAGACAAAAGAAACCTATTGCCCTATACATCAATTTTAAAAGTGAACAGCAAACATATTTTTAAAGATAAAATAATAGGACTGGGTATGTAGCTCAATTTTAGTGTTTGGCTAGCATTCATTAAACCCTGAGTGTGTTCCTACACCAGATTCCACACACTGAATAAACTAGGTATAGAGGCATACACCTTGTGGTCTCTGCCAGTGTAGAGTATATACAGGAAGTTCAGAAGTTCATGGCCATCCCTGGTTACATAATGAGCTTGAGGCCAGCCTAGGAAATCCTGTTTAAAATATATGTGTATAAAATAGTAAAAATGGTGAAATTAGGAAGAAACTAACGGATGATTTCTTTCCTAGGGGCTCTTATTGGAGAAGTCCAGCCCCTGGCACCCACCATCCTGGATCATATTCCAGCAACCTCAAAGCCCAGGTTGGAGAAAACTGAGACCAGGCAAGGATGCCCGCTATAACCAGCTGGAAGGGTGGACAGCTAATTGCTGCCTCTGCCTCGGGGAGATACACCACAGCACCTGCAGTGCAGGAGCCAGAAAGCTTTGTTTTCCATTCCCAGGAATGCAGCTATAAGACAAAGCCTGGCTCTAAGAAGCATTAGCCAGTTTCGCACTGGACAAATTAATCACATTCCTGCACAGTAGGGCTTCCTCAGAGAGAACAGGGAGAGCTGCTAAAAGGGAAGCTGGGGTGCCAACACTCCAAGTTTAATCAGAGAAAAAAGTTCCAGATCCTGCCTGAAGATGGGGAAGGAGTTCTTAAATTTTATCAAGCTGGCGTTCCCAGAAATGACTTAGGTCAAAGCTGCTGACCGGCCACTCTCCTCCAGGGCACATGCCTCATGTGCAAGCACTTCCATGGTGGCCCCTACTGCTCTGATTTTAGGACCTGTTGACCGAGAGAAAATCTCTGGGACTAGCAGGGAAGAGCTGCTATCATTACAATACCTAACGGGATCTGCTTTCCCTTTCACTCCTGAGAAAACAGGAGAGAGAACGGAGAAACCAGCACGTCTGTGGCACACTGGAGGAATCACACTGCCATGTGAGCTTCACTCTGGGCCAGGAGAGAAGGTGTTGCTGGTTGAAAACTACTTTAAGATCTACTATTTTCGCCCTGTATTAAAGCTATCCCTAAAGCAGGCCAAAATCTGTTGCAGTAACAAACTTTGCCTGCATGTCAATAGCCAGAAGCAGCCATTGTGTATCGTACGCACCGCTCAGTCTCTGTGCCCTGACTAGATACTGGAATGGAGTTTACTCATGCCAGGGCCTGGAAGGAAGAAGCAAAGAATCTCAGAAATGTTGCCTGTCTCTCCAGAAGGAAAGAAAGATTACAGCGCTTTTGAACGAATACTGACTTTTTAAAAGGGGATACAGGCATCTTGGCATCTCTTTTCCCTCTCTATAGGATGGCTTTCAATTTAAAAAAAAAAAAAAAGCCAGCAAGCTAAGTTTTCTTAACCCCTCCACTTCTAAATTTTATGTACTTATTGATTTTGTGGGTATATGGTTTTGTGTGTGCATGCATGCCACAGAGTGAGTGTGGAGGGCAAAGGACAACTTGTGGGAGTCAGTTCTCTCTTCTCAGTGTGGTTTGTCGGCTTTGCAGCAAGCATCTTTACCCACTAAGCCATCCTGCCTGGATTGTTCTCCAGTTACCACCAGGGTTACTCTCCAGCCTTTGAAAGTTCTCACTGTTCTCCTGAGTTCCTCCATCCCCTCTGGCTAAGCAAGGCACATCTGAGCTCACAGAGACCGAAGTAGCAAGCACAGGGTTTCCATGAGTCTGCATTAGGTCCTCTGTGTGTATATTATAGCTATTAGATTAGTATGTTTATGGGACTCCCGGCTGTGAGACTGGTGGGTATCTGACTCTTGTGTCTGCTCTTGGGACTCTTCCTCCTGCTGGGTTGCCATGTTCAACTTGGTTATGATAGTTTTTGCTTCATCTTATTATATTTTATTTTGTCATGTTTGCTTGTTATCTCTTAGAAGCCTGTTCTTTTCTAATGAGACACAGAAAGGGTGTGAGTCCAGAGGGGAGGGCACGAAAGTGAGAAACTGGGAAGAGAGAGGGAGACTATAATCAGGATAAGAGAAAACAATCTATTTTCTTTTATTTTTTTCTTTTCTGAGGGAGAGAGGTGGAGTTCTATGTATACTCCTGTCTGTCCTAGAACTCACTCTGTAGATCAGGCTGGCCTTGAACTCAGAAATCCGCCTGCCTCTGCCTCCCGAGTGCTGGGATTAAAGGCGTGCGCCACCACTGCCCAGCCAGGTTCCACATTTTGTACCCAGCGAATTGTCTCTCCCAATTTCCTCCATCCCCTGCATCCCACGGAAATGTTAATTACTTGATCAGACTTGCTTCAACTTGTTTTAGGGAACAATGCTTTGAGACTGATGCTGTCCACTTCTGAGTCTAAGACTGGGGAGTGGCTGCCAACCTGATTAGGAAGTTCCCCTAAACCTCTAACGTAGCTGCTCCACGTCACCCACCCCAAGTCCTCAGGACTGCATGGACTCACTAACTCTATCATTTTCTAGAATTACTGGTCAGACTTTTTTTTTTTTTTTTTATGTAAAGCAATTATTTGGCCATCTTATACATGAAATCCAAGAAAAAAAATGACTTAATTCTTTCCTAATTCTCAGGGTAATGAGAGTAAATGCACCTCTAAATGGTGACCCATGAGCTGTCCTTAAACATCACTATGAACTCACAGACTTTCAGTATGCTTAAGAGTGTGGTCATTGCTTGCTGATTCCTGACCAGAACGCCTCCTCGCGGGCTTCAGAGGCTGGGCAGGGCAGCGAGTGGCTTCTTTCTCCTTCAGGTCCCCCATCTCCTTCTCCCTTCTTCCTTATGTTGTTGTTATTGTTTTGAGGGGCTTCTTTGTTGTCCTGGCTGGCCAGGAAATCACTACACAGCTCAGATTGAGTTAGAACTCCCAGCAATCCTCCTGTCTTAGCTTCATAAAATCAGGGACAGTCACAAGTCTCCACAGTCGGCATGGCCTGGGGACCTGGGGATGCCTACCACTGCCGGCTCTTTGTTGCTTCCCAGTGCCTCGTACAAGAAAGCTGGAAGATATATTTTTAAGAAAAAAAAGTAATTCTAAGTTCATTTTTGTTTTCCCAATTCAAATTTAAGATTACAATGTGTTGGGTTCACTTCCTTGATTTTCACATATTATCTTTTTGCTCTTATATGGAACATAATATCTTCATTCATATTCATACTGATGTGAACTTGGATTTCATTTTAGTTTTCAATACAGTTATAATAGGTTCCAAAATAAGAATGCTGATATTCTTGCTAACAGTAACTACTAGCTGCAGTTTTAAATTTCTTCACAATTCTTTTTATCCCATAGGATATGTAGGCAAATACTGTATTTTCAAGTCTCTTAAAGGAATTGGTTTTCTCCATATGGACAGGCTACCAACATGGTATGTTGTTAGGCTCATCAACTTCAACTTGTTTTCAGTTTCTAAAGGTTATTTAATTTGATTCAATTGGTTTTTTAGTAATGCAAAACAACTATGGTACAAAATAAAAAATTACATATTAAGGTACATTTAGAAAGTGTACCTCTCTTTTTTCTTTTCTAGTCCGTATTTTTTTTTTTTTTATAGAATAGAGTTTATTTAGGGCATGGGGGGGGGGAGTTAAGAGAGTAGTAGAGGCAGAGAAAGGCAGAGAGAGGAAGAGAGTAGAGAAGTAGAGAGGTGGAGGCCGGCCATGACCACATGGAGGGGGGGGGGAGGGAATGGGGAGAGGTAAGAGATAAAAGATGCAAGAGAGAGGCAAGAGAAAGAGAGAAGAGTCTAGCCTGTATCTTTTGTTATCTATAGACACTTGTTTTTGAGAGAGGGTCTCATGTATCCCAGGATATCCTTGAACTCCCTACGTAGCTGAGGATGGTCTTGAACTCCATCCACCTCCAGCTGTTCTAATCCATTGCTTATGTATGTGTGTATTGCCTACACATGCATGTGCGTGCAGTAGAGGTCAGAGGACAACCTTGGGTGTCCTCCTCAGGAATAGTAACCACATCCTTTGAAACAGGGTCTTCCTTTAACCTGGAGTTCACCAATTAGGCTAGACTGCTAGCTAGTGAGTTCCATGGGTGCCATCTCCACCTTCCCTTTTTAGACTGTAACTATCTATCACCATACCCAGTTTTGGTTTGGTTTGGTTTGGTTGTTTTTCAAATACTGGGTTCTGGGGATTAAACTCAAGCAAGCAATTAAGCCCTTCCTCTTAATTCCCTTTTATGTAAGTGTGTGTGTGTGTGTGTGTGTGTGTGTGTGTGTGTGTGTGTGTGTGTGTGTCTGTGTCTGTGTCTGTGTCTGTGTCTGTGTCTGTTTTGAGACAGGATCTCACTTTGAATCTTTGCTGGCCTGGAACTCACTTAGTAGCTGATACTGCCCTTGAATTCATGGAAACCTGCCTGTTTCTGTCTCCAGAACTCTGGAATTAAAGAGGTATTCCACAACTGGCTTTGTTTTATTTTGATATTTTGTTGGTTATGGTAGTGATTTTGTTCATTTTGTTTTGCTTTGGAGACAAGGCCTCACTCTATAACCCAGTCTGACTTGAACTCAAGGAAATCTTCCTGCCTTAACCTCTCAAATACTGGCATTATGTATAAGCCACTATACTTGGGATTTGTTTGTTTGTTTGTTTGTTTTGTTTTGTTTTGTTTTAAAGTATCTACACTCTCTCAAATAGGGGAAAGCCTTGGTGGTTGGTGTTTTGTTTTTCCAGTGCTAGGAATCAGATTCAGGGCTTCTGGCATGCTAGGAAAACATCTATCAAGAAAGTTGGAAACCCAGCCTGTATATTCACTCTGATTCAAAAAACTAACATAACACAGCTCTGAATCCACTTTTTTCCCAAAATATATCTCAATGAGGCCTATCAGTGCACACGTTCTTTTGTCATCTGCAAAGACGCCACTGTACAGATGTATCAGAACCTCCTGGTGTAGGTGTGTCTCTTATACACAGAACAGAGTTGTATTACCATGTTCTTTACTGTCACACATACACACACACACAAAGAATTTTACTTTTAGAGTATAGTTGTCAACAACATATCTCAAATGCATTACATATCTCTGAATGGTTGTCACCCCTGTTAGACTAGGGCAAGGATCAGATGCACAGGGGAGAATTATGGAACAAAGGAATCACTCTTCTCTGTATGCCTGACCCATCAGTGAGATCACTGACGCTATACAGCAAGACACTGTGACAGTGGCACTCTCGGGATGCTACCAGTGATGTTCAGAGAGCCATCTCCTCAGTCACAAGGGAATAAACTTAAAATGAGACAAGTATGCATTGCTGGGGAGCCATCCCTTCTCTTGGAATGTTCTTTAAGGACTTGGCTAAGAATAATATGATGATAATAAAACAGTAGGTTAATTTTAAAAAATCCTCAGTAATTACACAGGTTCATTGCGGTCCTTCCTGTGTCTTTCTTAAAGGTGTAGTCATCCACTGTTATTTGGTTAAGGGGCAAGTCCTTGGAGAAGTTTCCACCATTCAAAAACATTCACACAGAGCTGGTGAGTTCATGCCTACCTACTCTGTTGGGATGCACTGGCTGGACCCACACCAACATCTCTCAGGAAACAGGGAGCCACTCTCTGAAGAGCAAGCCTGGGTACTTCACTGACTGGACATCTCTGCTCCCTGGATGGGGCAGAGAATAGTTCAGGGCTAAGGTACAGAGAACAAGCACGCGACTGCCTTCAGTTCCAGAAACAGAATCAAGAAATTACAAAGTATTATTTCTCGCTCTACTTAAGAAGAAGGCCACTTTTGAGCTTCTAGCTAGCTCTGTGACATCCATGGGCTTTCTTTTATGCCTGGACTTCTCCATCACTATCAAGCTGACATCTCCCTACGTGACAGATTCCTCAAACAAGCTCATTCTGATGAACTCTAAAAGTGACTGTCCCTGCTTTCTAGGCCAAGAACAAACGATTTTCTCCACCTTGCTTCCCTTTAGGACGGCCCCTGTAATATCAGAGGCTAAGGGCTGAATCATCATGGTGAGCCAGGGCCTAGATTGGGCAAACCGACCTATTGCTTTCTTTTCACTCCATTCTTTTCACTCCACCTTTACAGCAACTCTATAAGGTAGAGTTTTCCAGCAGGTTTTTGTTTGTTTGTTTCTTCTTTCAAAAACAAGCCCACGTTACCCCACCCAGTGAGACTCCATTGCCATGTCATCGCTCATGATTAAGTGTTAGCTATTTTCAAGGAACTTAAAGAAGTGCAGTGTATCAAGTTTCTCTTTGGTTTGACAACACAGAACAACAAACTCAAAATAAGAGTGACCTAAGCACATAAGGGCTATAGCTCTCAGCAGACAAGGAGCTCCCAGGGAGAAAGTTGCTGGCACGGCACTCCATTGCCTCAAGAATGTCAGGGTTGAGCTCAGGCGCGGTGATATATGCCTATAAATCTCAGCACGTGGGAGGTGAGCAGAACACCAGTGAGTTCAAGGTCAGCCTACTCTATATCATGAGACTCTGTCTCAATGACAAAGAATTTCAAGGTTGGGTACTTAGGATTCTGTATTTTTAAAAATAACTTCTCCTCAACCCCACTTGCCCTTCCCTTACATTCTCTAGGCTACAGCTCTTTCATCTGTCTTTTAAGGCAGATCTCCAAAGCTGAGGCAGTGTTTCGGGAAGCCTCAGCTAGTATTTTCTACGTACACCTTAGTGGCTGTTTTGAGCTCTCATGGAAGCCAGGGAATATAATGCTTTCTCTAGTTACATTTCTGCACTAAATAAAAGTGTGGGACTTAATAGTAAGGAAGGTGGGAATAGATTTTTGTAGTGGAAAATGTAGCCCCTGCCACAAGATGAATGGGTGTAGCAGCACCTTATCAATGGGAAGAATAATGAGGAACAGAGTGGGTATCTTAGAAAGAAATAGCTACAGCAGGGACACTGCCTAGGCTCTTACTCTTTGTGTGCTTTATATGCACGGAGAAAACTGCTGTACATGGTGTGCTGTGTAACTAATATCATCTCCATTCTCCACATCAAACAAACGAACAAACAGAGTAGAGCTTAAAATCAGGCAGAAGGTGCATGCCTGGCATCCTTGCTATACGACTTGAAGGTAATCCTCAGCTACATAGGCCAGTCTGGGCTACATGAACCCTGGAACAGTGACAACAAAAATGGAAACCAGAGTTGAAGAGTTACAGAAAAATGCTTCAGGTCACTCAGCCATGGCACATAAGAAAGCTAGCTTAGAACCCTGGTCACTGAGAGCCCTGTTCCGCAGCCCCTCCATGAGGCTTCTCCTGGGGCTCTGAATCACAAGTGGAAAGTTGAGCATCTGGTCTGGAGAGGGAAGGCCTCTCCTGGAATGTGGCTGGCGCCTTCTCTAGGGCTGTGCCCTTTATCACAGTGCAATGTGACAAGAAATCCGACTCTGCCTCTCTCAGGAGGTTTTTCCATTTGTGGACAAGTGTACCCCACTCTTTGCATCTGTCATTCTTACGTGCACTAGTGCCATAATTAGGATTGGGGGAGTTATTTTGTTTCAGGTAAATTTCCAATAGTGATGTATAGTTCAACTTCTATTTTTTTTTTTTTTATTTAAAATTCAGAATTGTGTTTACTTTTATTTGGGAGGAGAAACTATAAAAGCCCATAAACAACTACATTTATCCTTCCCCAAATCCTATCTATATGAATAATCACTAACAATCTTCTCTTTGTAAAAGCTTTTAAACTAAGACACAAAAAATGCACATATTTATAAGGAACTGTACGTCAGCTCAATACTGGGTAATGTTTAAAATGAGTTATAAACACGACCACGTCCTCAAACATTTATCATTTCCTTATGGTAAAAACATCTGAAATCCGCCCTCCTAGCTTTTTCATAGTTATATTACCGCCACCGTTTTGCACAGCCCTGCTCTTTGCCAATAGCCCATCAGAACTTTTAAGTTACGCAACTGTAACTTAGCACCAACTAGTAAATCTTCCCCCATATGTCCCTCCCTGAGCCTCTCCCAGCCTCCCTCCCGTAGCCACCTCTCTCTACGCTCAGTCTCTACAACATCCACTTTCTTAGATTCCACATACACCTGAGATGATTCAGTGCTCAAGTTTCTGTGCCTGGTTTATCTCACTTAACATATCCATCTCCAGGTCCATCTGTATCATCACAAACCACGAGGTTTCATCTTTTCTTATGGCTGAATGGTGTCTCTCTGTGCACGTACCACGGTTTCTTATCTTTACCAGTGGGTAGACACATCGCTGTTTGCATCGCTTGCCTAAGGAATGCTGCTGCAAGAGAACAATGTAGATGTCTCTCTGACATATAGACTGCCTTTCCTTGGATGTTCAGCCAGTGGTGAGATTGGTGGATTATATAGTAATTCCATTTTTTTTTTTTTTTAATTTTTAGCAGAACCTCCACAGTTTTCAATGACTGTATTAACTTTACATCCCTACCAATAGTATGTAAGAATTCCTTCCCTTTTCTTCATGTTCTACTAGCCTTGGTATTTTTGGAAGTTGGGGGGGGGGGGTGTCGGTGCTAAGACTGGACTTGGCATGTGCATTGAAGCACTCCTACTGAGACTAGAGGCACGCTGTACTGGGTCATTTATGCTGAAGCAAGGTAATATTTCATTGTAGTTTTGATTTGTATTACCCTGCTGAGTCTTACTACAACTTTCTGAAAGATAGAATGACAGGAGAAGAAATCAAACATCAAGTCTGCTCTTTTTATTACACTCTAAATGCTATAACTTTGCGTGCATCATTGATGGCTCTCGGACCCCAGCTGAAGCGATCAACTTGCAGTTCTGCTGCTAACCTCTAGAGAATTCAAAGAAAGTTTTCTCCTTGCATTTCCAAACACTGTGTAAGTCAACAAAGTTTCTCCTTCTTTTTCTGGATCTCATAAAACTTAAATGGGAGTAATAAACAGCTCAGTGGCAGGTAACACCAAATCACATTTTAAAAATATAGTCTTATTGTAGTAAATGTCTCGTTACTGTAACTGCAGTCTGCAAGTACAGTGGATAACACATTGTATCATTAGTTGATTTTATGGAAAAGCTTTCTAAAGTTGTTTGTTGACAGATAATATCAGATTTTGTTTCCATTTTGCCTAAATTGTAGCCTGTGCTAGGATCTTGTATTTTACTCTAATATTTCTTAAAATGTGCTTATCTTTTAGGATCCAGTTCAATAGTACTTTACTTCTGTAGAAGAAGGACCAGTAATTGCCTGAAAAGTAGTCTGGCAGTGTGAAGCCTCTCTGCTACAGCTGGCAATAAAGTTGCCACTTTTAAAACTGCCTTGAATAACATCAGTAGAGCATGATATTATGTAGTCATTAAAAAGCCTATTTTTTTTTTCACTAAAGCACAACTCCCATCAAAAAGCGTATTTTTGAATAATATGTAATGACACTGAAAAATGTTCATGGTGTAAGTGAAATGAGTAGCTGTACTCCATGGTCACATTAATCTTACACAGATATTTAAAAAATATAGCAATATATCAGAATGTCAAGGTGGGGTTTTCTTAAATGGTATAGTTCGGGTAAGGATGATTTGAATCTTCATTTTATTAGTTTTTCAATCTTCTAAGTATTCTATGATAAGCATGAAAAAATTGTAGATTTACTTTTATTTTTATTTATGTCTGTGTGTGCCTACAAACACATGTGTGCAGGTGCCCATGGCCATCAGGGGTGTCAGGTCCCCTGGAGCTACTTACTGTCGGCGGTGCTGGGAACAGGACTTGGGCCCTACAGAGAGCAGCACATGCCCTAATCACTATGCTCTCTCTCCACCTCAGCAGACAACTTTTAAAATTGAGTCAGGAGGCTAAGGCAGGAAAATGCTAACTTTGAGAGGTCAGCCTGGGCTACCAGAAAGACTACGTTTTACAAGCACAGTGGCTTGAGCTTATAACCCCAGTACCTGCAAGGCTGAGGTAAGATGATTGCCTGAGTTCACTATACAGTGAGTGCAGGCCAGCCTAAAGTAATAAATAACTTTTTATTTCATCTTTTCTTTTTTCTTTCGTGTGTGTGTGTGTGTGTGTGTGTGTGTGTGTGTGTGTGTTTTCATGGGTCTATGTTGTATACACATGTGTACTCCTGTGTGCACACTTTCAGACACCAGAAGATAGCAGGTGTCCTCCTCTCTCACTCACTACCTGTTCCTATGGGTCAAGGTCTCTGACTGAACCTAGAGCTGGACTGGTAGCCAGTAAACTCCATAGATGCTCTTGACTCTGTCTCAGAGCTGAAGATACAGGTGTGCAAGGCTGTGCTAGGCTTTTTACATGGGTACTGGGATCTGAACTCAGGTCCTCCCATATTTGCATAGCACACTTTCTTACCTACTGAATCATCTCTTAAGCTGTTTTTTTCTTTCTTCTTCTTCCTCTTCCTCCTTTTCTTTTTTCCTCTGTGCAACAGCCCTGGCTGTCCTGGAACTCACTCTGTAGACCAGGCTGGCCTCAAACTCACAGATATTTTCCTGCCTCTGCCTCCTGAGTGCTGAGATAAAAGATATCAAGTGCTGGATTAAGGGCATGTGCCTCCACCACCACAGTTTAGGAGTTCTTGTATTAGGGAACTCATCGAATTACCTGTGCTGAATAGACGAACTGGCCTAGCTCTTTTTCTTTCCTTCCTTTCTTCCTTTCTTTTCTTCCAGGCAGGGTTTCTCTGTGTAGCTCTGGCTATCCTGGAACTCACTCTGTAGACTAAGCTGGTCTCAAACTCAGAGATCTGCCTACCTCTGTCTTCTCATTGCTGGAATCAAAGGCCTTCTACCCCACTCCCTGACTTTTTTTTTTTTTTTTTTGGTTTGGTTTGGTTTGGTTTTTGGAGACAAGGTTTCTCTGTGTAGCCCTGGCTATCCCGGAACTCACTCCGTAGACCAGACTGGCCTTGAACTCAGAAATCCACCTGCCTCAGCCTCCCAAGTGCTGGGATTAAAGGCGTGCGCCACCACTGACCGGCTGGCTCTTTTTTTCAAGAGAAGGTTTTCTTATGTAGCCCACAATGGCCTCTAACTTGCCACCTTCTGCCTTAGCTTCCTGAGCATGGGGGATACAGAAAAGCCCTAGCACTCTTAGATGTTTTCAAGCTGCTTTTAGTGGAGAAACGGGGTGTGCCATAGCATGGCCCTGAAAGACACCAGTACTGGCTGGGAGGTGCTTTAATTCCAGTGTACAGAGTGCAAGCCAGTCTCAAAATCAGGTGGCAGCAGGTGGGGGACTAGCAAGATGGCTCAGCAGGGTCAGTTCTTGCTGCACAGGACTGATGGCTGGAGTCTGATCCCTGGAACCTATGGGAAGAAGGGAATCAACTCCCAGCTCCTTTAAGATGTCCTGTGACCTCAACACACAAGCTGCAGCATGACAGCATGACAAGCGCTCTCTTCCTGTCCTTCTCCACCGCCCACTCCCTCACACACACTAATAAAGGTTTTTTTGATCTGGAAAGCTATTCTTACTGCACCCAGAGTTCCAGGTCTGCAAGGTCAAACAGTTCCATGCAGCTGTTTCCTAACAATGTGACTACTAAACTACCAAATTATACATTTTAAAATGCCTTAAGACAATACCAAGGCTCGCCTGTAGTCTTGGGAGGTTGAAGTTGGAGGGTTACCCTGAGTTCAGCTGCATAGTAAGTTCCAGGTTAGCCTGAGCTATGAACCCACAACAACCGAAACAAAACAAATAAACAAAAAGGCTAAGGGGGGAAAGTTTGGAGCTGTTTTGATTGTTTAGATGTCTGTAGTTGTCTCTTTTTGGTGTGAGGATCAAATCTAGATTCTCATTCGTGCCCAGGAAGTATTCTACCATTCATACAGATTCCTGGGCCTCCTCCACAACATCGTGTGTGTGTGTGTGTGTGTGTGTGTGTGTGTGTGTGTGTGTGTGTGTGTGTGTATGCGTGTGTGCACGAGAAAGAGAGAGAGAGAGAGAGAGAGAGAGAGAGAGAACAATCAAAACCATTACAGCGAGTTCCAGCACAATAAAATAAGGGCAGCAGACCTGGGTATATCTTGCTGAGATCACAAATGGTATTAGAATATACCAGTCAGGGGGAAAGAAGTGCTACTTTTTGTTTTGTTTTGTTTTTTAGTTTATGATAGTAAAGAAAGAGCAAACGTGAGAAGAATTCTCCATTCTCTCCCTAAACACAGGGCATAAAGTTTCCCTTTGCAAAAGTAACTAATTCATCTTCCTTTTGTCAAGGTCTCTCCCCTCTTTCTCCCCATGACATATCTAGAGATGGAGATGGAGATAGAGATATATAGATGCTGGGGTTTTTTTTTATTTTTTGAGATAGTTCTCTCTGTGTAGTTCTGGCTGTCCTGGAGCCAGGCTGGCCTTAAACTCACAAGAGTTCCACCTGCCTCTGCCTCATAGGTGCTGGGTGAACCACTTTGTTGGTTTATTTATCAAAACAGAGTTTTGGGGCTGGAGAGATGGCTCAGCGGGTAAGAGCACTGACTGCTCTTCCGAAGGTCCTGAGTTCAAATCCCAGCAACCACATGGTGGCTCACAACCATCCATAATGAGATCTGATGCCCTCTGCTGGGGTGTCTGAAGACA
>CM052709.1:55089658-55128452 GCA_028551405.1 Uromys caudimaculatus | reverse complement strand
GCTGGAGAGATGGCTCAGCGGGTAAGAGCACTGACTGCTCTTCCGAAGGTCCTGAGTTCAAATCCCAGCAACCACATGGTGGCTCACAACCATCCATAATGAGATCTGATGCCCTCTGCTGGGGTGTCTGAAGACAGCTACAGTGTACTTACATATAATTAATAAATAAATAAATCTTTAAAAAAAAAAAAAAAAAAAAAAAAAAAAAAAAAAAAAAAAAAAAAAAAAAAAAAAAAAAAAAAAAAAAAAAAAAAAAAAAAAAAAAAAAAAAAAAAAAAAAAAAAAAAAAAAAAAAAAAAAAAAACAGAGTTTTTGTGTAGTCCTGGCTGTCCTAGAACTTGTTTTGTAGAGCAGTCTGGCCTCAGACTCAGACAGGATGAACCACTCTTAATCATCCAACTCACCTTATCGGCAGAGCCTGAAGACCACACTGCATCTTTCTTCCTTTCTTCCTTTCTTCCTTCCTTCCTTCCTTCCTTCCTTCCTTCCTTCCTTCCTTCCTTCCTTCCTTCATTTATTTATTTTTGGTTTTTTTTGAGACAGGGTTTCTCTGTGTAGCCCTGGCTGTCCTGGAACTCACTCTGTAGACCAGGCTGGCCTCGAACTCAGAAATCTACCTGTCTCTGCCTCCAAGTGCTGGAATTAAAGGCGTGCGCCACCACTGCCCGGCACACACTGCATCTTTAAAGTGAACTTTACTTACGAAGCCTTATGTAGCACATGTCTCAGAGTCACTGGAGTAACTGCCCCAGAGCCCACACTCCCTCCCTCTGCCCTCAGCTCTCTGCCATCTATTGCCTATTGTTACGTGAACTATTAAGTTCCTAGGTCCAACTGCTTGGAATTTCTACTTCTTTTCTGTTAAGTCTGTGTGTATTGAGCATAGATCTTTTTTCTGCTAATCTATTGTTTCTTAGTTCTTTGTTCATTGGGGATGGGGGCTGTTTTGTTTTTCTATTTTGAGACAGGATCCACTATCTAGCTCTAGTTGGCCTGGAACTCACTGTGAAAGACCAGGCTGGGCTTGAATTCATAGAGATCCACCTGCCTCTGCTTCCAAGTTCTGGGATGCTCCCAGCATGGCCTCAAATTGTTTATGTAGCATAGAATAACCTTGAACTTCTTTTTGAAAAGGGGTTATTTTATTGTTTTGTTTGTGTGAATGCTCACGTCAAGAGTCCATGCCGGCACATATCCTTGCAGGCCAGGAGAGGGCATCAGCCCCCTGGAGTTACAGGTCATTGCTGGGAACCAAATGCTGGTCCTCTGAAAGAGCAACAAGTGCATTTAACCTCTGAGCCATCTCCCCAGCTCCTGTTATTGAACTTCTGATCCTCCTGCCTCTACTTCCCAAGAGTTTGGTTCCAGACCCCAGGACAAAGGACTGAGGTGAATAGTTTACATACTAAAGCAGATCTGGCCTCCAGAGTCTCCCAGCATTCCCCAGTCCCTACCTGGCATAACCTGCCCCTGACCCTGAATTTTCAAGTCCAGAAGCTGGACTGCCCTTTCCCCTAGAAGGTCTTCCCTATGTAACCCTGACATTTTGGTCTCCCTGCTCTCTCCTCTCTCCTTTTCTCTCTGCACGAGCTCTTTCTCTTCCCCCTCCCCTCTGTCTCCCTTCCTATCCCACTTCCCTGGTCCCTTCCTTGGGGCCAGTGAACTCACCCGAGAGCAGCTTCCCAATAACCCTGCATTTAATATAATCTAATCTGCCTTGAATTGGCTCATTTCTCCAGCGGAGAGAGAGCCTATCACCAATATTGGGACTGACAGGCACACGCGGCTTATGTGGTGACAGGAACTAGACCCACGGGACTTGTGTGTGCTAGGCAGGTGGTCCTCAAACTGAGCTACATCCCAACTGTAAGCAGCACCTTTGGAAGTCAGACAGAAAAGGCTAACTCTCATTCTCCGTATCACTCTGATAGTGACCCTGTGTCCCACTGACAACTGGAGCAAGTCATTTATTAAGGGGGGGGGGGGGTGAGAGTTGGTTTAGTGGTTAAGAACATTTATTGCTCTTGTGGAAAACCCAGATTCAGTTCCCAGCACCCTCATAGTGACTCACAACCATCTGTCACTCAGTTCCAGAGGATCCAATGCCTCCTTCTGCCCTCTGCAGTCTCCAATGTGGTGCACATACATGCATGTAGGCAAAACATTCCTAAGTGTAAAATAAATATTTTTAAATTGTTTTTAAAAATATAGACTTTTTCCCCTCTGAATTTTAAATATATATGATTATAATAGGAAATAAAACTTAAAATAAATAACATACACCTATAGTTCAAAGAGAGAGAAAGGGGGAAAAGCCTAGTATTTCTTAAGCAATTTGCTGTTGCTGTTTAGTGTTTTCTTAGTGTTTTGAGAAGGGGTCTAATTATGTAGTCCTGGCAGACACAGAACTAAGCATGCAGACCACGCTGGCCACACACTCACAGAGACCCACCTGCCTTTGCCTCCAAGGGCTAGAGTTAGAGGCAGCTTGTGCTGTCGTGCCTAGCTTGTTTGTTTGAGACAGTGTTTTACAATGCAGTGTAACCGGGCCTCAACCTTTTGATTCTCCTGGCTCTTTAAAAATGTTTCTATGTATCAAATTTTTCCCTTTCTTATACTTCTGCAGGTTGAATATGCTAGGCAATCTCTCTACCACTGAATTCATCCACCCTACTTTCTAATTAATGATTTACCCATGGATCCCTTGGTTACAGAATCACAGTGATATTTTATGCAAATAATTTTCCTGAACTCAATAACTAGATTTTAAGAAAACTGCAATCTCTGCAGAAGCTACAGTTTGGCCAACCACTAAATCATGACTTGCTATTATTACTTCATTGGTTTGTTTTGTTGTAATTCAATGCTGGCAATTGGCCACTAGTTTGGTATTGTTTTTTGTTTTTTAATTTAAAAAATTACACTTATTTATTTATGGTGCATGGGGGAGATCAGAGGACAACTTTCTGGAGCTGGTGGTTATCATGTTTGGCAGGAGGTGCCTTAACCCCTGAGCCATCTTGCTGGTCCTATTTTATATTTTGATTCAAACTTTAGTTTTTACTCCTAGAAAAAAATCCAAATAACTAGTGGTAGTGTACACCTTTAATCCCGACACTCTACAGACAGATAGGTGGATCTCTGAGTTCGAGGCCAGACTGGTCTACAGAGTGAGTTCCAGGACAGCCAGGACTATACAGAGAAACCCTGTCTGGAAAAATCAAACAAGCAAACAATCTATGGACCAAAATTGACAATTAACAAAGAAAAATTAGTAGCTACTGCATCCAGTTCTGAACTCAATCTGCACCCCTGCCTCTTCTTACTATTTTAAATAGTAAAACAAACAAACAAACAAATCAGAGCTAGAGAGATGGCTCAGTCAGTAAAATACTTGTGTCCAGGTACGAGAACCTCAGTTTGGAACCCTGACACCCAGTAAACAGCCAGATACAGCACAGAGTATCTATAACACAGTAACAATGGGAGCAGCATAGAATGAGCCAGGCAGGCACTTGGAGGCAGAGACAGGCCGATTTCTGAGTTTGAGGCCAGCCTGGTCTACAGAGTGAGTTCCAGGACAGCCAGGACTACACAGAGAAACCCTGTCTCGAAAAAAAAAAAAAAAAAAGAATTAGCCAGGCAGAATAGGGATCCCAAAATACCAATTCTGAAAAACGTCTTTACAGGAGGCCAAGAAGCCAGAGGAGAGTTCTGGTCCCTTGTTTCTCCAAGAGAAGCTCTGCATGAGCCTGTGAGGGATTCTGAGGAGTCCACTGGTCCAGTGGGCCAGCTGGTCAGACTAGCCCAACCCCTCTCCACACCTCAGTCAGCCATTACTGGCCTAAGTCCTTTTAAAAGCCTCAGACTAAGCCCAAATGGTTTCCCATTCCCAGGGACCTGCCCCTGCTAGAGTGAGCTCTGCCTTCTCTTAATCTTCCCCCTATGAATCTATAATAAACCACTCTGACTCCTGAACTAAAGTCCACCTGAGCTGAGAGAAAAGCCTCTATCAAACTTAAAGACACTTTCCATATCACCAGCACTGGGAAGACAGAGGTAATCCCTGTAGCTAGCTAAGTGTGTGAACCCCAGGTTCAGGGAGAGACCTGGTTTTAAAATAAAATGGAGGCTGGGAATGGTGCTGCACACCTTTAATCCCAGCAATTGGTAGGCAGAGGTCAATGAATCTGTGAGTTCAAGACCACCCTTGTCTACAAAGTGAGCCCCAGGCCAGCCATGGCTACTATATAGAAAGATCCTGTCTCAAAAGCCAAAATTAATAAACAAATGAGGGCTGGGAAGATAGTTCAGTGAGTCAAGCATTTGCTGTACACATAGTAAGACCCAGCATCCATATTAAGCCAGGAGGGTGTGGGGGCCCATCTGTGCTCATCACGTACCAGAGCCAGAGAATGCTAATTCCTGAAGCAAGTAGCCAGCCAGAGTAGCCAAAAAGGCATAGAGACCTTGCCTCAAAAATAAAAGGTAGAAAGCAATCAAGGAAAGCACCTGACATCAACCTTGGGCCTCACGTGGGCTCTCATGTGTATGTGCACCTCCACACCCACACACACAGGGCCACGAACAACACACATTTGCAGAAAAAAAAAAAAAAAAAATCAGTAGCAGCTGGGAATATCACCACCACACACTTGTTAGCTCAGCACCTAAGGGGCTAAGGCAGGATCACTGCAAACTCAAAGCCAGCCTGGGCTACACAGGCTGTTTCAACAAAACCTTGCCAAGATAGATAGATAGATAGATAGATAGATAGATAGATAGATAGATAGATAGATGGATGGATGGATGGATGGATGGATGGATGGATGGATGTAAAATTAAAGCTCATAGTGATCACATCAATAATGTAGAATTTAAACAATAAAAGTGTCAGCACTTTAAGCAGAAGGGCTTTATGGGTCTAGTCATTGCTTTCAGTACAGGGCACACAGGGTATCTAGGTGGACCTGCTTCCGATTCCTCTCTGACCTGTGACTGCTCCATAGCTAAGCTCCTTAGGCTTGTTTTGTGAACTTCATCATTCTTTACAATGTGTTCGGGCTTTACGAGGGTAACACTGGGGATATGCTTTTCCTGTTTTTATAAGCCAAGGTGGGCCTCTAATTCCGGATCGGCTTGCCTCAATAGCTGAAATTACTGGCTTGTTTGTGCTAAACTGGGCTCCGTTGTTTTCTTACTGAAGAATTCAACAGGAAGAGTATCAGGGAAGGATGCAGGGTGGAGACCGCGACTGCTGTCCAAGAGTGAACAGGGTAGGAGCGAGACGTGCCTGAGGACAATGTCTTGTCTAAAATGAGAGCTCTCACAGCTTAGTCACCACCTACTGCATCCTCACAGGGACTCTATCATGGTGTACCCAGACAAGGTAATTCGTTTCATGAGAAATCAATAATCTAAGTGGCCATTAAAGCTGTCTTGATTTTTTTAATGTTGGGAGTAAATTCAAATTGTAAAAACTACAGTGTAAACAGAATGCAGCGGCGGCTGTGATGTCCCCAGGCTGCCAATTTTCCCAATGAGAAATGCTAAACTAGCTAAACCAGCTACACCAGAGGCCGAGGAAATGTGCTGCATTTGAGTTCTTTTTCTTTTCCTAAAATGTTATGTTTTGGAAAACTCCAGATACACTGACGTCATATTTATAATGATGAGCGTTTAATGAGAAAAGTGGCATCATTTGAGTAGGTAGTCGGGAAGGGCCTGACATTTTGAAACAAGGCCAAGGATACTGTCACCTAACTGGAGTATAACAGATTTATTTAGCTAAAGGCAAAACATTTTCTTTCCCAGGGCAGTTGAGTTAGAAGTTTTGCCTCCCTTGCTTACTAAGAGAGGAAATACTTCTTCCTTTACTCAGGGCAGCTGCAACCAGTTCTTCCAGGGAAATCATTAAACCTGAAGAATCCTGAGCACCGAGCCCAGAAGACGTGTTGGCCTGCCTTCCAGCCTCCCAGCTTCCCCACAGAGCCAGCACAGGCACCTTTCTGGGTAAGTGTTTGTTTGCTCGGTCCCCCACCCCCACGCCAGAACTTCACCCTCCCTCCCTCCCACTCCCAGGCAAGTGAGTCAGACAGACAGTAGGTAAGAAAATCAATTGAAATCCTTTTATCTAGATCTCATTTGAATTGGCATTTGGCTTATTGTGAAGGCTTATTCAAATTAGAGAGAAAATAGAAGCTGCTCCCCACATTTCCGAAGGGAATTAGAGCCTTGTGTGTCTTAGAGAAAAAGATGTAGAGGCTGTCTTCTAGCCGCCACCCCCTGCCATCCTCCAGGCTCAGTTCCTCTAGGGAATAATAAAAATTAAAAGCAAGAATTTAGACAAGGCTTTGTCCTAGGTGGCCTTTAAGAATTCTTGGTTTAACTGGAATAAAAATGACCCTGTAGGGCAGGGCTGCTTGGCTTCTCCATACAAACCCCTAGGGCCTCTAAATCTGTGTCTGTGAATCCATCATGGGAAGCTTTGCATGCTTCCAGCCTCACAGTGCAATCAAATAAAGACCCCAAACCTCATGTCTAGCCCTGTCTACCATGAAGCAGCAGGCCCAAGAAAGGGTCCTTACATATGAGGTAGTTAGCACCCTGAATAACAGGAAAGAATTAAGTTATTCACAATCAACTTCTTTGTGAGAAAATGCCCCTTAGACTGTTTTTCTTTTCTTTTCTTTTCTTTCTTTCTTTCTTTCTTTCTTTCTTTTTTTTTCAAACAACTACTGCAAGATTTGGTTTGATCACAAACAAAAATTAACATGACAACCACTTGCATTCTCCCAAAAGCCTATTTCTGAAACTATCATCAGTAGTTGGGAATTTAGAACGAGTATGCTGTTATTTTAACATCAGGCAAGAAAAAGAAAGAGTAATGACATCCTTGATCAGATAAAAAAGATGGGAACTAAGTTGCTAACCCCAATTTTTTCCTAGTAGGACATGGGGTAGGGAGAAGAAAATGCCCACTTAAAATCACTGCATTAGATTATTACAAATGCACTTTTTAAATGAAAAGATTTACTTATTTATTTATTTATTTATTTATTTATTTAATGTATACTAGTACTCTATCTGCATGTACACCTGCATGCCAGAAGAGGGCATAAGATCACATTATGAATGGTTGTGAGTCACTGTGTGGTTGCTGGGAATTGAACTCAGGACTTTAGGAAAAGCAACCAGTGAGCTGAGCCATCTTAAACCACTAAGCCATTTCTCCAGCCCCCAATACACATTTTAAAAAGTATAATATATTCTAATTATCTAAAAGTAAACTTTCAAGCATCAATGAAAAAAAGTTATTTTTATGGTGTGTGTGTGGGGGGTCCTCATGCCCAAAATAATATGATAGAAGTGTTATGGTGTCCTTAAAGGAATGTAAGCATACACATATTCCCCTGAGAAGTTCCTTTCACATAGCTCTAGCAGATTGTGATAGTAGTGAAGCTGCCCTGAAAGCCTTCTGTGTGGTGGAAGTCACTGCTGCCCCTCCCTTCCTCCTACCCTGTCAGTTCTGTAAGCATCTCTTCCAGCAAGGAGAGACACACCCTGACAGGTAAGGCTTTTAAAAGAATGCTTTTAGAAATCACGGTGTTTAGGAACAAACCCCAAACCCTACCACTGTCAGAAGAAGAAGCTCTCTTTCTCTTTACAAACATTTATCTGTTTGGGGTGTGTGTGTGTGTGTGTGTGTGTGTGTGTTTATGTCACACAGTACATGTAGATGGCAGAAGACAACTCTGGATTCAGTTCTCTCCTTCTACCACCTCAGTTCAGAGAATAAAACTCTGGTCAAGAGCTTGGAGACAAACGCCCTTAACTACTAGGCCATCTCAATGGCCCCAAAGAGGCTCTAACAGATCTCCAGTACATCGACTTACCAATCTAGCCAGTGTCCCAGACAGCCTGCAGGATGACTGGCCACTGCATGATTAATATTTAAGGATGAAAGGTCTCTAGTACACTTAAACAAGTCAGAGGAGATATTCAAAGCAGGATATAGTAGCACATACCTTCTTGAGAGGCCAAGACAAGACAATCATTTGAGGCCAGCTCAGGTAGCAGACTGAGAAAAAACATGAGAGGCGCTCTGCAAATATAACAAACTATAGAGCTAACTAAAGATAGATTTGTTGTTGTTGTTGTTTTGTTTCATTTTGTTATTTACCATAGCAATTTAATTCATTGTATCTTGGGCTAATTTAAAAGTTAAACAGGCATATCTCAACACTCTTGCTTTAGGTGGTAACTAGTACATAGAGATAAGGTACAAGTTCTGGGTTTCACTGTGTACTGTGTGTAAATTACGCTTGACCCATGGTATAACCCTTAATCTGTGTCTTTTCTCTTGTTGCCTTTCCAGTCTTTGCTACTGGTTGCTTTCTGTTCTGTTAAAAAACAAAAACTGTGTTAAATAACCAGAACTTCTTGAAATTCTAAAAAGCTCCTTTTATGGATAAAACTGAACTTCTGTGTGATGACACAACACAGGTATTCCCAGGAAGAAACACTGAGTAGCCTACAGCACTAACAATTACCTCCCACCGCCCCCAGTAACCACATGAATCCGTCAAATCAGAAGAGAAATATGCCAAGACTGTTGTGCATGCTTATCACTGCACAATCAGGAGACTCCCTGGGGCAAGTAGAGAATGCACCTCCTTCTAGGCCCTAGAACACTCTAGAATCTAGGACAAAGGGAAAGGGTCTGAAAAGTGCCCCTACCCACCACCTAACTCCCATCATAAAAATGACATCTTGTGATTTTTCTAGGTTTGATTCTAAACAACAAATACAAAATCATGAGCTTCTGACTTTTTTTGTTTTGTGTTGTTTTTTTGTTTTGAGATAGGGTCTCAATATGTAGCCATGGCTGGTCAAAACTTGGTATGTAGACCAGGCTGGCCTTGAATTCATATATATCTACCTGTCTCTGCCTGACTGTCATGCTCTGCTTGTGACCATTTTTAAAGCTGACCTTTTAATGGCCTAATGATGCTCAGTTTCAAATATCATGTGATCAGGTTCCTGGAGCTTACACAAGTCAAGGTGGGTCTTCAGCAGGAAGACAACAGCATCCAAGCTTGCTTACTGTCAGTCTCCACACTACTTATCCCTTGAACTTCTGAACTGAGGTCTGCCTCTGGCAAAAGTACATATGACCAGGGCCACAGACAATGCATAATAAGGGCTCAAAAATCAATTTTTTAATTTCCTTGGAGTAAATGAAGTTCTCTCACTCCATGTGTAAAAGCAAATTTAAAACCCATGAATAGGATTCCATCTCTTCACTAACAGAACAGACTCAGTTTTTGTTTTTTTTTAAAAAAAGTCTCAGACTGGTAAGATAGTTGGGAGGGTAACGATACTACTCACCACCAAGCTTAACAACCTGAGTTCAATCCCAGAGCCCACAAGATGGAGGAGAGAACAGACTCCTGCAAATTGTCCTCTGACCTCCATATACTCACCAAGTAAAATGTAATTAAAACAAAAAATCTCTCCTAATCAACCCTATAGTTTCTGATATGTTAAACAACTCCCCTTTGACATTTTCTGGCTTCTATTCCATTGCTGCCACTATAACGGGACTTTTCATAAGCAAAAACCTCTCCAGGTAAAAGAGAGGGAACTTCAAGTCACTGTGTTTCCTGCTGCAGTAGGCAGTAAGTAGTGTGATTCCCAACTAAACAACAACAAAGCAGGCAATGCTACAAAGATGGCTTTGGGAAAGAACCAATCCATACCTAAACTCCCTGCTCACCGCCTTTCTGGAATACACGAGGATCTGTCTTTTAGACAAGAAAAAAGAAAAACATCACACTAGGGGCTAGAAAGATGGCTGGCAGTTGACAACCTGAGTTCAATCCCAGAGCCCACAAGATGGATGTTCTTCCAGAGGACCAGGGTTTGACGCCCAGCACTCACATGGGGTTCACAACTATCTGTAACATGATTCTGGGAGATACGACCCCCTCTTCTAGTCTCTGTCAGCATTGCATGCATGCACTGCATAGACAGATATGCAGACAAATGGCCATGCACATAAAATAAAAATAAGTAAATCTTTTTTTTTTTTTTTTTTTTGGTTTTTTGAGACAGAGTTTATCTGTGTAGCCCTGGCTGTCCTGGAACTCACTCTGTAGACCAGGCTGGCCTCGAACTCAGAAATCCACCTACCTCTGCCTCCCAAGTGCCGGGATTAAAGGTGTGCGCCACCACTGCCAACAGTAAATCTTAAAAAGAAAAACTACACTCAAAGCCCAATATTTTTTTTTTTTTGCACAGTGTCATTTCAAAAGTCAAAGAAAAGCAGTCTGAGGTGGCTAGTAAGAGTGTACAGCTTAAGTGACTGGAAAACTCCCTCCATTTCAGTCTGGAGTTGGAGGTTATATTCAAACACCACAACAGCTTGGCTCCTCACAGAACATTAACAGGTAAGCACTTTGGGTGTTTGCTTTCCTCAACCTACAGAAGATTTATTTACAGGGCAGCTTTTAGACCAGCTGGCAAATAAGAGAGACTCCTCATACTTCATATTTCTGGTCTCGGTAAGTGTTTGGGGACAATTTTCTCAGCATCGATGTAGTTAGCAACTCAAATGTGGGTTTTTAAGTATATACCATATACTGTGGTGAAAAGTCCACTGGAGAGAAAGGAGAAGTGGAACTCAGAACTGAAAAGGAGCTGTTGAGTTTTTTGTTTGTTTTTTAAGAGTAAAGAGCAGGGAATTTTTCCTGCATTGATTTGATGTGTTTGCCACACTCCTACTGCTCATCCCTTCTGAAGACAAACAGTGCAATTATTTAAAAAACAGACACTTTTAAATAAATAAAAACATCTCACACCAAATGTAGGCAGACTCAAAGTCTATGTGATTCAGTGACATTCAATACAGTGAGAACAGAACAGGCACTCAGGACATACGTTGTGGCACTTCACATAGGATGTTTTTACTCCTCTGTCCCTCCGTCCAACCCTCCCTCCTTCCCTCCCTCACTCTTTCCTTCCTTCCTTCCTTCCTTCCTTCCTTCCTTCCTTCCTTCCTTCCTTCCTCTCTCTCTCTCTCTCTTTCTTTCTTTCTTTCTTTCTCGGTCTTTCAGGTTTTCTCCATGTAGCCTTAGCTGTCCTAGAACTCACTCCATAGACCAGGCTGGCCTCAACCTCAGAGATCTGCCTGCCTCTGCAACCCAGGTGCTAAGATTAAAGGTATATGCCACCATGGCCAGCTAAGGATTTTATATTTTTATTATCAAATATATTTTATGTACTCATAGGCCACCAAAACCAAAAACTTCCATGACAGAGTCAGAACTAGAAACTAATGAGCTTCACATTCTCTTTCATGACACCGTCCATCACCAGCATTTAGCCCTGCTTCGTCCCCTGATATTCAGCTTCCTTGCTTTCTTTTCTGCATGTTATATGTACATACACACATATGCTTGTATATATATATACATATATATATACATATAATATTATATATACATACATATGTAATATTATATATTCTAAGTCCAACCACTTTCTGCAAATTTTTTAATTTCATTTTTCTTTGCAGCTGAATAGTATTCTATTTTATATGAATACCAATTTGTCCATTCATTTGTTGATAGACAACCATTTTGCTTCCAGTTCTTTGGTATAGTCAATAAAGCAGCAATAAACATGGTTATTCAAATATTTCTATGATAAGGTATGGGGTTCTCTGGGTATTTGCCCAGGAGAAAAACAGCAGGGTCATAGAGCGGTGTTAGCTACTAGCTAGCCATCCATCCATCCATCCATCCATCCATCCATCCATCCATCCAAGCAGTCTCCAAGCTGATTTCCAGAACGTCTGTATTAATTTGCATTTCCACCAACAGTGAATAACTAAGCTGTCCTTTCTCTCTATTTTCTCTCCAACCTCTGTTGTTAGATAGTTAATGATAGCTATTCTCACTGGAGTGATGTGATATCTCAAAGTAATTTTTAACAGCTTCTGTTGATTTTACTAACACATTTCTTTCTTCTCCCTGTTTTTCTGAAATTTCATTATCAATTACAATTACCTCTTAAATCAATTGGTCCCTTGGTTCTCTAAGAATAGAGCTCAGAAGCTGGAGAATGTCCCTGTCTGGTTCTGTTTGCCTGGCTCTTCTTTTGAAATAAGAGGGTACCTTGTACCTTATCATTTATGGGTTATGCTCTGCCACACCTTGTTCCAGGCATAGGAGACCCATGTATGGTCCTGCATACTGCATTCCAGAAGGCACTCAGCAGTGTGTGCAAAGGTCATGCTCAGTCCCCATTTGAAGGCTGAGCAATAGGAAGGCCCAGCTGACCCCCCTCAGGCAATGGCTAAATCCACAACCCAGCCAATATTAAACCCTGACATGATGGATTAACATATCAGTTTCTCCCAACCATCCAACTCCCTATGTTAAAATCCTTGTGCCCCTGAACTCATTTGAATTAGTACTGAAGGATTAAAAAATAGAGGTGGCTACCGGAAGAAGGCTGATGGTGACTCAGTTTTCTGGAACCAGGAGGCTTAGCCTTTCTCAAAGTGCAACAGGGAGTGATCGGGAAACCACCACTGATCTTCTCAGACCTAAAGCAACGAAACAAGGCAGAATCCAAGCAGACCAAAATTAGGATTATCCTCCATATTTTTTTGCCCCCACCCTTCTACCAAGACTTCTTAAAATTGTGGTTAAAACTACATTAAAGTCAATGAATACAAGCCTGACCTGTGTTTGATCCCTGAAACATAGTGGAAAGTTATCTAACCTCCACACAAGCATCATGGCACACATACATATGCGTGTCTCACACACTCACGCACACACATGCACGCACACACACTTTCAATCCTTCCATCCTTCTTAAGGGTGGAGTCAGACTGTATCTGGCCTGCTGTGAGGGTTCTTCATTTAGACTGACCTCTATACATGATTTCACGATGGGTAATGGGTTACTTAGTGTGTATGGGTCTAAACATGGAGCCCTCAGTATCATGGGCTAATTTTTTGTACCTGTTTTCTGCTAAGATTTTACCAAATGTGATAGAAATCTATACACATACATTTCAATCTGTACATATTTCTTTTTAAAAAATTGATTATAATTATTTTATTATTATGACTAAGGAAGTCAAAGGGTAGCTTTCAGAAGACTGCTCTCCCCTCCCACAGAGTTTCAGGGATCAAATTCAGGCCCTCAGATTTCTGTGACAAACACTCTTTGTCAACTCCATAACTCTTGTTGTTGTTGTTGTTGTTGTTGTTGTTGCTGTTTTGGAGAAAAGGTCTCCATATGTAGCCCTGGCTGTCCTGGAACTCCCTATGTTGACCAGGCTGGTCTCAAAGACCTGCCTCTGCCTCCACAGAGTTGGAACTAAAGGTGTGCACCGCCACACCTGGCCAAACTCCACAATTCTTTGGTTCTGGGGTTTTGAGACAGGGTTTCTCTGTGCAGCGCTGGCTGTCCTGGAGCTTGCTCTGTTGACCAGGCTGGCCTCAAACTCAGAGATCCTCCTGCTACCACCGCCCAAATTCTTAATATACTGCAGTGAATTTTTAAATTTTATTTAAATAATGTTTTAAAATTAATTATTACTTTACTCTGAGGCAGGGTCTCAGTGTGCAGCCCTGGCAGGCCTGGAACTCACAGAGACCTGCCTGCCTCTACCTCCTGTGAGTCATTCCCAGTTTATGCACTGAAAACGTAAACCATGTAGCTGTGATTCTTTTCGAAATAACAGTAACTTTCCAATGTAAAAGTTGAAGATTTTTTAAAGAAAATATCAAGAATTAGTACCTTCAAATGTCAGTAAGCTGTTAATTTACAATTTAATGCCATCTTCACGACATGCTAGATTTTCATTTGTTCACAGTACATTACCATAAGCCTATTAGGAAAATTGGACGCCCACAACCCAAGATGTGACAGAGCACAGGGAATTGTGACAGCAGGATCCAAGAGCAAGAAAACAATTCTCCTTAAAAAAGAAAAAAAAAAAAAAACAGTATGGAAGTACAATTTAAAATGTTCAAAACATTTTAATTACAGGGCTGTGATTCCAAAGTGCCATTTAAGAATGCCATTCTTTTGTAAATATGAATTCTTTCCAATTTGATTTTGAAGTCACCTGACCCCCCCCATCACCTACCCCTCCCACACACACTTTAATAGGCTTTGTTTTGATTTAGACCTTTTAATCCACCTGAAACCATAGTTCCTGGATTTGGTCTCTGGCCTATAGCAGGAAATGGGGCAACAGAGCTAATACCCAAAGCCCATAGCTTAAGTGGTGTTGTCCCACTGTCCCAACACACAGACACACAGACACAGACACACACATACACACACCTTGTTTTGGTCTATTGAGGGTCAAACCCAGAACCGTGTGCATACTAGGAACTAGAGAGAACTGTGTCCTTTTTTTTTTTTTTTTTTTTGTCTCTGAGTAAAATCCTTAGAAAGACTTGTCTTTCTAGATGGTTAAAGTTTCTTGCCCTTGCTTTGACTGGTTGCTTCCTATACTTGAGATTTAAGGTTGTCAACCGCAGTCTCCATTTTAAGCTCCTACTGTCCCTGCTCTCAGCCAGCTGCTTCCCTCTGTAAGGTGCCCTTATAAGCATAAGGGATGCAAAGAGCTGCACAAGCTAAGGAAAGCCGTGTCAGCTCCTATTCTTCTGTGATGATTTCTTGGTTTCCTATTGTGAGGTTATTTTCATGCTGGTTAAGGGAAAGTCCTAGGCTCAGTGGCAGGTAGCAGGCCTCGTATCCACTAAGCCCTGGTTCAATCCCCACTACTGAAGAGAAGGTGGGTAAGTGAGAATTCATTTGATGAGCATAGTAGCTCAAACCTATATGCCAGATACCCAGGAGGCAGAGGAAAGAGGGATGGCCAAATCTGAGACTAACCTGGGCTACATAGCAAGATCCTGTCTAGTCCCAATATGCCTCCCTGCTCAGTGGTCACAAAAGACAAAGTCTCCTTGTGTCCTTGCTATGAGAATCATTTTCTGCATATCCTTAACCCTTAGCTTCACTGTGGATGGGATTAAAATCTGGAAATCTAATGTAGTTCACTGGCTTTCCCGGCATAAGCTGTAAGGCCCCTGTTTCTTTCCTTTGTAAGCCTAGGGCCTCTTTGGGTTCCACTGGAGGAGGTCGCCTTGCTTCCTTTGGGAGGATTTACTTTGATAATGGCAACAGCGACACTTGGGGGTGGACAGGGCGGGCAACAAGCAGCTGAGGCTCTGGGTAGCTTCTAAAAGCCGAGCGACAGAACCTCAGCGGAAGAGCCGCCTCTCCCACTGTGGGGCACAGAGGAGGTCAAGGGTGGGGGAGGGTGAGCACGCCTGCCCACATCCTGCCTGCTGTGTGTCTTCCTCTGATTTGGTTGTTTCAGGGAGAGAGGCCCCAGCTCGGCTCTGGTAGGCCTCCTAGGGAGGTGGTCTTGGACGTTTTCAGTGAGCCTTTCTCTGGACCTTGCGGTCGCTTGGCCTGATGGTAAAGTGTCCAACCTGCGACTGTGTGTCCTTCACAGGAGGAACTTGTTTATGCAGATAATCCTTGATTTATGATGGGATTACACCTCAATAAACACATTGTAAACTGAAAATATCTTAATTGAAAACAAATTGAATACACCTCACTTACTGAACACGGTTGCTTAGCAACACTGTGTGCACAGAGTACCGCTTTTTTTTCCTCGTGATTGCATGGCTGACTAAGAGCTGCGGCTTGCACTGCCCAGGATCTGAAGTGTTTGTGTCATATTGCTAGCTTAGAAAAAGACCAGAATTTAAAATATGAGGTACAGTTTCTACTAAATGCATATGGCTTTCTCCCCCACAAACTAAAACCAAAATTCTAAAGCTGATCACCTACATCTGGTTATGTTTGTCTTTTGTCCAGTTTATTTCTAAAGAGAAAGAGAGTGAGGTCTAAGTGTGCCGGTCAGGTGAGAAGGGAGGAGGCAGGAGAACAAAGCGCTGGGGACAACAGATCACTGGGATAATTACAAATCCCAGAGAAGACGGGCCTCCAAAGCCAGTGGGAAGGGAAAAATGCCCAGACCAGAGGCGCACACAGTGGGAGGGGAAGAAGGAGGGCAGGGTGGGTGGGGGACCTATAGATGGAGGGGCACAGGGTGTTAGCCCAGCAGGGTTCCATGGAGAGTTCTACTTGGGGACTTAGGGCAGGCAGCTTGAGTTCCATTGAGGTTCTGTGACAGAGGTGGCCAGAATGATTCAGTGGTCTGAACTCCCCCCTCTATAAGGGACTCAGGGGTCAGTTGGTAAGTCAGGTAGGTTGTACCCAGCTGTCTCCTTAGGGAGGTGGCACCAGGATGAGGCTGCATAAGGCAGTGGACTGTATCTGTCACCCTGAGGGGCTGGGACAACTGGCAACTGTGCAGAGGTTCAGCTGAGACTGAAAATGGATGCCGAGGCAGGGTGAAAGTAACAGTCCACTACAGCTTTGTAGCATGGGCTGTAAAATCCACTACCAGCTCTCCTCACACAGCCCAGAGAATGGTAGAGAAACCCCCAACCCTATACAGTCAACCTTCCGCCTGTAATTCAATATGCCAGTATTTTCTAGAACAAAATAAAATCAAGGGCCCAGACAAAATGATTCATTAGGTAAAAGTGGCTGCGACCAAGCCTGACGACTTCTATCTGATCTCCAGGTTCCAGATGATGGAAGGAAAAAAACCATGGCATGAACCACACACACAGAATTATGGATAAACACATACCATACACACACACACACACACACACACACACATTCGTAAAACAAAAGCTTTTACATTTCAAAATGGCCTGCAGCAAGATTCCCTCCACATCAAACTTGTTATCTTTTTGGTTCCGCCAGAAGGGAGACAGGGGCCTCGGGTGAGAATATCAGGGTATATGGTATCAATCAGACTTCACCTCCATTTCTCCTGCTTCGTCAGAAACAGCTTCTCCGTTTTAGTTTCTCAGTTTGCTGCAAATAAACCTGTTTCTTAGTGGGCAACCCCAGGCTGTGTCCTAGCGCCTCTCCTCCCTTCTGCTTCTCTTTGTTGGATGAGTTCGCTTTTCCTGCTCACTGTTTTACTTCCCTGTCCAGTTTTGCAGGAGCAGATTTAGCTGAAAGTCTCACTCCCCTTCTTCGATGCTCCCTCCAGCTACACTGACCTTCCTCTTGGGCTAGTGGCGAGAAGGACTGAACTGAGTACCTGTGAATACCTCTGTGTTTAAGAGACTGGCATGAAGCTGGGCAGTGGTGGCCCAGCACTTGAGGGGCAGAGGCAAATGGATCTCTGTGAGTTTGAGGCCTGCCTGGTCTAGAGAGTGAGTTTCAGGACAGCTGGAGCTACACAGAGAAACCCTGTCTTGAAACAACAACAAAATGTTTAGCACATAATGGAGTGGTCAACAGATGAAACAGACTTCTCAGGAGGGGAGCTAGCTTGGCCAGATACCAACCACCTTTTAACCCCTTTAGAAGGAGGAAGTGAATGTAGAAACAAACAAATGTGCTGAGAACTCCACACCCTGGTTCCCTTTTCAACCTGTTCTTGTCTTCTCTGATATGCCAAGATACCCATGCTGTAAATGCCTTTTCTCAAACCCATGGGTCAGCAGGTATCACTGAGATTTCCTAGGTTAGGCACTGTGCTAAGCTCAGGGTGTATTATGGGAAACAGAAGTATTGTGCTGGGTTTGGGGGTGGGGGATTCATCAAATGGGCATTCAGTGTGTGAGCACCAATCTCCCAGTGGAGAGTGCAGAGCAGAGACTCTGGTGTAGACTGAGGCCTGGGTGGTACAGGTCAGGAAGGGTTTCTGTAGGCAAGGATCATATAAAGACATCACTGGCTCTTTAGACGAGCTAGTGGTTTTCTCCTTGATTTCAGCACCACCAGAAGGTTCCAGAAAGAAAAGCTTAGGGAAGTAGATTGTGTCATTAACTTATGGATATCAATCTGTTTATAGAGATTATTTATTCTTTTACCCAACTGTATTTCAGCATTTGTTTGATTGCCAGTGTATCCCATAAGAATATAATGAATGTATTTCAAACATTCATTATGCCTGTTTCCAGGTCTGAGGATTAAAATCTAGGGAATTTCATTTGTAAGATGAATTTGCTGCCTGTAAGCTATAACCTAACCTTTTTTTACTGTTTATTTTGTCTAGACTAGCCTTGAACTCAGAACAAAACCCAGGCTGGCCTTGAATTTGTGATCCTCCTGACTCAGCCCAACAAGAAACTAGAATTACAGGCCCTCTTAACCAGTCTGGCTCCATAATGGCTGTCATTTCATTAGCTGAAAATAAACAGAATTCCTCTCTGGAATATTTCCTTATTGCCATCACCTGAGCACACACAAATGCCATATTTAAAGTTCTTTATAGTCACTAACCAAGAATTTAATACAATTTTAGATTGTGAAAATACCTTATATAGATCTTGGGGCTAGTGAAATGGCACTTCCCAGGCAGGCCTGGCAACTTGAGTTTGATCTCTACAACCCATCTAAAGTTGCCTAGTTGTCCTCCTCACTCCTATCCTTGTTCAGAGGCGCGGGCGCGCACACACATACACATACACACACACACACACACACACACACACACACACACACACACACACACTTTAAATTTTTTAAAAAGGAATTTAAGACCATTGAGCTAAGCTCCTTCTTCTTTGTTGGGAAGGACACCATGTCCTGGTTCAGTGGTTCTCAACCTGTAAGTCATGACCACTTTAACCATCAGAAAACACATATTTTCCATGGTCTTAAGAACTGAAACCAGCTCCTCTATCCATCTCTGGGAGGTCACCATGAGAAACTGTATTAAAGGGTCACAGCACGAGGAAGTCTGAGAACCACCGCCCTAGCTTTATCTTTCACTTACAAATATGCCTTTCTTCTTCCTCTGCCTTTGTTTTGCAGAGCTAATGACAGAAGGGTGAGCTTCAAGAAACACTTAAAATTGCTCAGTATATAAAGGTGGTGGTCAGCCAATATGGAAGTATACAGATCTATACAGTCAGTACCTGGGAGGTGGAGACTAGAAAATCAGGGCTTTAAGGCCAGCCTTATTTAAAGAATGGGGTCTAGCCTTGTCTGGACAACAAAACAAAACCCAATAAAAATAGTATTTTTAATTTTTTTCTCATAAATTAATATATTTCAAAACACGGAGGAAGAAAATAGTCATGTAGGTAGGATATTTCATGCTTTTGTTAGAATATATACAAGAATATTCATTTGCTTCACACTTTGATAAAAGCTTGGAATTTTTAAAAAATTGTTTTTTAACTATTACCAGTAAAATTTGTTCAAATGGGTAGTAATTTCCTACAGAATGACCATTTTTTCCCTTTTACATTTTTTTCTCATACAATCAGTATATAATATATTCATCAAACTTAAGAATGTGCCTGGACTGCATTTCTTTCTCTGAGACAGATAATTCTTCAGTTCGAAAGCCAGGTGGTTTATAGCTAGCTCATCAGCAGGATATGCAAAGAAACTCAGGTCTGCTGTACTGATATTCATCACAAGAAATGAACACATCTATTGAATGGTCTGACACAAAATAAACACAGAACATTATCTAGCAGAGGATCACAATGACCTAGTTTTATAAAAAAATAAAGATCGAGCACAATGTAACTCTGCTGAAATAGCAGGGAGTCCATTATCTTGCTCCTTACAATGGTTTCTTTCAGCCAGTGTTCTCTTTTAGGATAAACACAAAGCCAATGGGCTCGAATAGTTTTTCGAGACAGGGTTTCTCTGTGTAGCCCTTGCTGTCTTAGAACTCACTCTGTAGACCAGGCTGGCCTCGAACTCAAAAATCCACCTGCCTCTGCCTCCCAAGAGCTGGGATTAAAGGCGTGCGCCACCACTGCCCGGCTGGATCCAACAATTTTATGGCTCAGTTCCCGCGAGCGATTACCTTTGCTTGCCTCCGGGTTACAGGGGACAGAAATAACCAGACAGTGTCTCCAGTGGGTCCCATGGTTAAACAGAGATCAGAAAAGCTTACTTACAGGATTACAGATTTATCACGAAGGCCGCAAGCAACGCACACAGCGTTAAGCCAAGTTCAAAGACGCCAGCACAACTTGACTCCGGTCTTTGTCTGTGACCCGGAAGTACTAAGATTTTTCTGGCCGGATGGACTACCGAAGTGTTGGTCATCATTAGTTTCAGCGCTCCCCCTGCTGTGCAAGGCATAGACTGTTAGCGTCAGCTCCTCCCTCAAAACAAGACGGGCTCTAAAAGATGCGATGAAGGGGAGGTGGGTTTGGAAAGGATACGAATGGAATATTGGGTTGGGCTTCGGATTCCATCTCTAGCATTGAAAAGTTTGTACTGAGTTTGAAGGGCTCGGTTTTTTGCTGGTGGCAGCAGACAGAGATATGCCGCGGTGGAGTTCCGTGCCTGAGAAAGCGGGAAAGCGGCAAAGCGCAAAGCGCAAAGCGGCAACATGGCGCTTTGGCGACACAAAGCAGTTGAGTGGGGCCGACCGTGGGATACTGTTAGCGTGGATGCGATCAGACATCAGTGGTTTGGGTTTGGGTTGGGTTGGGTTGGGTTGGTTTGGTTTGGTTTTCCGACACAGGGTTTCTCTTCGTGTAGCCCAGGCTGGCCTGGAACTCAGAGATCTGCCTGCCTCTGCCTCCTGAGTGCTGGGATTAAAGGCATGCGCCACCACCCTCGGTTCCCCTCTATGTTTTTTGTAAGTAGATCAGGGATCGGAGGTCCTTAAAACCTGTGTGAACAGAGATATCAGGTATGATTGACGGAAAACCCTCCTGTGACAAGCATCTTTGAGATCCTGGACAGCTCTATGCATGCTAGAAAAACAGTCTACCCAACTGAACTTTGTCACCAGCCCTCTCTTTCCTGATTCAAACAAACAAACAAACAAACAAACAAACAAACAAAAAAAACTAAAAAGAAAAAGAAAAATGTACGTGGATTGTATGCGCAAGTATGTGTTCGTCTCTTACAAACAGAACTATGGAGAAGCAGCTGTAAGTGGAGATTCTGTTTCTTCCAGAGTTCCACAGCTGTTTTGGGCACTGTCATGTTTACAACACTCTCTCACAGATGTTACATTTTATGAAAAGTGACTCATTCGGGTGGTACTGCATATCTTCGACTAGGAAGAAACCCCAGAGGGTGAAATGGTTACATAAGTCGGCTTCACTCACAACCTGAAATATTTGAGCAAAATATTCTTGGGACGAAAAAAAAAGGCAACCTGATATTTCTATGCTTAAAGAAAGTAGAAGGACCAATGGTTTCATATTCTTTTTTTAAAACTTGTTACTATTTTACATGACCAGTGAGACTGGGTGCCACAATACTTGTGTGGAACTTGGAGGTTAGCTTGTGATGGTCACTTTTCTGCTTCCACCGTTGTGGTTCTAGGGATCAAATGCAGGTTAACGGGCGTCTTGGCATGATCCTTTTACCCACTGAGCCATCTTCCTGCCCAGATTTCAGATCTTTTTATTACGGTTGAGATAAGGGTATGGGGGTGTTTCATTTAGCTAGATCTTGTTTGACTTGCGAATGTTTGCAAGAATCTCTTCCTTTGTGTCTTGGTCCCACCCGCTGTTGTACTTGTTTAATTAAAAAAAAAAAAAATAGAGTTTTTTTTCAAAGTTTAATTTTTCATGTTTACTATCAGTGCTTGGTGGAGCTAAATAAATAAATAATAAAGCAAAACAAAACAAAACAAAAAAACAAGTACCAGTGGTTTTTTGTTTTGGTTTTGTTTTTGGTTTTTGGTTTTTTGGTTTTTCAAGACCCAGTGTTTTTTAATAAATACGAATTTACTCCCCCTACAAAATGACCAAGTAGAACACAATTTTAGGAGATAACAACACCATTAGCATAATTCATCAAAATGAAAAATGAATACCAATTGTGCACACTTGAAATTATGCAGACTATTTTACCTTTATTGGGTAAAACTTTGCAGCTTGCAGAAATTTCCCATCTTTAAAAAGACAAATCCAGCCGAGCAGTGGTGGTGCACGCCTTTAATCCCAGCGTTTGGGAGACAGAGGCAGGTGGATTTCTGAGTTCAAGGCCAGCCTGGTCTACAGAGTGAGTTCCAGGACAGCCAGGGCTACACAGAGAAACCCTGTCTCAAAAAAAAAAAAAAAAAAAAAAAAAAAAAAAAAAGTAAAAAGACAAATCCAAAGCTGCATAATAACATTAAACTACAAAATTCAGTTCGGAAAAACAGGGAATTGTTATTCAAATTTGGCATTAAGAATGTTTTAATCTGTTAAAAAAAAATGCAACGAGTGTGTTGAGACAGGTGGGGGGGAAAGGGACTGACAACTGATGGGTTCAACATGTTGAAAATACTCAGTTATGCAAAGGCAAAAAAAAAAAAAAAAAAAGCCAAGAGAAAGAATGTATTGTAAATCACAGCCTTTCTGGGTCTGGATATGGCATTCATGCTTAGAATCACAGCACTGGGAAGATGAAGCTGGCAAAAGAGTTTGAGGCCAATCTGAGTTCTACGGAGAGGTCCTGTCTACAAATAAACATACAGGGTTCCTTCTGCAAGACAGACAGATATGCTGTCCTTACATTAGCTCTAACAGGAAGGAGGTCCTTTTGAAGATCGCTTGTTTATGGAAACTTTTATAAAACAGAATTATTGACTCCTCGTGATTCATCTTTTACTAAAGCAATATCCTAAGAGCCAATGTACTGTTCTCAAAGCTCATCCATCTTTTGGCTTCTCAGCTAGCTGGGAAAGAAAGTCAGTGAGCAGAATCATAAAAGTTCAGAGTTACAGAGTTAGAGAAATAAGGCTGTAGAGTGCTTGCTAGCATGTGCCAACCCCTAGGTTGGAGCCTCAGCTCTGAAGAAACTGGGTGCATGGCAAATCCTCGTCAGCCCAGATGCCTAGAGGTTAAAACAAAGGCTGTTTTCAATATGCACAGTTTTAGCTACGTCTTTAATTTTTCTAATCTTCACTTTCCTACTATGAAAATAAAGAAGAAAAGCTCATAGTTGATATTTCTTGTCAAAGATTCTTGCCTTGAAGAAAGGGGTAGTGAGAGCTTCTTTAGTGTATGTATTAGTGCCTTATAGAATGTCCAGTTGAATAGCACTGAGCTGTGTAAACTCTTAGAGAGCCAGGTCAGCACAGTGCTGTTTGGTTTGTTGGTTGGTAGGCTCTTAACTGTTTCAATTTTGAGCAGACTTCTTGCCCTGAAAACCCAAATTATCCTAGTTTTCTGATTTAAATAAATATTTTGTTGTTTATTGATTCATGTAGATAGGTGTATGTGTCTGTGTGTGTGTCTGTGTGTGTGTGTCTGTGTGTGTGTGTCTGTATGTGTGCATGTATGTGTGTCTTATGTGTGTCTATGTGTCTTTATGTGTGTCTCTGTGTGTTTGTGTGTGTGTGCACATGCATGTGTGTGTATCCCCTCATGCTACAGTTTACTTATGCAGGACAAAGGACAACTTACAGATGTTAGTTCTCCCACCATGTGGATTCTGGGATTGAACGCAGGTTGTCAGACTTGGTGACAAGTGCCTTAACTTACTGGGCCATCTCACAAACTCAGAGAGTTTCACCTGTGTCTGCCTTCTGTGAGCTGGGATTAAAGCACTTGTATCTCCACTGCCTGGCCCAAGACCTGTTTTCAAAGAAGGAATCTCAGTGGCTACCTTTATTTTCATTAACATGGACTATTAATATTGATTTTTTTTTTTTTAGTATAGAAATAGAGTTTATTTAGGGCATGGTGAAAGACCTCCGAGCTGGGGAGACCCTCACTCAAGTGTCGGGATGGCGCAAACCCCCAAGAACTCACGAAAGACCGTCCTTGCTGCAATCACATGAGGTTTATTCGAGGGGTGGGGGGCCAGTGCACTGGGGTCGGACTCGTAACCTACACAGAGGCAGAGGAGTTCGGCCCTGAGCAGCTGAAGTCAGGGGTATTTAAAGAAAAAGCCATGAAGCAAGGAAATTCTATGTGTCATGGGAAGATATAGAATGTCCTAAGTTCATCACTCCCGCGGCTAGCTGTTTCCTGAGACAAAAGGTGTAGATTAGCCATTCATTTCTGCAGTCAGCTATTCCCTGAGACAAAAGGTGTGGATTAGCTATTTCCTGGGACAAAGATATGGGTTGTTGTGATATCAACCCTGCTGTTAACTATTTTCCCGGGACAAAAGGATGTATGTTAGCCATTAGGCGGTGGAATATGGCTATGTTATCTCTGGCTTTAATTTGCTAAGGTTGGTCTGACTTCCCTATAATGGGCTCAGGTCTTTCAATGGGGAGGGGAGTTAAGAGGGTAGTAGAGGCAGAGAAAGGCAGAGAGAGGAAGAGAGTAGAGAAGTAGAGAGGTGGAGGCCGGCCATGACCACGTGGAGAGAGGGGGGAAGGGAATGGGGAGAGGTAAGAGATAAGAGATGTAAGAGAGAGGCAAGAGAAAGAGATAAGAGCTAATATTGATATTTATTAAAGGTGTTTAATGATAGTCTGTCTCTACACTACCACAGGATGGTTGTGAATAATGGACAGCTTTCTTCAGCTTTTGCTTTATCTTATAGTCTCTACTATTTAGTAGGAGGGAAAAAAAAAAAAAAAAACACAAAAATATGTCCAGATGTAATCGCGTATGAATGGGAGAGAGAGTCCAGATTGCCGTCATCTCTCCTCCCGAACTGCTGACTGCTGTGTGGGACAGAATTGCTATTGCTAGCAAAACATGCTTTCCTTCCACAAGCCTTGTCAAGCTCACTCTTTACTACACTGCAGGATGAATGGCCCTGTTCTGTTAAGTGACTTCTGTCTCAGTCTATTCTGCAGATTCCCTCCTTATTGTTTCTCTTCCTTTAAGAGAACAGCCTTGTCTTACTTTAAGACAGGAAGTGTCTTGATGTAAATTAAAATAAGAATATAGGAGCTGCCAATTCCGTTTCCACCCGAAATCTGGCATTTTCCCTGGACTGCTATAGATATCACTGACAGTGCGTGGCTGATAATCAAAACATGCCAAGTGATGTTGAAATAAAAAGTGGGGCTACGGTAGCACACTCAGACACACTCTCATTGTGTGCCCCGGCTTCCTGGAAGCCTGTCTTTTTTTTTTTTTTGGTTTTTCAAGACAGGGTTTCTCTGTGTAGCCCTGGCTGTCCTGGAACTCACTCTGTAGACCAGACTGGCCCCGAACTCAGAAATCCACCTACCTCTGCCTCCCAAGTGCTGGGATTAAAGGCGTGCACCATCAACGCCTGGCTTGGAAGCCTGTCTTGATCTGCAGATTTCAAATCATAGTATAAGACTCCAGACCTAGACAAGCTAGTTCTGTTTGGCATTTTTCTTTTTTAAGGTTTGTTTTCCTTTTTTCTCCCTCCTCCCCTGTCTTCTTTGGATTGGGATAAAACCCAAGGTCTTGCTCACTCAGTTCATGTACATAAAATAATTAAATCTAAAAAAAAAAAAAAAAAAAAAAAAAGGCATTTTAAAAAGGAAGAGCACACTATCAGAGGTCATTTTCTTACCTTCTTTGTGAAGCTAAATATTGATATTTTAGGGGCTAGACACAGAAATCCCCAACTCAGGCTGCAGAAAGGTAACAGTTGTAAATTCCATTCCAAGTCAATATTTCAAACTATGAAACCAGAAAGAAGATTGCAAGTTTGATACCTGCCTTAGCCAGGGCTTGTCTCTTGGCCTTTCTCCTGGCCCCATGAGGAAAATAGAATGCAGAGAAAAATATGGAATAAGTAAACTCTTTTTAGATCAAATAAATTCCCACTGTATCTGGCTGTGGTCTTTATCTTGAATTCTAGCACTGGGGAGGCAGACATGGGTAGATTTCTGTGGGGTCAAGGCTAGCCTGGTATACATAACATGTTCAAGACCAGCCACAGCTATCTAGTGAGACTCTGTCTCAAAAACAATAAAAGAAACTCCTATACTTCCTCTATATTTCTACAGCTTTGTTCTAAGCTTGTGAGAACCTGTCTTTGCAATTACTGAGCATGCTTTGAGCCAAGCACTAAAGAGCCACTTTTTGAGGATTTCTTCACAGCAACTTTTATGAGTCTGTATTATTTTATTTCTGTCTTTATGCATATACACATGTTAAGGATTGGGGGATTATGGCCCACAAAGGCCACCGTGCTGTTACCTCCTCAGCCTTCTCTCTATCCCCATTACTGCTACGTTATGCTTCAGGATACGAAGGGTAAGAAAGCAGGCTTCGAAGAAACAAGTGGCATCTTCAATATGTCACAGTCAGGAAGCAGTGGGACTGGGGTTTGAAAGTGAGGAGGGAGTCCAGAGCCTACTGTATTGTCTGGTGTTTAAAGTACACCAGTGTGCTAGTTGTTTTAACACTTACAAAGAAATTAAGCCTGAGAAATTGCTCCTGACCCAACACTGAACAAAGTCACAAGACCTTAAAAGTGAGGGGACTACTTTCTGGGTGGGGCAAAAAACCAACTGGTCCATAAGTAGCTGGTGACATTCTTGAATGTGTGCCGCCTTCTCTTTCCCAAATTGTCCTAGTGAGGTATGGGAGACACACAGGAAGATCAGTTTGCAAGTCCTTTTATGAGCAGACTCTGATCTCAGCACAGAGGGAGCAGATATCATTTCATTTCTATTTGATTTCTTTTGCCTTTTTGTTTGGGGCTTTTTGTTTGGTTGTGTTGTGTTGTGTTTGTTTGTTCATTTTAATGTAAAAAGAAACACTTTTTCTTTCTCCCAATGTCACTGCCTCAAAAACAGAATAACATATTTAAATTCCTCGAATTAGCTGGCACTTCTATCCAAGACAGATTTTTCAGTGCCAGCTCAATAAGAATGTTATCGTGAAGGTTTTGCTCAGCTCAGCTCGTCAGTTCCTGAACTCACGTCTTTCCAGCGTGTCTTCCTCATCCCAGTTCTAAGGCCTGCTAAACCCTACTCCACTTGCAGATTTCAAGTGTGGTAACTCTCTCCCTCTTTCTTTCTTTCTTTCTTTCTTTCTTTCTTTCTTTCTTTCTTTCTTTCTTTCTTTCTTTCTTTCTTTCTTTCTTTCTTTCTTTCTTTCTTTCTTTCTTTCTTTTTTTTACCGAGACAGGGCTTCTCTGTGTATCTGTGTAGCCCTGGCTGTCCTGGAACTCACTCTGTAGACCAGGCTAGCCTCAAATTCAGAAATCCACCTGCCTCTGCCTCCCAAGTGCTGGGATTAAAGGCGTGTGCCACCACTGCCCGGCTCTCCCCACTTTCATCCAAAGAGTTTTTTTTCCTAACTCATTTCCCAAACTGCTACCAGATGATTTTCGACAAAAACAAAGATTTGGTATGACATTCCTTGCTGAAAACATTTTTACTCGCTCCCAACTGGCAGTGTAATAGAATCCAAACCCTTAAGAACATTCAAAGACCTTCCTCAGAACACTCCTTTAGGTTCTGTCTTCCTTCCAGCCAGACCAAAACAAGTCCACTCCTTGGAATACACCAAAGAGTATTTTCATTTATCTTAAGTGCATAGCATTAGGCAGTAAATGACATGATAAGTATGAAGGAAGCCAGACATGTCTCTATTAGAGGAAGGGGTGCATCTGGACGGAGCTGCTGGGAAGGTACAAACCAACAGGAGCTGTTAGTCCAGCACCGACTTCCATCTTCCATTCTTTTTTTTGTTCTCCCCCTCTCTCTTTCCCTCTCTCTTTCTCTCTCTCTTCCCCATCCTCCCTTCTTCCTGCCCTTCCTTTGTCAAGATTTAGCAATGTACTAAGCCTACCTGGCCTGGAACTCCCTAAATACCCAGGTAGGCCTTGAACTCATTGGGATCCCCCTTTCTTCCCCCTCACCCGAGCTTCAGGATTATAGTGTACACCATCTTCAGCTTCAGTTTAAGCTCCTGTCACATGCTGGAGGCCCTAGATTTTATCCTAAGCAGTGGTAACAGCACAAAAATGTCTTTTGTTTCCCTTGGGTAAATAAACAGGGTATTTCGTAAAACCTTGGTATGCCTTGACCTCTTCCAAGGGACTGTTCATGCAAAGGGCAGCAGAATACTCTACTAGTGCCAAACATCTTGAGTACATTCTGGGGTGTGGTATATAGTTCACGTCTGATAATTAGCGGAGAATGACCTAAGTTGTGCCCCACCCCCACCCTGTGCACACATGTGTAACCACACGAGCACAATTGAGCACATACACATATGCTCAGTTTCTCTGAATTCTTTCTTCAACGAAAAAGAAATCTCGTGAAAATGGTACTCTCTCTGAGTGTGGTAGCTCATGCATGCAATCCCAGCACTGAGGAGGTGGAGGACTGGGAATTCAGGAGTTTGAGGTCAGCCTAGATTACAGGAAACTTGGTCTTATCTTGATGGCAACAAATGTTTGTTGATGATTGACCTCTGGGTCATGGATCTGTGGCTTTCATCCAAGTTTCTGTCATGTTAATAGATTGTTTATTATTTCTCTTTCTGTTTCTTCCTGTTATCCAATCATAGGCAAGACACACATTCTTTCAAGGGCCCATGATTTTAAATGCCTGTTTGGGCTTTCTTTCTTTCTTTCTTTCTTTCTTTCTTTCTTTCTTTCTTTCTTTCTTTCTTTCTTTCTTTCTTTCTTTCTTTCTTTCTTTCATATATGTGTCGATGTCTTCAGACACACCAGAAAGGGCATTGGATCCCATTACAGATGGTTGTGAGCCACCATGTGGTTGCTGGGAATTGAACTCAGGACCTCTGGAAGAGCAATCAGTGCTCTTAACCACTGAGCCATCTCTCCAGCCCTCTTTTCTTCTCTTTTCTTTTCTCCTCTCTTCTTTCTTTCTTTCTTTCTTTCTTTCTTTCTTTCTTTCTTTCTTTCTTTCTTTCTTTCTTTCTTTCTTGGCTAACTATGTTGCTTTGGCTTGCCTAGAACTCTCTATCTACATAGACCAGGCTGGCCTTCATCTAACTTACAGAGATCCACTTGTCCCTGCCTCCTGAGTGCAGGGGTTAAGTGCATGCATTTCCATGACTGGCTGAAGGCCTTTGGTTTTAGTAGGCTAAACAGTCTGCTGTTGAGTTTCTTTTTCTCCAGTGGGCGTGCACAAAAGTCAACAGCATCAAATCTTCTCTGTCACAAAGTAGGTTACAGTCCATGCTCCCTTCAGGGTCTGTTAAGAACACATCTCTTCCGTGGTTTGGGAAAACCCATATCCCTCAATGTTACAAAACTTTAACTCAACCTCTCGACCTGCACCACACAGTCTGCTAGAAGGAAGCATTGTGTTTGAGATAACACAAGGTCTCATGGTAGTGTAGGCTGTTCTGTCTCTAGAAGTCCTGATCCTCCTGAGTACTGAGACAGCTAAAACCAAAGCTTCCCTCCCTCTGTGGCCACACTTTGTCTCCTGCCACATTCTGACCAGATGTCCTCTCCCTGAAGTCCTCTGGGTTTTATAGACTATTTTTTCACTAGACTCTCTGTCAAAAATCTTATAGTAAACTGTGTTTATTCAGAAAAAGAGTTTCAAGCTTTACCATCCACTCAATCCTGACTAGATCAGAAGCCAGTGTGTTTAATTCAGTAAATTCCTGTCTGCTCCAGAATTGGACAGATGCTTAAGTGTGTGAATAAATGTAACCGAGGAATCTGATAGCTTGGGCCCTCCACAGCAACTGAATCCCTGAATATGCCCCTTCACATTCTCAGGCAACCAGACCACGGCTGTCAAAGACAGTTTCTGCAGCTTGGCTCTGTCCCAAGCATTTTCCACACGTTTCTAACAGATTCCGGCGGTCCTATCCCTGTCTACGCTACTCCTTGGCAGCTATTTTAGTGGCAAGTCAAATGTTTTATGATTATAAATATCTTTATTAGATTTTATTACAGTCAGAATTATTTACTGACCTTCCAGCAGCACAAACGGTTTTAGACAGAAACAGTAGGTATTTCCTGTTTTCAGTCTAAAACCCTCATTCTGGCATTATTAAGCTCTTCCAAATTGAGAAAACCTACATCTCAGTGAAAAGTCACTGCAAGCTAAGACGGTTGACCTGCCTGCTTAATAAATGACGACATTTCCTTTAAATGTGAGTTTGAAGACCTAACATCTGCTTGCTACGCATCTTCCTTTCTTGTTTCAGCCCAGTGTGACTCCTTTTTACTGCCTAGTTCACCTGAGAGACTCTCAAAAGTACACGCACGAGCGTATGTGCGTAAATAAATGCATGTGCCTACGTGCATGTTATGTTTGTCTTGATATAGCTCTACTTACTTAGACCAAGGGACATTTTTATGTCTTCTTTTGTATGATTTCCCCTTTTTCTTTTACTCACCAAAAATGAGTAAATAAATATAACCAGACATGATGGAATGGACGACATAAGGTTTTTTGTTTTATTTCTTAGAAGGTGTATGTGTACGTGTGTGTGTGTGTGTGTGTGTGTGTGTGTGTGTGTGTGTGTGTCTTGTTAAGTTGCACAGGGTGGCCTTGAACTCCTAGAGATCTGACTACTTCTGCTTGCAGATGCTGGGATTAAAGGTATGTACCAATACACATGGTTTAACTTTTTAGGTATGTGAGTTCAAGGTTAGCTCTGGTCTACAAAGTATGTTCCAGGGGCTATAAAGAGAAATCCTGTCTCAACAAAACAAAACAGATAAAAATGTCTGTGGGGCTGGGCTGGAGAGATGGCTAAGTATTTAAGGGCATTTGTAGCTCTTATAGAAAACCCGGCTTCTCAGCACCCACAGAATGGCTCACAAACATCTCTACCTTCAGTTCTGGGAATTGAACATCCTCTTCTGACCTCCAGGGCATGAGGAACACATGGTTTATAACATGCAGGTAAAACACCCACACACATACAATAAATACATCTTTTTTTTCTTTTAAACATTTTATTTATTTATTATATTTCTATGAGTACACTGTAGCTGTTTTCAGACACACCAGAAGAGGTCATCAGATCCCATTACAGGTGGTTGTGAGCCACCATGTGGTTGCTGGGAATTGAACTCAGGACCTCTAGAAGAGCAGTCAGTGCTCTTAACCACTGAGCCATCTCTCAGCCCCCAATAAATACATCTTTAAAAACATTTAAAATCATGTACGTGCTGGGATTGCTAACACATGCTTTTAATCCCAGCACTTGGGAGGCAGAGGCAGGAGGATCCTTAGGAATTCAAGTCAGCCTGGTCTACATAGTGAATTTTAGGACATCCAGGGCTACAGAGTGAGTGAGACCTTGTCTCAAAATAAATAGGCATGAGGGACTAGAGAAATGGCTCAGCTGTTAAGAGCACTGGATGCTTCTCTAGAGGACACAGATTCAATTTCCAGCACCCACATGGCCCCTCACAAGTGTCTTGTTCCGGGAGATCCATGGCACCCGGCATGTATATGGTACACATATTTATGCATGAAGGCAAAATAAAATAAATCTTTTTTAAAAAGGAGACATGAAACTGTTTAGGGGAATAGAGGACTAAATGGAGAAAGGACAGATGTATTGAGACTCCCCAGAGAAATAGAACCAAGAGAATTAATATATATTAAAGTGCTTTATTAGGTTAGCTTACTCAATGCAGTCGGAGTAGCCCAACAATGGCTTTCTCCTGCTGGAGAGGCTGAGAAACCAGCAATATATGTTCAGACCAGAAGCCTGAGTACCTCAATAGTCCCAGTCTGGAAGCAAAGGCTGGGAGGATTCCTGGAGCCCTCTGGTCCTCAGTCCACGTTGGGAACTTGAGAGTGCTGGTTCTAATATCAGCAAAGGATGGCAATTCTCTGCAGTAACAGCCAGATGAACTCGCCCTGGAGAGCCCAGGCACTCAGACAAAAGCAACATTTCTTTCTTCCACCATAGCATCACCTTTTGTCCAGCTTACCACTGGAAGATGCTACATTTAGGTGGCTCTTCTCACTTCATATAATCTATTATGAAAATGCCAGGCAGAGGGCATATGCCTTTAATCCCAGCACCCTGTGAGCTTGATTCCACACTGGTCTACAAAGTGAGTTCTAGGACAACCAGAGATACATAATGAGACCTGCCTGGTAAAAAACCAGAAAGTTTAAAAGGAAGGAAAGGAAGAAAGCCCCTTAGAGCAGCACCCAGCAGTAGCTGTTTGCTGGTTCCAGATCCAGTCAGGCCTACAGCCATGATCCACCATCACAACCATCGAATTACCTTACATCACACTTAACTTCCAAATGAAAACAGTAACAAAGTCATAATTCTGCCTAATATGCTATGCCCTATGCACACAACTGAAACCGCAGGCTGGCCTTCAGTCCTAGTCATTGTAATAATTTCCTTGTTTCTAGGCTTTTGCCATAGCAGAAACAGGGTTTTTCTGTAATACAAACCAGAAAATTTTTGCTTAAAAATCCTTCCTCAATGGGGCTGCAGATATGGCTCAGCAGTTAAAAACATTGGCTTCCCTTCCAGAGAAGCTGGGCTGGATTCCCAGCGCCCCACATGGTGGCTCACAGCCATCTGTAACTCCAGTCCCAGGGAATCCAACTCTCCCTTTTGTCCTCTGCAGACACATACATGACACACATGCAGGCAAAATATCTATCCATCCATCCATCCATCCATCCATCCATCCATCCATCCATCCATCCATCTATCTATCTATCTATCTATCTATCTATCTATCTATCTATCTATCTATCTATATTTAATTAAAAATAAACCTTCAACTGCCTAAATAATCTAATGTCATGCTCACAACCTCACTGAACTTCATTCTTTCTTTTCTCTTTTAAAAAAGTATTTGCATTTTTATTTGTTTGCTTATTGTGAGGTGGAGTACAACATGCCATGCATATGGAGGTCTGAGGACAACTTTCAGAAATCGGTTCTCTTCTCTCCTTCTACCACTAGGTCCTGTGATCAAACTCAGGTCTTTCTTCAGGCTTGGCACCAATCACCTTTACCCACTAATCCATTTATTTATTTATTTATTTATTTATTTATTTATTTATTTATTTATTTAGTTTTTTGTTTTGTTTTGTTTTTCGAGACAGGGTTTCTCTGTGTAGCCCTGGCTGTCCTGGATCTCACTCTGTAGACCAGGCTGGCCTTGAACTCAGAAATCCACCTGCCTCTGCCTCCCAAGTGCTGGGATTAAAGGCGTGCGCCACCACTGCCTGGCCATTTATTTTTTTAAATATTTTTAAAAATATATGTTTTGCCTGCATGTTATGTGAGCACCAAATGCATGCAGTGCCTGCCGTGACCAGAAGAGGGCAGCAGATACCACAAGGCTAGAATTACACAAGGTTGCGAGCCATGATGTAGACTTGGGATCCTTTATAACAAGCCAGTGCTCTTAACCACTGTGCAGTCTCTTCATCCTCCCACTGATGGACCTTGCTAGTCCCTTTCCTATATTAGTATTGCCCAGCTTTTCAAATCATACTCTTAAAAAATTTGAATTACGTCTATCTATCTATCTATCTATCTATCTATCTATCTATCTATCTACCTACCTATCCACCTACCTCCTATCTTGTGCTTGTCTGAGAGCATGCACCATGGAACACTTGTGGATTTAAGGACAACTTTATCAATTCTCTCCTTCTACCACGTGGGTCCTGGGGTTCAATCTCAGGTCCTTAGGCTTGGCAGGAAGTACATTACCGACCAAGAACCATCTTGCAAGCCCACCTTCAACTTGTTCTTGACTTGCTGAGAGTCTTACTGTTTTTGGATGCAGTAGGCTCGTGTTTGCTGTTGTCACTTTGAACTGCTTCTTCCTCCAGTTAATTTTTCAACAGTCCCTCTCTGTCTCAAATATTAAAATTTAAGCAGGCCTTTAATCCCAGCTCTTGGGAGGAGAGGCAGGTGGATCTCTGTGAGTTCCAGACTAGCCTGGTCTACAAATTAAGTTCCAGTACAGCCAGGGCTGTTAAATAAAGAAACCCTGTCTTGAAAAAAAAAAAAAAACAAACAAAAAATAAACAAAAGAAAACAAATGAAAACTAAACCAAATAAACACAAAGAAAATTAGCCATCTCCAGTCCCCTTCCTTTGTCCTCCTCTTCTCCTTTTCTACAGTCCTTACCATCATTTAACACAATATATAATTTTCTTAATGTAATTTTTTTACTAAAAAAAAAAAAAGCCAAAACCAGAAACAACCCTGAAAAGGTTCATCAAGATGGCTCAGCAGGGAAAGGGACCCACTGCCAAGCCCGGTGAACTGAATACAATCCCTGGGCCCCACATGGTGGAAGGAGAGACCTACTCCTCCTGAAAGTTGTCCTGTGACCTCTATATGCATGCTGTGGCATGCAGACAAACACACTAATCAAATGTAATTTACAGCTACTTAATTTTTTTTTAACCACATCTCTGTCTGCTAGAATCTAACATTTGTGTGTGTGTGTGTGTGTGTGTGTGTGTGTGAGAGAGAGAGAGAGAGAGAGAGAGAGAGAGAGAGAGAGGGAGAGAGAGACAGAGGTTGTCTCATTTAGGTGAGGAAGGAGGATCTCCAGGATGAAGGCAGCCTGGCAAAACACACAACCAGCTTAGGAAGGAAAGAAAAGGAAGAAGAGAGGAAAGGACTGGAGAAAAAGAAAAGATAGGGAGGGCATTTGCCTAACATTCACAAGGTCCCAGGTTCCATCCCCGGATCTACATAAACCAGAGTGAGGAGGCATGCCTGTAATCCCACTACTCGGAGGCTGAGACAAGAGGATTGCTTTTGAGGTCAGCCTGGGCTACATCATGAGTTCAAGATCAGCCTAAGATATCCAAACATAAAAACAAACAAACACCCCCACAAAAACCTGAGATTGAACGCTTAACACAGAAAATTTGATCCAACGTAAAACTGATTAATTTCTGTCCTGTATATATGTTTTTTTGAGACAGGGTTTCTCTATGTATTCCTGGTTGTCCTGGAACTGACTCTGTAGACCAGGCTGGCATCGAACTCACAGAGATCCACTTGCCTTTGCCTCCTGAGTGCTGGGGAAAAAGGTGTGTGCCACTACTGCCTAGCTACTTTTTATCATAATTACAAAAAAATTCAAGTTAACTCAAAGCAAAGAAGTTTCAGTGAAATAAAAAATTAATTGCATTATATAAGCAATTGATGTGAAAATTATATGGTTATACTGACATTAATTCCAGAAGATATCTTTTATTTAGGTGTGATGGTTTATCCCTATCGCCTACTATTTGGAAGGCTGAGTCAGGGGGACTGCTGTGAGGTGAAAGCCAGCCTAGACTATACAGTGAGATACAAGCCATCTACAAGCCCTACCGAGTGATAGCCTATCCCAAGAAGTAGAATAAAAACAAAAACAGAAACTCAAAATCAAAATACAACAAAAGTAAAGGTATCTTCTAACCGAAAAGCCATTTATCTATATTGATATAACTCTGACTGCTGTATTAGCATTCCCATCATCCTCTGCTGTATTAGCATTCCCATCATCCTTAGGGCTGGGCCCTTAGCTTGTTATTAGAGTATGAATATGCTTAGCATATTCAAGACCCCTAATTTAATTCCTAACAGCACCTAAAAAAATACATTCTTGGCCTAAAATAGTTGGTCAAAATATTCAGTGCTTACTAGTGTCTTGGAAAAAGAAGGATCGAGAATGTAGCTGTTCTCAAGCTAGAGCTTAAGAGGTCAGGGCTATGATTACAGATCTGGAATTCTTTTAATGTACCATAATGGACCGTAAGTATTAAGGACAGAGACTTGACCTGTAGAGTAGATCATTTTTCACCTAACAGTTAGTGAATCACAAATGAACTCTCAAAAGCTTTGAGTAAGTGAGTCTATCAGTGTACCTAGGACTTGGACAGCTGTAGTACAAACACAAGCCCTTCCAAAAAAATGTCATAAAATGTAGTACTTTTTGGATTTATGTTCTTTATTCACCAAACTTAATTCTTAAACTTTTCTTTTTCATTTAAAATTTGCTTTTACAGATTTCCTTACTCTTCATCCACAAGATCATCATGGAAGTCTCAAAGGAAATGTTATTTGAAGAACTGGACAACTATTCCTATGACTTAGAATATTACTCCCAGGAGCCGGACACAGAGGAGAAGGTGTACCTGGGAATCGTTCACTGGATCTCTCTGCTCTTATATGCCCTAGCATTTGTTCTGGGAATTCCAGGAAATGCCATCGTCATTTGGTTCATGGGATTCAAGTGGAAGAAGACAGTCACCACTCTTTGGTTCCTCAATCTGGCCATTGCAGACTTCATCTTTGTTCTCTTCCTGCCCCTGTACATTTCCTATGTGGCCTTGAGTTTCCACTGGCCCTTTGGCCTATGGCTCTGCAAGGCTAATTCCTTCATTGCCCAGCTGAACATGTTTTCCAGTGTTTTCTTCTTGACAGTGATTAGCCTGGACCGCTACATCCACTTGCTCCATCCTGGCTTGTCTCATCGGCACCGAACCCTAAAGAGCTCACTGGCTGTTGTTATATTTGTCTGGCTGTTGGCGTCTCTGCTTGGAGGTCCTACCTTGTACTTCCGGGACACCATGGAGGTCAACAACCACATTATTTGTTATAACAATTTCCAGGAGCAAGAGCTCACCTTGATGAGACACCATGTTCTGACCTGGGTGAAGTTCCTCTTTGGCTACCTCTTCCCTCTGCTGACAATGAGCACCTGCTACTTGTGCCTCATCTTCAAGATGAAGAAGCGAAACGTTCTGATATCCAGTAAGCATCTCTGGATGATCCTGTCTGTGGTCATTGCCTTCATGGTTTGTTGGACTCCTTATCACCTGTTTAGTATTTGGGAACTCAGCATTCATCACAACAGCTCTTTCCAGAACGTGCTAGAGGGTGGAATCCCTCTCTCTACTGGCTTGGCCTTCCTCAATAGCTGCTTAAACCCCATCCTTTACGTTCTAATAAGCAAGAAGTTCCAAGCTCGCTTCAGGGCCTCTGTTGCTGAGGTACTAAAGCGTTCGCTGTGGGAAGCCAGCTGCTCTGCTATAGTCAGTGAACAACTCAGGAGCGCTGAAACCAAGAGCCTGTCTCTCCTGGAAACCGCCCAATGAGTATGGTGTTCCCAGAAAATCAGTGCAAAGTCTTCATGTGAGCCTCATAACAAATCTTTTCAGATTAGGTTTTGTTCTGATCGAAACTGATCATGTTTTTGTTCAGTTACATTTTTGCGTGAGTATAAAAGGTAGGATTTCTTCCTTGCAATTTAAATCCTGAATCTTTCTGGCTGCCCTCTGGTGGCGGTTCTGATACTAACAGCCTAAACGTTTTCCCCACTGTTTTAGCCTGCGTCTATTAATGTACTGCAATGTATGTATCAGATTAAGTAATTTTTATAGTGTATGCCACATTATATTAATTATCTCTGTTGAGAAAGTATCAGGCTTGTTTCTTTTTTGTTTGCTTTTGGGTCATTTTGTGTATGCGTGCATGTTCATGTGTTTGTACATGTATGTAAACTGTAATTGAACCATGTGTTTCTCATGGAGACACCCATCTTATTTTTTTTAAGGCCAGGTCTTTCACTTGCCAAGAGCTCGCTAACAAGGCTAAAATAGCTAGCCAGCAAGTGCCAGAGATCTGCCTAGCTCCGCCGCAACACTGAGATTGTCAGTGCAGGGCACCGTGCCAGGCGTTTTCTAGTGAGTGTTCCCGGAGTTGAACTCAGGTCTTCCCTGAATGCACTTTGGCTAAGCTGGGCCAGCTCTCCAGCTCTCTCATCAACACCTTTTCAGAAAAAAAAAAAACAAAAAAACCCCTTTTGTTTGAGGTAAGGTCTCACTATATAGCCTAGGCTGGCCTCAAGCCTCCATAAACAAATTGAATATATATATATTTTAACAGCATAAATACATATATATTCAAATTTTTAATAATTTATAAAGCATTAGTTGGTTATGGATTTAAAATTTCCATTACTGTTAACTGTTTATATAATAAGTTGCTTAAAACTACCTTTTATTGTTAGTATAGCTCAATTCTGAGTTTCTGGCATATAAATAAGATGGGGTGACTTGATCCTGCTTCCTATGCTTTGAGCTTCGGGTAGATAATGATGCAAATGGCCTTAGCTTGGAATACTTGGACTCGTTAGTCATTAGATCTTATTGTCCTTCCTCTCATAACTGTTCCATGACCCTGTCCAGGGTCACCAGACTTCTAAGCTGCAAGCAGCATGTGCTCTGCCATTGAGTCACAGCCACAGTCCTCTTACGGTTATGAATGTCACTCACCCAGCATTGTTTCCACCACATTGAATTGGTCAAAGCAAGACTAGACTGGCTCAGAATCAAATGGAGGGGACAGACTTCTTGTCCCTTTATGAATATATCTACAATTTTGTGTTCATTTTTAGTCCTCTAGAACATCATAGTTATGGAAAATTCTGGCTAAGTACAAGTGTGTAGATTACTATAAACACATTTCTAGATGGTATAGATGCTCTTCAGAGCATGCATTGCCGGCACAATTCTATCTTCTGTTCTTTTGTTTACAGGGACACGAGTATAAGATGGATAAAATGTGCCTTTATATCAGTGTTCTCCAGAATCTCCAAGCACTATGGAGCCCTAGAATACCAAGTGCTGCCCTCTGCCGGCCCTCATGGTTCTGATAGGGCCCTTTCTTTGTTCTCCTGGTTCTGCCAGGGCCCCTTCTCTGCTCTCCTGGTTCTGCCAGGCCCCCAGCCTGCTCTCCTAGTTCTGACAGGGCCCTTTCTCTGCTCTCCTGGTTCTGACAGGGCCCCTTCTCTGCTCTCCTGGTTCTGACAGGGCCCCTT
>CM052709.1:54995779-55086533 GCA_028551405.1 Uromys caudimaculatus | reverse complement strand
CCCCCCCCCCCCCCCCCCCCCCCCGGTCAAAGCACATTATCAAGGAGGTATGGGGAAAAGTTGAACTGTAGTTGTCCGTGTTCTACCTGTTCTGTGAGAAAATGGAGGACTTCAGTCTTTTGGCCTTTTAAGGTCACAAAGAAATTCAGCTCACACTAGGTCAACAATGCTAAAGCAACTTTAACCCGGGGACCTACTTTGTCATGTGAAAATCCTGGTAGCACAAACTTTTACCTGGCCTTTTCTTTTTCATAAGACTTGATGTGATTATACCAACGCAGGGCATGACACAGGTCAGCGGGTGGTGGCCCAGAGACTGCTTCAAATACTGCCACATCTGCTTGTGATGGCACATACCTGCCAGTGACACAAAAACAAGTGCACACACCTTTAAAAGAAAAGACACAAACACTAGCTGGTAAATGACACAGCCCATATCCGTCAAACTAACTAGTGGGAACTATTACAGGGCTAACCTAAGTGGCTTCTAATGGGAAGTGTGTTTGAATCTGTGCAGACCAAGAATTATCTGCCACTTGGGAGAACTCAAAGGCTACCATCTCCCCATTAGGCTTGCCACAGGTTTAAATTAACTAGTCAAAAGACGCGGAAGAACCGGCTGAACGCAGCCACATGGAGCGCAAGCATTATTTCAATTATTGCGCTGGCAGACCCTCCGGGAGGTCCTGCTCCGAGCCATTCGGGCCTCGGGAGACCTAACTCGGCTTCCCCTAGTTTCCGGCGACCCGCTTCCCTCCCGCCGTGCCCGCGCCACGTGGCTCCGGGTCCCCCGGCCTCCCAGCTCACCCCTCGATGTAGCTCTTGTCCGCCAGGTAATCGTTGAGCACCTGGAGGCCGGCAGGGGTTTTCAGGTCTCCGAAACCCATGGCGTCGGCTGTAACCGGGAGCCGAGCAAGAGCGGAGGAAAAGAGCGCCAGAAGCCCGCGGCCAGCGCTGAGGGAAAAAAGGACCTGGGCTGGCCGGAAAAGTCCTTATATAGAGACGGAGGCGTTTCCCTCCACTGCACCGGCTAGAGGTTAAAGGTCAGAGTACGTTACTAGTCTCGTTCCTCCACGTAAAACTGCGACTTGTGAATTAAACGGCCCACAGGTGGTCCGTGGGCCTTTCCTTGTGTTTGGGAGGAAATTAATAAAAGAGGCATTTTAAAATGCCTACCTCCAAGGACTCCGAAACTAAGGGAAACGCCCCTTGAGGAGCCGGAGTTGAACGAAAGCGTTCGGCCTCAAGGCCTCGGCTACTTCCGCCGGAACTGCAGGTCCAAGTCGTCTTCGTGTCCTCCCGGTTCGCTCTCAGTCTTACGGAAATCGCCGAACGGGTCCAAAGAGGGAAAATTGTCGAATCTGGATTTATAGTCCCTCCTGGCTTTCCGTCCGCCAGGTCGGCTGACGGAGTTAGCTGTGGCCGCCATATTGACTTAGCGGCCGGGTTTTGGGAGGTCAGAGAGATCCGGACAAGTCAACGGAACAGCTTGGTGAGCTCCAGAGGAAAGGTGAGGACGCGTTTAAGTGGGAGAGTTGAAGTGCTTTTAGTGGTGTTTTCATTCTTAGCAGAACTGCATCGTTTAGGTCAGACAAGTCTTTCTCCTCTTGTCCTTGACTGGGTACCACCTCCTGAGCCGCCACCTCCGGAACCCGGGAGAACCTGCAGGTGAGGGCTACTAGCCCTAGTTTCTGATCTGATGGAGCATAAGCAAGATGATCAGGAGACCTTTGGGAGTTCGGGCTTGCGAGCTACTCTGTCTGCAGGGGAAAATAGGAGATGGCCCTGTCAGGAGGAGACCGGTTCATTTCCCAGTGTCACGAGGGACCTAAACATTAGACATCTGTTTAGTTGCTGGCTACGCTACTGTTTGTTTTGTCTAGTTCATTGATCATTTTGGGTAGTATTTTATTCATTCCACTGACGGGAAGAACTGACAAAAACTAAAAGTTAGCTCAGTCGGAGCTGGAGAGATAGCCAAGCGGTTAAGAGTGCCTTGCGGATAGGATCCGAGTTCGGTTCCCAGTATCCCAGTCAGAAGACTCCCAACTGCCATGTAACTTTGACAGGGAATTCTCCACTCTCTTTTGGACAGTGAGCACCAGCACTTATAAATGCACATACCCACACACAGACTAGCACATGCACACATAAACTAAAAGTGAATCTTAAAAAGTTAGCGCAGAGTCCCGCTGCAAATCACGAAGCTGCGGAGTCTTCAGGTTTTCGAGATTCATGTCTTTAAGATCAAACAAATTTCTGGGAATTCCCCCTCCCCCCCAATGAGTTTTGCATCATTAAATCTAGTATTCTAAGCGAGAGCATCAGCTTCTTTTAGAAAGTTATTTTTATCAGTTACAGTCAAGATAGTAGAGCTATGCCAGAGTGTGGTGGTACTTGTCCGTAATCCCAGACTGGGGAGGCTGAGACAGGAGGATTAAACCGAGGACTTTGTTCGTGCTTAAGTAAGGACTCTAGTAACTGAGCTACATCCCTGTCTTGACTGGTTATTTTTGTTCCTATTTGATAAATACTATGTCTGAAATACATAATAGAGCTGGTGAGATAGTTTAGCTGATAATGATGCTTGCCAATCCTGACATCCTGAGTTAGATCTCCAGGACCCACATTGATGGAAAGAGAGAACTGACTTTCAAAAGTTGTCTTTTGACTTCCACATGCACCTGCCCCACCCCCTTGTGTGTATATGGTAACACTCACGGAGTAAGTAAATGAATGTCAATGACAACAACAATAAAACATATACCAATCTGGATGTGGTAGTGCATGTTGATTATTCTGCCCCTTGCTTGGGAAGTGGAGGCCTGAAGTTTAGGAGTTCAAGTTGATCCTTGACTTCATAGCAAGTTTGAGGCTAGTCTGAGGTATATGAGATCTATATCTACCAAAAAAAAAAAAAAAAAAAAAAAAAGAACTAAACCAAAATAAAAACCTACAATAAAACAAACTGTACATCATATAAGCCAGGCTAGCCTCAAACTCTTTATGTAGTACAGGCTGTTTTTATGGGACAAAGTCTCATGTATGTAACTCAGGCTGGCTTCAAATTCATGATTCTCATACTTTAGGTTCCCCAGTGCCAGAATCACAGGTATGGGCCGCTGTGCTTAGCCTCATAAGTACTTTTAAAAAATGGAATAGGTAGTGCTCATTCTGGAATTTGGTGGCAGAACTATTTGGGGACTTGCTAGTCTTCAGAAAAGAGAAATAGCCAAAATTGATAATTCACCTTCAATTTAGTATTGTGGGCTTGTTTGTTTGTTGTTTGTACTATGGATACAGCCTAGTGCAGCCTAAAGGAAGTGGCCTTGCACTAAAGCTACCTGCTCAGCCTAAGTTTAGTAAGTAGAATAATAAAATATATACATGGTGTGTTTTTAATAAGGAAAAGAGTCACAATGAAGAACACTGTACAACTGATTGTCAGTAGCCATTACTGATTAAGTTGATGTTAGTTTTTATTGCAAATTTTTTCTTTGCTTTTATTATTTAGCAATTATTGACCTAGTAACAACACCCTAGGAAACAGTGTAGATTTGCTCTACAGGTAAAGACCAATACCTAGTAGATAACAGGCTTGATATCTCAAATTCAGTATTATAAATTGTAGCTTACCATTTTAAAGAATTAGTTAAATAAAATAAATTATGAATTAATGAAATGTTTAATTATATATCATCTATCATAACTACAGACTTTAATGTTTAGGATTCTATTTTATCTGAAATGGTAGTGCATGCCTTTAATTACAGCACTTGAGAGGCAGAGGCCCATAGGTTGATCTCTGTAAGTTTCAGGCCAGCTTGGTCTTTACATAGCTAAAAGCCAGTTTGTAGTAGCACATGCCAGTAGGATATGTTCAAGAAGTACAGGCAGGAGAATCATGAACTCAAGACCAGCCTAGGCTATACCTTTGGGGCTGGAAAGACAGCTGGTGGTTAAGACTGTTCTTTCTGAGGACCCAGATCTGATTCCCTAAAATTACTTGACAACTTAGCAACTGTCTGTAACTCCAGGGGATCTGATAACTTCTCCTGGCCTCCTTGGGCATCAGGCATGCGCATGGTGAATGGACATACTTATAGACAAAACACATAACAAACACATTTTTTAAAAAAGATTGATTTATTTTATGTATGTGAATACACTGTTGCTCTCCTCAGACACACCAGAGGAGGACATCAGACCCCATTACGGATGGTTGAAAGCCACCATGTGGTTGCTGGGAATTGAACTCAGGACCTCTAGAAGAGCAGTCAGTGCTCTTGACCACTGAGCTGTCTCTTCAGCCCCCACATTTCTTTCTTTCTTTTTTTTTTTTTTTTTTAATTAAAAAGAAAAAAAAAATCTGTTTTTGAACTATTTCTATTAGTACTGCTACCTCTATTGAAACATTTTTACTTTTACTATTTTTTTAATGTTAATACATTCTTATGACATAGGGTTTTTTTTTTTTTTTACTATCTTTAAAAGGTAAAAACAAGCAAATAGAAAAACTACATATCTGTAATAACAGCAGTTTGTGGAAAAGGATTATAACTTTAGAGACTGTGCTGCATATTTTTATGTCAATTTGACACAAGCTAAAATCATCTGAGAGAAGGGAACCTCAATTAAGAAGCTGCTTCCATAAAATAAGGCTGCAAGCAAGTCTGTAGGGCATTTTCTTTATTAGCAATTGATTTAGGAGGGCCAGCCCATTGTGGGTGGTGCCATCTCTGGGCTGGTGGTCCAGCAGCTAAGCAAGTCATGGGGAGCAAGCCAGTAAGTAGCACCCCTCCATGGTCTTTGGATCAGCCCTGCCTCCAGGTTCCTGCCTGGCTTTGTTGGAGCCCTGACTTCTTCCTTCAGTGATAGATGACAGTGTAGAAGTATAAGCCAAATTACCCTTTCCTCCTCAACTTGCTTTGGTCATGGTGTTTTATCAAAGCAATAGAATCCTTAACAAAGACAGACACTTATCATTATTATTATTATTATCATTACTATTAATCTTTTGGTTTTTTGAAACAGGGTTTCTCTGCCCTGGAACTCAGTCTGTAGATCAGGCTGACCTTTAACTCACAGAGATACTCCTGCCTCAGCCTCCCAGGTACCAGGATTAAAGGAGTATACCACTACCATCCAGCCTCTTAGTGCATATTATTAACTGAGCAAACAGAAAGTCCAGTACTTAAAATTTAGTGGTTCACAACATATGGAAGGAGACCCCATTGACAATCCTTTATCTCCAAAATTCTTACATTATGATTTATAACAGTAGCAAAAATGGTTATGAAGTAGCAATGAAAATAATTTTATGGTTGTGGGGGTCATTACAACATGAGGAACTGTACTAAAGGGTTACAGAATTAGGAAGGTTGAGAACTTTTAAGTTCTCAACTTAATGGCTTAAGTAATCATATTTGTGTAAATTATCCAGCCTTTATGTATTTATTTATTCATTTTTGAGTCCGAATCTTGGTATATAGTCTAGCCTGACCTAGAACTTATCCTCTAACCTGCTAGGGTTGCAGGTGCAAAACTAAGGTTTCTCAATTTAACACTGTTAATACTTTGTTTGGCTAATCTTTTATTGTAAAGGACTGTCCTATTCATTGTAGGGTGTTTAATAGCACCCTGGCCTCTACCCACTACATGCCAGCATATCCATCCCACTGTGATGTGTCTTCAGACATTAATAATTAGTAATCTCCCCGGGTCCCTGTGGAACAATGAGAATCACTGTTTTATTTTTTAATTTTTATATTTATTTATTTATTACTTGTGTGCATGTCTATGCACAATATATGTGCCTGGTAGCCACAGAGGCCAGGAGAGGGTGTCAGATACCCTAGAACTAGAGTTACAGACAGCTTGGAGCTGATACATTGCTCTTAACTTCTGAGCCATCTCTCCAGCCCTTCATTTAAATTTTGTTTTTTCAGTCCTGGTTATTGAACCTAGGTTTGTCTCACACTTGGTACCATTGAGTCACATTTCCATCCCTCACTTTACTTTCAATTTAAAAAAAAAAAAAAAAACTTTAAAATAATTTATTTTCTTGTTTTTTTTTTGTTTTTGTTTTTGTTTTTTTGGTTTTTTTGAAACAGGATTTCTCCATGTAGCCCTGGCTTTTGGAACTCACTCTGTAGACCAAACTGGCCTTGAACTCAGAGATCTGCCTGCCTCTGTTTCACAGGCACTGTGATTAAAGATGTGCACCACTGTGCCCAGCTTATTCTCGTTTCATATATGAGTGTTTTGCCTGCTTGTGTGTATGTGTGTGTGTGTGTGTGTGTGTGTGAGAGTTGGTACATGCAGAGACCAAAAGAGGACATCAGTAACTGCAGCTATGGATGGTTGTGAGCCATCATTTGGACTGAACCCAGGTTTTCTGCACAAGAGCAACATGTGCTCTTAAACTGCTGAGCCTCCCCAGTTACCTTTCCATTTTTGAGTCAAGGTCTCACCAGGTTATCCATGTTAGTACTGAGCTCACTTAAGGTCTAGGCAGTCTGAGAACATGAGATCCTGCTGCTTTAGTATCCCAAGTAACTGAGATTAGGCCTCTAAAACACCAAAAACAATGTAGGACCATTGTTTTAAAGCCTATTTTTACTAGCTTTTGGGAATTGGTACTGAAAGTAGGAAGATGCCAAGAGTTCATAGTACATTTAGGACAGAAGCATAATACAAGCAGACTGTAGGACTGTGAGAGAACAAAGCTCCTCAAGACGCATCAAAGGCTTTTGACTTCTGAGCTACCTCAGAATATCTTAGGGTCATATATAAAATGTATATCATGAGAGAGTGCATACTGGAACTAGTTGTGGTGACACCCAGGAAGCAGAGGCAGGAGAATTGCTTCCAAGATTAATAATAAGACCTTGTCTCAACAAAACAAAATCCCCAACATACTGGTAGGAGATGAAGGCAGAAAGGTATTTTATTTATTTTAGATAGCTATTAATGACAAAAAGTTATTCTTGCAACTTATTTTACTTTATTCTTAATTCTTTTTCTTTTGAGATAATGTTTCCTGTATCTCTTGCCTGACTTCAAACTTGCTGTAGCAGAAGATGTTCTTAGACTTCTGATCCTTCTGCCTTTACCTCTCAGACTCGGATTACACGCATATACTCTGGATTACGCTGTGTTAGTGTTAGAACCTAGGACTTCCTCAATGCTAGGCAAGCACTCTTGTACCAACTGAGCTCTATTCCAAGCTTTTACCACTTTCTTCTGGCTATATCAAAACTGCCCTTTATTTTGTTTTACAAAGCCCAAGTTTAGTGCTGGAGATGTAGCTCAGTGTACCTTACCTATGCAAGGACCCAGAGTCGTCTACTACATACGAACTACTTCTTAGCTATTTGACATTGTATAAACTAATGTCTCTGGGACTGCATATTATGTGTACAACTTGAGGAAAAACAGTGGGACTTCTGGATATTCTCTTAGAATAATGTATGTGAAACCATAAAACAGTACCAGAAATTTTATAAGTAGGTGGTTCTTTTCCTTCTACAAAATTAATCTTTTTCTTATTTTTTTAGCCATCATGTTAAGAATACCTGTAAAAAGGGCCTTGATAGGCCTTTCTAAGTCTCCTAAAGGATATGGTAAGTTTTTGTATATTCATTAATTTTTTTAAGTTTTATTTATTTTGTGTATAGGAGTACACTGTAGCTGTCTTCAGACATATGAAAAGAGGGCATCGGATCCCGTTACAAATGGCTGTGAGCAGTTGCTGGGAGTTGAACTCAGGACCTCTGGAAGAGTAGTCAGTCCTCTTAAGGACTTAAGATGACTTAAGGAGCCATCTCTCCATACCCATGAGTATTTTTGAGTGTCTTTATAAACCCAAAACCGAACCTGACAACATATGTTTGATATAATTGAGTTAAAAAAACTTATTTAGTGCTTGAAAAATTCGTATCTTAACCAGGCTGTGATGGCTCATGCCTTTAATCCCAGCACTCAGAATGCAGAGGCAGGTGGATTTCTGAGTTCAAGGCCAGCCTGGTCTGGTTTTCTCAGGACATCTAGGGGTACAGAGAGAAACCCTGACTGGAAAAAACAAAAAACAAAATTTACATCTATAGAGAGAAGACTAATAAAAAATGATAATTTTATATTTAGTTAATTAATTAAGCTCTACTGCAATGAATTCAACTCGGTTAATTTGTTTTTCACCTTATTGTTTTGATGACCAGTTCGAACAACTGCCACAGCAGCAAGTAACTTGATTGAAGTATTTGTTGATGGTCAGTCTGTCATGGTGGAACCAGGAACCACTGTCCTGCAGGTAATTACTTTTGTGATTCTGTGTGTTCTCTGATTTTTATTTAAAAAGATTACTTCCTTCATACTGTTTAGTTTAAATGTAGCAATGTGTCCTGCAAGGCAGGTAAGTGAAGGATAGTAATGTCATTTCTCTAAAATTTCCCCAGGAATAACAAATTTGGTCATAGACAGATGATGGTTTATTCTGACTATTGGTTATCACAGACCTAAACATTTTTTTGTTTTTTTCATTTCTGGACTATGGTAGACATAGACAGACATGAAAGCACTGAATGTTAGAAAAAAAAAAAATAGAGGTACAATGGAAAGTATTTTGGATAGCTAGGGGGTGGTAGAGATGTCAGAGGTAAAACTAAATCATAGCCAGTTATAAGATGTGAGGTGACTGTGGCTCAAAGGAGAAGGGAAGTCCAGGAACCAAGCCACTGGAACAGGCTGACAGAGAAACTTTTGTGGACTGTGGGCAAAGCAGGTAATGGGGAAGGACTTCAGCCCAGACTGTGAGGACTTACCTAATTTGTTATGGCAGTGTCAGAGCTGCCGGCTTTGGAATGGAGCAAGAGTTCTTGGGGAACTTACAGTGGGTTATAGGAGCAGGATAAGATAAGTGGGTAGCGGTGATACAATATTAAAAGATGCCTCCATCCATTGTGTTTCAGTAAGAACAAGATCCAAGGGAAATTTTTCTAAAGCACAATTTTGTCTTCTAGGCTTGCGAGAAGGTTGGCATGCAAATCCCTCGATTCTGTTACCATGAAAGGTTGTCTGTTGCTGGGAATTGCAGGATGTGCCTGGTAGAGATTGAGAAAGCTCCAAAGGTACAGGATACCTGGGATTCCATGTCATGCTATGGGAGGGAGAAGACTTTAAATCTTGTAGCAAACTTTATCTAAAATCAATACTGCTATAAATCCAATTTTTTTTTTTTTTTTGGGGGGGTTTTTCGAGACAGGGTTTCTCTGTCTGGCTGTCCTGGAACTTACTCTGTAAACCAGGCTGGCCTTGAACTCAGAAATTTGTCTGCCTCTGCCTCCCAAGTGCTGGAAATCCAATATTTTTTGTATGTAGGTTGTCTTAGTGTGGGTTTTATTGCTATGAAGAGACACCATAAACCAAGACAACTATTATAAAGGCAAAAACTTAACTGGGCTGGCTTACAGTTTCAGAGGTTCAGTTCATTATCATCATGGTGGGAAGCATGGCATCGAGCAGGCAGATTTGGTGCTGGAGGAGCCAGGAGTTCCTGATCTGAAGGCAGCCAGGAGAAGATTGTCTCCTATAGGCAGTCTGCAGGAGGGTTTCTTCTGCACTGGGTGGAGTCTGAGCATAGGAGGAGACCTCAAAGCACGTGCCCACAGTGAAAGGCCAACCTTCTAATAGGGCCACTTCCTATGGCCAAGCATTCAAACACATGAGTCTATGGGGGCCAAACCTATTCAGACCGCCGCATAAGTGATTCATTTCAAACAAATATGTTGATGGAAGTATCGTATAAACATAAATGCCATATAGCAAGTCTAGGAGTTCAAGATGGTTTCTTAAGCTTTCAGCATCTTAAGACACAATCTTAAGATGCGTGGTGTGTGTGTAATGTATACTAGAAGTGCTTATGCTGTACGATTTTCACTTGACAAAGACTTGTAGAGAAAAAGTTCACTGTAGGTTATGTAATTGCATTTTGGTGTATATAGCTGTAGCTCAGCAATGCCTACAATGAACAAAGGTTTGTGTATGTGTGTGTACACATTCCTGTCTGTGGAGGGCAGAGGACAACCTCAAGAATCAATCCTCAGGGATTCACTATTTTGATTTTTAGAGACAGGTCTTTCTGCTTAGGCTAGGCTGGGCAAGCCCTAGCGATATCCACACCCGTCTTTGCCTCCCCAGTGCTGAGATTATAAGCATGTACCACCATGCCCAGTGGGTTTTTTTTTTTTCTTTTTAAAGATGTATTTTTTATATATGAGGATACTGTCGCCATCTTCAGACACACCAGAAGAGGGCATCCGATCCCATTACAGATGGTTGTGAGCCACCATGTGGTTGCTGGGAATTGAACTCAGGACCTCTAGAAGAGCAGTCAGTGCTCTTAACCACTGAGCCATCTCTCCAGCCTCATGCCCAGCTTTTTGATATGGGTTTTGGGGATCAGCCTTAAGTCCTCATGCTTCTCAGGCTCACATAGCAAGCACTTTACTCACTGAGCTATCTCACTAAATCCTAGGGCTCTTTTCCTGGTTTTCAAATTTTTTTTTTTAAAATAATTATTTATTTTATGTATAGGAGTACACTGTAGCTGTCTTCAGACACACCAGAAGAGGGCATCAGATCCCATTACAGATGGTTGTAAAGCACCATGTGTTTGCTGGGAATTGAACTCAGGACCTCTGAAAGAGCACCCAGTGCTCTTAACCTCTGAGCCATCTCTCCAGCCCCAAATTTTTAATTTAAATGATACATCTTTATTTACTTACTAGGAGATGAGATCAGGTGTATGTGCCATTATGCACATGTGGAGGTTGGAGTGACAGTTTACGGGGGTGTGGTTCTTTCTTTCCACCATGTGGGTTCTGGGGATTGAACTCTCAGGTCACTAGGTTTGACTCACTGAGCCATCTCTCTAGCCCTTGACTTCATTTTTTTCTGGGCTGACCTCTTACTATATAGCACTGGCTAGTGTTAAACTCTTAAAAATTTAAAAATTTTTAAATTTTAAAAAAGCCAGGTGGTGGCATACACCTTTAATCCCAGCACTTGGGAGGCAGAGGAAGGCAGAGTGTATATATTTATGTGCTTGTGTGTATACATTCATATGTATATGTGAACACTGGTGCACACAGCATTCACATATGTACTACTGCATGTGTGAAGGTCAGAGGAGTGAGTTCTCTTCTTCCACAGTTGGTCCTTGATATCAAACTTAGATCTTTTTTTTTTTTTTTTTTTTTGGGTTTTTCGAGACAGGGTTTCTCTGTGTGGCCCTGGCTGTCCTGGAACTCACTCTGTAGACCAGGCTGGCCTCAAACTCAGAAATCCACCTGCCTCTGCCTCCCAAGTGCTGGGATTAAAGGCGTGCACCACCACTGCCCAGCTTCAAACTCAGATCTAAGCTTGGTATCAAATGCCTTTACCCACTAGCCTCCTAAGTGTGAATATAGACATTAACCACTGTACCTTTTTGTTTTTTATTTCTATCATGTGTGTGTGCATGGTGAGTATGCATGTGTCATAAAACACGTGGAAATCAGAGGACAACTTTGTAAGATCATCACTTCTCTCCTTTAGTAGGCTCCAGGGTTGACTTGGTAAGCACCTTTACATACTGAGCCGTTTTGTCTGCCCATTCCTGGTTTTTGAAAGCACAGAAATGGTGATGAGGTTGGATGTGGTAGCACACACCTCTAATAGCAACATACAGGAGCAGATGCAGGCAGACCTCTGAGTTAGAGACTGGCCTGCTCTACAGAGGGAGTTCCAGGTCAGCCGGACTGTGTGAGACCTTGTCTTAACATTTTTTAAAGTAAAAGCCAGGCATAGTGGTGTATATCTTTAATCCTAGCACTTAGAAATCAGAAGTAGGTGAATCTCTTGAGTTTGAGGGAATTTGAGGCCAGCCTAGTCTACACAGAGAGCTCCAGAACAGCTAAGTAGAGAAACCCTGTCTTAAAAAAACAAAAAAACAATTTCAGAGCAGAATAAAAAACTATCCTTAAGGGCTAATTAATATGTCTTAATTTCTTTGGGGATGCTATAACAAAATGCCCAGGTCTGGATACTTTATGAAGTGAAGAGGTTTATTTAGCTCATAGTTTTGGAGTCCCAAAATCAAGCAACCCTCTTTGGGAAGCCCCTGGTCATTATATGAGAAGAGGAAAAGCAAGAGACCGGGTAGGCACTTTTTTTTTTTTTTTTTTTCTTGCAGTAACCTACTTCTTGTGGGAATTAATCTCCAAGACCTAATCACTGAGAGGCCAGTGTCACTCTCACATATTCCAGGTGCCTCCCTCTGACTAGGTACAAACCTCTGTAGACGAGGGAGCAGCCTTCTAGTACATGACCTTTTTTTTTTTTTTTTTTTTTTTTCGAAACATGGTTTCTCTGTGTATCCCTGGCTGTTCTGGAACTCACTCTGTAGACCAGGCTGGCCTCGAACTCAGAAATCCACCTGCCTCTGCCTCCCAAGTGCTGGGATTAAAGGCGTGTGCCAGTATATGACCTTTTGGGGGACAAGCCACAGTAATATTTTGTTTTTAAGATTAGCATGAATAGTCAAATTATCCCATTAATAGTTTTTAAAAATATGAATTTTTTTTTTTTGAAATGGTCTTAGTATAAATAAAACCCTGGCTAGACTAGGTTTGCCTCAGACTTGCAGCCTCTGCCTTCTGAGTGCTGAGATTACAGGCATATGCCACTATACCTATGTGAAAACAAAAATTGATTTTGAAAGATAATCTTTTTGTTTTTGTTTTGTTCTGCTCTGTTTAGTTTTTTTAATCTTTGATTCAGGTCTCAGGCTATCCTGTAACTCATTGTATATCTCATGGTCTTATTTTTTAATGATTTGTTCAATATTTTATGTATAGGAATGCTTATAACTACAAATAAATACAAGTATGGATTTCTCCATTGAAATTCTAGGTTGTCGCTGCTTGTGCTATGCCTGTTATGAAGGGCTGGAATATCCTGACAAACTCGGAAAAATCAAAGAAAGCCAGGTACTTCATTGTTACTACTGTAGATTTGTCAGAAGGTGCTTATGCTGCCCACACGTGAGAGATTTCCCATCAAACTTTTTAAGAACAGCAGAAATGAGTACACAGTAGAGGAGGTCAGCTCAGGTGTTGGAGGTATTGCCTGGAATATTATCAGTGTTGAGAACTTAACTTGAGATGAGTAGCACCAGGACTTACTGAGCTGAGCATTCGTTGATGACACATTAGTATTTGCTCTTGTGCTCAGTGTGTGTTTTTGAGGCTTGTGGATTAAACTTGCCATAGTGCTATAATTCCAGCCTTGTTTTCATTTCAAATTAAAAATGATTTTACTTATTTTTATTTTATATGCGTTGGTGTTTTTCCTGAATGTATGTCTTTGTGAGTGTATTGGATCCCTGGAACAGGAGTTACAGACAGTTGTGAGCTGCCATACAGGTGCTGGGAATAAAACCAGGTCTCTAGTGCTCTCAACCACTGAGCCAACTCTTCAGGCCAAAGTAATGATTTTAAAAAGAGGAACATAATAGCACATGCCTATAATTTCAGGAATTGGGTGGTTGCTTTAAAAAAAAAAAAGCTGAAAGTGATGGCATCTGCTTGAGATCTCATCACTTGGAAGGTATAGGCTGGAAAATCAGAATACAAGGAACAGAATCCTTGGCCACATTGTGAGTTGGATGCCAGCTGGGCTTCATGAGACCCTGTCTCAAAATAAATATGTAAGTGAATAAACAAAGCCCTGAAAGTCATGATTTCTTAGGATGATTATTTAAACCCTTATGAACAAGTTCAAACTGTTTTAATACTACCTGAATACTAATATGATAGCATATCTGGAAGTAAATGTAAAATTTATACTAACTGTAAAAAAGATCTATAAAGGTTATTGAGCTAACCTATAGGTCACCATTTTTAGTGGTAGCTTCTTATGTCGCTTTATATATTTGATTTTTCATACAGAGAAGGTGTGATGGAGTTCTTATTAGCAAACCACCCGTTGGATTGTCCTATTTGTGACCAGGGAGGTGAATGTGATCTGCAGGTATCTAGAATAATTCTGTAAATGTTTTTGATCAAATCATTTTAATTTCATTAGCAGCATTAGATTGACTGTCTCGTAATCTACTTAAGGACCAGTCCATGATGTTTGGAAGTGATAGGAGCCGATTTCTAGAGGGGAAGCGTGCCGTGGAGGACAAGAACATTGGGCCCCTGGTAAAGACCATCATGACTAGGTGCATACAGTGTACCCGGTGCATCAGGTAATGTTTCTCTTCCAGAATATCACTGGGTACTTGAATGAAAAAGAAATAAAAAAGGAAGACATGACTGGCCCCTGGAATGAAAGGAGAAAGTTTATTGTAGATAAAGGGAGTACACAGTCAGGCAGATATACCTAGGAGAGTGTAGAGTAAACATGACCCTGAGCCAGGCAATGTGAGAGGGAAGGGAAAGAAGATTCAGATCAGCAGCCACAAGGGTAAATAAATGGTAGATGAAAAGAGCCTGATAGGACCTAGATAGCAAAATGGCTGAAGGGCATCCCAGCCTCTTGGAGAGGGCCTGGTGTTTTGGGTGTGCCTAAGAGAGGCAGGGAGAACCTGGTGGCCTTGTCTGCTTGGTATGTTAAATAGGCACCTGGTTAGCCATTTGTCCTGGGTTTGAAACCTAACAGTGCTAACTTAATATTCATATAGTTTCATTGAATAACAGCACTGGAAATGATAGCCATTATTTAGTGGGAAAAAGTTAGATTTTGTTTGCTTGGTTTTGGTGTGTTTTTTTTTCCATATGTCCTGATAACATGACTTCTATTTGCTTTCAGTTAATGCCAATTTCAGTTGAATTTAAAACTTTTAGGCTAGTATTAATTGTGTGATAATTTACTAAATTGTATACATGTGATTTGTATGATATTCCATTTGTGTGTTACACTCAGTTTCAGAGAAAAATTCATTTTTTATTCTCTGACTATACTTATTGAAAAATATACTAATGTCTTTTTATGTTTTGAAAGTCATTATCTTTGTGTTATGAAAAGGAAAATAAATACTTTTTGCTGTGCCCATCCATTTGATAATGACTTTTACTTTTTAGGTTTGCAAGTGAGATTGCAGGAGTAGATGACTTGGGAACAACGGGCAGAGGAAATGACATGCAAGTTGGCACATACATTGAAAAAATGTTCATGTCTGAACTGTCTGGGAATGTCATTGATATCTGCCCTGTAGGGGCCCTAACCTCTAAGCCTTATGCCTTTACTGCCCGACCTTGGGAAACAAGGTATTTATTTTTGTGTTTTTGACCAACTTGTTTTAAAAGATTTTATTTTGTATGTGTGTGACAGGCGTGGTGCGGGTGCCCCTGAATATGTATGTAGCTGAATGTGGAGGCGGGAAAACAGCCTGTAGTGTCATCCCCTGGGACACTGTCAACTTGGTTTGAGGCACAGTTTCTTATTGGTTTGTAACTTACCAATTAGGCTGGACTGAGGCCTTTGAGCCTCCGCTTCTCCAGCACTGGGAGTCCAAGCAGTTTTATATCGTGATGAGATTAGAGCTCAGGTTCTTATACTTATTAGGCCAGGGCTTTACAGACTGAGCCATGCTCCCATCCCGGATTTTTTTTTTTTTTTCTAGACAGGGTTTCTCTGTGTAGCCCTGGCTGTCCTGGAACTCACTCTGTAGACCAGGCTGACCTCAAACTCAGAAATCCACCTGCCTCTGCCTCCCAAGTTGATTATTTGTTTTTCATTTTTATTTGGTGTGTGCCTGTGGTTATGTGTTCATGCACAGGTGGATACATGCCAGTGTGCACATGTGAAGGACAACTTTTGGGAATCGGTTTTTACCTTTTACCTTGTTAAGGCAGGTCTTTTATTTCTTCATTATGTGTATATGACAGACTGGCCAGGCCACAAGCTCTTGGCCCGTTCTGTTTCTGCCTGACATCACACTGTAGGAGTGCTGGGATTAGAAATTTGCACTTCATCTGGCTCTTGATATGGCTTTCAGAGATCAAACTCAGGTCATCAGCCTTGCTTAGCAAGGGCTTTTACCCTCTGAGCCACTCTCCTGGCCTGTTAAATTTTAGTTCACTCCTTTTTTTAAAGTAAAAATCTGTGTCATTTTCTTCCTAAATTTTAATTGGTTTTGATCTTCATTTTTATGTTTACTTTAAGTGTGTGTGTGTGTGTGTGTGTGTGTGTGTGTGTGTGTGTGTATGTGTGTGTGTGTGTAGGAGGGTTATGTGTGTGGATCCGGATGTTAGGTGGCTTTGATTTCGGATGTTAGGTGGCTTTGATTTCTTACCACCTTTTTTTTTTTTTTTTTTTTTTTTGAGACAGCATCTCAAAAACCTGGAACTCACTGATTGGGTAGGCGGGAAGCCCTAGTGATCTTCCAGTCCCCAACTCTGTGATGCTGAGGTTGCAGGCATCACTGCCACACTCAGCTTTTTATGTGGGTTCTAGGCATCAGGTCCTTAATGCTTGTGTAGCCTGTATGTACTGACTGAGTGAATTGACCCAGCCCCCTAAAATGTTTTAATGGAAAATAACTATTTAAGTTGAAAGGTAGGACAAACCTCTCCAAATTATAGTTTCTTTCTAAGATTTTAAGTATGTGCATATATACTTCAACAGTCTTTAGTCTTTAATGAGGAGAGACAGGAGCATCAAGCCAGACCATTGCAGATTTTTTTGTTTTCTTGAGACAGTGTCCTGGAACTTGTTATGTGGACCATGGTAGACATGAACTTACAGAAATCCATTTGCCTCTGCCTCCCAAGTGTTGGGATTACACTGTGTGCCACTCATACCCGATGACAGATTTTTAGGGTAGTCAGGTGTGTTTGTGTGTGTGCATATGTGTGGAGACCAGATGTTGACATCAGATGTCTTCCTAACTCTCCCTTCAGTCAGCTGACTCAGGCTGCATTCCTGCTGAGCCTAAAGCTTGCCAATGGCTATCTCCTACTCTGACTAGACAGAGTAGATCCCCTCACCTAACCCTGCATCCTCCACTCTCAACCCCTTTCTCTGCCTCTGGAGTGCTAGACTGCCATGTACTCCTGAGTTTTATGTGGGTGCTAGGAATCTGAATTCTGGTCTTCATGCTTGTATAGCTAGCACTTTATCTTCCAAACCATCTCTCCAGCTCCACAAAACAGTTGTTTTTAGGTTTATTCTATTTTATGTGTATATGTATGAGTCTAAGTTATGTATGAACCCTACATGTATGCAAGTGCCTGAAGAAGAGGGCATTGAATCCTTTGAAATTAGAGTTGGATAGTGGTGAGCTGCCATGTGGGTACTGGGAACCAAACTCAGGTTCTCTGTAGGAGTAACAAGTGTTCTTAACCACTGAACCATCTCTCCTGCCTCACAGAGTAGTTTTTAATACATTAAAGCTTCCTGAGTTTTGGTGTATAAGTTATAAAATGATATTTAGGAGGATTTTGATTTTGATTTTTGTCATTTTTATTGGGCTTTGTTTCTGCTTTCTGGAATGTTTGATTTGCTGGTATCTGACTACCAGCAGCCCAGGGCTAATTAATTGTATTCCCTTCTAATTGGCCTGTCAAGTAATGTGATTAGAATATAGAGGTGCTTATATTTATTGCTGTTCTGAGTTCCACTATTTTTAGAGATTTAGAAAGAGAGGTGGATCTGGTAGTTTTTGTCTGTAATCCCAACACTTGGGATGCAGAGGCTGGAGGATCTGTTCAAAGTCATTTGTTACCTAGAGGCTTTGAGGCCAGTGTGGTCTTATGAGACTTGCCTCAAATACCAAAAAAGAAAAATTTATATGAAAGTAACTAAGTAACAGAAACTCTTCTTACTCTCAGAATCAGCACACTAAATGTATGTTTTATTTTCTCAGAAAGACAGAGTCCATTGACGTAATGGATGCAGTGGGAAGTAACATTGTGGTTAGCACAAGAACTGGAGAGGTGATGAGGATTTTGCCAAGAATGCATGAAGATATTAATGAAGAATGGATCTCTGATAAAACCAGGTGTTGTCAATTTTTTGCAATTGATTTAGAAATCTATCATTTTTTGAGATTTATTTTATGTATATCAATGTTTTGCTTTTATGGATATCTGCGTGTTCCACAGTGTTACGGACGGTTGTGAGCTGGCATGTGGGCACTAGGAATTTCCTCTGCAAGAACAAGTGCCCTTAACCACTGAGACATCTCTCCAGCCCTCATGGTCATTTTTAATGGACATTTTTATGTTGCAAAATGATATAAACTATTGAAAAATATGAATTTTATAAAGAGGATGAGAAAAACAATCAACTTGAGTAGTTGTAAATGCTGAGCACGGTGCACAAGCTCATGGTCAGAGCTACTTGGAGGCCGGACAGGAGGGTATGGGATTTACAGACAGCCTGGGGGACTAGACCTTGTCTCAGGATAAAAATGCAAAGGGGCTGCACATGTAGCTGAGCTGTAGAACATTTGCCTAATATATTCCAGGCCCTGGTTTTGATCTCTAGTACTTGGGGGAAAAAGGGAAGTTTTTTGTTTTTTGTTTTTTCAAGACAACATCTTCCTGTGTAGGCCTGGCTGTCCTGGAACTCACTCTGTAGACTAGACTAGCCTTAAATTCTGTGAAATCCTCCTGCCTGTGCCTCCTGAGTACTGGAACGAAAGGTGTATGGTAAGGTAAATCTATCTATTGCCACCATCCCTGTGTTGGGTATTTATTATTTTAACACTTTAAGTAATCTTCTATTTAAATAACATTTGTTACAGTTTTTAAACTTGAAAATTATAGTTGTTCCTTAGCAATATTCTATATATTGTATGATTTCTTTTGTCTAGATTTGCCTATGATGGACTTAAACGACAAAGACTTACTGAACCAATGGTCAGAAATGAAAAAGGGCTTTTAACGTATACCTCCTGGGAAGATGCACTCTCTCGTGTAGCTGGAATGGTAAAAATTGAAATGTAGATTAAAGTGTGTGGTTTTCATGAAACAGCTTTGCCTTGAAGGCAAGGCATATCTTTCTCTTTCCCTCCCTCCCTCCCTCCCTCCCTCCTTTCCTTCCTTGTTTTGTTTTGGACAGGGTTTGTCTGTGTGGCCCTGGCTGACCTGGAACTCAGCATGTAAACCTGGCTGGCCTAAAACTCACAGAGATCTGCCTGCCTCTGCCTCCTGCGTGCTGGGATTAAAGGCGTGGGCCACTACACCCATTCTTTTCTCCTTTCTTGCCAAGATTGTAATTTGTCTCTATTTTTGACATTTTTAAAATTTATTTATGTATATGAGTGCTTTATTTGCAGATATGCCTGCATGACAAGAAGAGGGCATCAGATTCCATTACAGATGGTTATGAGCCACCAAGTGGTTGCTGGGAGTTGAACTCAGGAACACAGTGCTCTTAACTGCTGAGCCATCATCTCTCCATCTCTCTATTTGATATTTTTGAGAGCCATATCTCAGATAATGCTAGATACATTCTAGAACCCATAGACTACTGACACATGATCTCTACCTTCTACCTTGTTATGCTAGAGAAAGAGGCATAGTTATTGTTCTACCAGGACTGATAGGAGAAGAAACACATAAGGGGTGTGGGACACCTAACCAAAATTAGGGTATCAAGACGCCTTCCTAAAGATTTTGGAGCAAAGCCTAAGAGTCAATACGAGCTTGCCAAAGCCAGGGTGGAGGGGCCAGGGTGTAACTCACTTGTACTGAGCATGCTTAGCATGTGCAAGGCCCTGGCTTTAATTACTAGTAGCCAATAAAAGGGAAAAGAATAGAAGTTCCCAGATGAAAGACACTGGTAGGCGAAGAGCAAAAGCCTAGAGAGAATGGGAGATAGTTTAGAAGAGGTCGAATTTAAGGGAACTATAACTCCATGATTTTCACTCTCCAGAGGTCATATTGAGCTGCTTTGTCCTAAAGGAAGATACACAGCTTCAGGCCAAGCTGCAGTCACTCTCCTTGGCCCCACACACCACTGCTGCAGCATCTCATGTTTAGGCTGAATGGGCACTGTTAAGCTCTTCAGTCAGATGTGCATTACTTTTTTTCTGCTTCGCATATTGTTAGATATGTTTTATTGATAAATGTGATAGCGTGTGTAGTTATTCTTAAAGTATAGGAAAACCTTAGAATATGTGTAGTTTGGCCCTAAGAGTTTTTCAAGGAAAAGCATAAAAGCTCATAATCTGCTAGGAATCAATGTATTAGAAAGAAAGAATTAAGTGGTTCATTGTATTCAAACCCAAAATATATTAAATTCCTTGACTGTATGAGTATTTTGAGAACTCATAAGTTATTTCAGTAGTCATATGCTAATTAATTTAACTCACCAGAAAAAGAAAAGGTTAAAATTTTGTTACTTGCTAATATTTTTGACAATGTCTTTTTAAATTAATGTTTTATCTATATTTTTCTCATTTTTTAATTGAAATAGAGTTGCATCACTTCTCTGTCTTCTCCCTCCAGGCCCTCCTAGTTACCCACCCTGGATCCCTTTCATTCCCCTCACACTCTCAAGTTCATAGCCTTTCTTTTTTTTTTTTTATTGAAAAAGCTTTTTCATTAAAAGAATATATATTTATATTTTTACTTTATGTATATATTATATATATATTTGTGTATATACACAAATACAAATAGAACCTACTGAGTCCATTTTTTTATGTATATATGATTTCAAGGCTGGCTGCTCTGTACTGGACAACCTATAAGGGGGTTCATTCTTTTTTTTTTTTTTTTTTTTTTTTTTTTTTTGGTTTTTATAGACAGGGTTTCTCTGTGTAGCCCTGGCTGTCCTGGAACTCACTCTGTAGACCAGGCTGCCTCCTAAGTGCTAGGATTAAAGGCGTGCGCCACCACTGCCCGGCAAGGCGGTTCATTCTTGAGAGAAGCTAATTCTTTTTCTCCCAGCAGTCAGTTGCCTATAGTTCTTTGTTTAGAGGTGAGACCTTGTGAAAGTTTTTCCCTTCCGTGTTAAAATGTTCGTTGGTGTTGATACTCTTGTCTTGTTTGTGCAGCCTGTCTAGGAGCTACTGTTTCACAGCAGACTTCTGGTACTCCAGCTCTTAGACTCTTTCTGTCTTTTTTTCCATGGTGTTCCTTGAGCTATAGATGCAAGAGCCATGGTATAGATGTGGCTGTTGTGGCTGGGCTGGGGTCCCCACAATTTGTTGATCTCTGCATTGTTTCCAGTGTGGCTTTTCTTTCCATTTGCTGTAAAAAGCTTCTTTGATGTGGAATGGTTTCTACACTAGTTCAGGAAAGATGGCTGTGCATCCTGATACTCTTGATACTTGAGAAAGTCTTGTTTTATTTTCCGAATAGTCATGGTCTTTGCTGACTGTAGGCTTCTTAATGATGCCCTTTTCTCTGTTTGCAGTTGCAGAGTTTTGAAGGCGAGGCTGTGGCAGCGATTGCAGGTGGCTTGGTGGATGCTGAAGCCTTAATTGCTCTGAAAGATTTGCTTAATAAAGTTGACTCTGACAACTTATGCACTGAGGAGATCTTCCCCACTGAAGGAGCTGGGTGAGAAACATTAAGCTGTGCTCCAGGCTGCTGTTTTGCATTTCATTTTGATTTTTGAGTCTCATGTAGCCCAGGCTGGCCTTGAACTCTGTGTAGCAGAAGAACTTCTGTCTTTACCTTCTAAATACTTGATTGAAGATGCGAGCTTACTGTTCTCAGCTGTCACTTTCCCTTTAGTTACAGAAAACAGCCATATCTGTAATGTCACTGCTCAATGTCTGACACACTGGGTTCTCTAACACACCAGTGCATGTTCACATCTAAGGCAAACCAAACAGTATGAAAGTAGACAGAGCCTGTCTGAGCAGAGGTAGCTTAGCAGGGCTGGGAGGGGAGCTCCGAGGGTAATGAGAGGTGACATGATCAAACTATGCACGTATGAAAGTGGGATTCTAACCCATCATGTGAAATTAACACATGCTAATAAAAGACTTCAATAACCGAAACCAAAAGCTAAAAGAAGAATATAGTCCTTAGTACATGTTGTAAGTTTAGTTTCATTTGGACACACCTGCCTGGCATCGTGGTGTGTGTGGTAATCTCAAGCACGTGGCACTGAGAGGACGACTGCTCAGATTCAAGGACAACTTGGGCTGTAAACAGGACACACTTTATGAAAACTTGTGCATGACAGTGCACTGGGATTTATGATCAGAGACTAGTCTGTGAACTCTTGCATATATTAGCTTTATGTATGTATTATAGCATGTATTAAGTTTATGGGAAGGGTTTTATGTTGTTATTGTTTGTTTTTCTTCTTAATCTTGAGTTATATTTTATATTTTTAGCACAGATTTACGTTCCAATTATCTTCTCAATACCACAATTGCTGGTGTGGAAGAAGCAGATGTTGTTCTTCTAGTTGGCACAAATCCACGTTTTGAGGCACCACTGTTTAATGCTAGAATTAGAAAGAGGTAATTTAATCCTTATTTAATAAGAACCTTAAAAATATGTGATTGTTTTTGTTTTATATATGGAAATGATATTTTAGGTGATTGCTAATAAGTGCTAGTTGTAGTGATACTAGAGGAGAGGAAAATTCCTAACATTCATTCTACCCTATCCCTACCTCTCTGTTTTTCAATGTACTTTGTTTATATATTTATTTTATTTTATTTTTTTGAGTTGGTCTCATTACATAGCCCTGGCTGGCCTGGAACTCACTGTGTAGACCAGGCTAGTCTAGAACTAACAAGAGATCAGCCTGCCTCTGCCTCTTGAATGCTGGGATTAAAGACATAAACCACCCAACTTGACTTCCTTGTTAATGAGTGAGGGTCTCTTGTGGCCCAGGCTACTCTCTAGCTCACTACATAGTCAGAGTAAATCCTGAGCTCCTGATCTTCCTGCCTTTATCTCCAGTGCTGGCATTACAGGCATGTGCTACGACACCTTGTCCTATACTTTTTTTTTTTTTTAAAAAACAAGGTGTTATATAGTCACGACTACCCTTGAACTTTCAAACTGGTCCTTCAGCTTCCACCGCTCTTCATGAATTATGGGCATGTTTGTTTGTTTAAACTTTATTTCATGTATGTGTGCATGAGCATGCTGTAGTGCAGTGTACATCTGGTAATCGGAGGACAGCTTTTAGGAGCTGGCTCCCTCCTTCCACCTTTTGAGTCTCAGGGATGGAACTGAGCTTGTCAGGCTTGGTGGCAAGTGCGTTAACCTGCAGAGCAGTCTTGCCAGTCTCACCCTCTGGTTTTTGTTTGGATTTTGGTACTAGGGATTAAATTCAGAGCTTTTCTTGCATACTACATAAGCAACTGCCAACTGAGTTATATCCTTAGTCCCATCTTTTATAGTAGTTTTGTTCTTGTCCAGCATCTATCTAGAGTCACATTGCAATTAATGTCATGACATTTCAGGACCCAGTTTTACTTTTTTTTTTTTTTAATTTAATTTTTTTACTTACTTTACGTCTGCTCACTGCTCCCTCCTGGTCACTCCCTCCCACAATCCTTCTTCCATACCTCCCTTCCCTTCTCTGAGCAGGTGGGGGCTCCCCTGGGTATTCCCTCTCCCCCTCCCCAATCCTGGCACTTCCTCTCTCACTGAGGCCAGACAAGGCAGCCCAGCTAATAGAACATATTGCACATACACGAAACAGCTTTTGGGATAGCCCCTGTTCCAGTTGTTCAGGACCCACATGAAAGCAAAACTGCATATCTGCTCTGTATGAGTCAGGAGGCCTAGGTCCAGCCCATGTATGTTATTTGGTTGGTGGTTTAGACTCTGAGAGCCCCAAGGGTCCAGGTTAGTTGACTCTGCTGGTCTTCCTGTGTGGAGTTCCTATCCCCTCTGAGGCCGAAATCCTTCCTCCTATTCTTCCATAAGAGTCCTCAAGCTCCATCCACTGTTTGGCTGTGGGTTTCTGCATCTGTCTGTGTCAGCTGCTGGGTGGAGCCTCTCAGAGGACAATATGCTCCCGTTCGCAAGCATAAGAGTATCAGAGTGTTAGTGATTGCCCATGGGATGGGTCTCAAGTTGGGCTGGTAATTGGTTGGCCATTCCCTCAGTCTCTCCTTCATCTCCTTTCTCTGCATTTCTTGTAGACAGGATAAAATTTGGGTGGAAAGTTTTGTGAGTAGGTTGGTGTCCTTAATACTTCCCTGGGGTTCCTGCCTGGCTACAGGAAGTGGCCACTTCATGCTTCATATCCCCCACTGCTAGGAGTCTCAGCTAGAGTCACTCCATAGACTCCCTGGAGCCTCTCCCAACCCAGGTCTTTGGTTGGTCCTAAAGATGTACACACACACACACACACCCGTTTTACTTTTTTTTTTTTTTTTTAATAGAGCACTGGCTAGTTATTTTGTAGAACATCTCCCTCATCTACTGTCTTTTTCATTTGTGTTGTAGACATTTACAATAGGGCAGCTGTATTATCTATCTAGATTATTATCTCATCTGGAAAATGGTTGAGAGTGAAAGGGAATTACTACTTCAGGATGACAGGTAAAAGCACTGCTTCAGATGAACAAAGATTATAGTTACCACACTCACAAATAGTTTTGAAGGATAGCAGGGCGGTAGTGACGCACGCCTTTAATTCCAGTACTGTGGAGGCAGAGGCAGGCAGATCTCTGAATTCAAGGCTAGCCTGGTCTACAGAGTGAGTACCAGGACAGCCAGGGCTACACAGAGAAACCCTGTCTTGAAAAACAAAAAAATAAAAAACACCAATAGTTTTGAAGGAGGTAGCTCCTTAGTACTCTGCTATAAAGAATAAATAAATGACAGGTTTTTTTTGTGGATATTTGAGAAATAATTGACTCTGCCATAACTTGTACTGAGAAATATAACCAACAGGTCAGTTATTCTAAAATAGTTTTTGTTTACATTAGACTTGTACTTAGGATTACCACATAACAGATTTATTCCCTGAATTATTTATATATTTTTACAACACTCTTATTTTGAAAGGTACACATTAAATATGTGTCAACATTACACATAGTCCATGAATTCTTTTGTGCTTTTGACATTTTGTAATTGTAAATAGAGGTAGGACTTATAAGTGTTGAGACCAAAGGCTATGCTTAACTTAATTGGCTCTAAAATTGTTTTTGTTTCAGCTGGCTTCATAATGACTTAAAAGTGGCCCTCATAGGTAGTCCAGTGGACCTCACTTACACATACAACCATCTAGGAGACTCTCCTAAAATTCTGCAAGACATTGCTTCAGGGAGGCATTCATTCTGCAAGGTGCTTTTACATTATACATTTCTACTGTTGCTGGTTTTTAACTGTTACTATTATTTTAAAGATTTATTTATTTTTATGTGCATTGGTGTTTTGCCTGCATGTGTGTCTGTGTGAGGGTTCCAGATCCTCTGGAACTAGAGTTAAAAACAGTTGCGAGCTACCATGTCGTTATTGGGAATTGACCCCAGGTCCTCTGGAAGAGCAACCAGTGCTCTTAACCACTGAGCCATCTCTCCAGCTCCATTTTTAAGTTATTATTCTTTCTTTCAGATTTATTTATTTTTACTTTATATGTATGAGGTTTTTTCCCCTGCCTGTATGTATATCTATTACTTGCCAGCCTGATGTCTGTAGAAGTCAGAAGAGGGCATTGTGTACCCTGGAATTAGAGTTAATAGATGGTTGTGAGCTGCCATGTGGTTCAGGGAACTGAACTCCTGCACTACACGAGTGTGTGAGTTGTTTGTCTTTCAGTTTTACTTACCAGTCTTCCCCAAGCCTATAGTTTCCTATCTACTTGAGATTCACTCCCTTATTGTGGCATAAAGCAAACTCTTTACTACTTTAGGAATGCTCTGTTGCTCTCCCTGCTTTCTCTGTCTGGGTCTCTCAATATAGGAAGCAGTAGGCGATGATACTTCAATATAATTTTTTGTCATGTTTTAAGTTTTTTATTCTTTTTGTTCGTTTGGAGATAGTCTCTTGCTATGTAGCCCTGGATGGTTTGGAATTGATTATGTAGATCAGGCTGGCCTGAAACCTAATCTAGTGCTGGTGTTACAGGCATGTATCACCACACCTGGATCTTCAGGAGCATTTGCGTATCTATAGGGACATCTCCCAGGTTGTGTGAGACCTGCCCATACTTATTCCAACCAAAGAATACTTGGCTAGGATATTCATCCACAATACTTACTTGTATAAAATTTTGTTTTATGGGATATTAAGCTTTTTCACAGTAACATTTGCAAGATGTTTTTATTAGTTCAGATGTTGTTAAGTAAATTAATGATTCTTCATGTCAGTAGATGCGAATACCATGCCCTGCTTTAAGATCAACAATTCTTTTTTTTTAAATAGGTCTTAAAGGAAGCTAAAAAACCAATGGTGGTTTTAGGAAGTTCTGCACTCCAGAGAAATGATGGAGCAGCAATCCTTGCAGCTGTGTCCAGCCTTGTACAGAAGATTCGGGTGGCAAACGGTGTTGCGGCAGAGTGGAAAGTTATGAATATTCTGCACAGGTGTGTTACTCATTTTATGTACTAGAAAATTCAAGTGATGTGTATGTGTGTTTGTTCCTGACTTGTCATGTTTATATGTACAAACAGCATTTAGAGACATGATTCCATTGCTGACATGATATGTAAAATGTTTTAAGAAGAATGCAAGTTAGTAAGTAACAGTAAAAATATATGAAGCAGGGGAAGATGAGGGCAGAGTAGACAGTGAACAAAATTGCACTTATTTATTCGTATGGTAATCAAAAGGTAATTTAAAAAGTGTGAGGCTTCTTTCCTAGAGATTTGCCTGGTGTGCATAAAGTCCTGGGTTCATTCCCAAGTACCACATAAAACTGGACATAGTGATGTGCACTGTAGTTCTAACTGACTAGAGGCAGGAGGATCAGAAGTTCAAGTCATTTTCCACTGCACAGTGAAGTTGAGACCAGCATGGGATATGTGATACTTTGTATTAAAAAAAAAAATCTGTATCATATTTTTTGTCCTTGATTTAAAAATTACAGTGTGTCCTCTGACTTTGATTAAATGAGAATTTAGCTAAAGAGATTTTTGGTAAACATTCCAGTTATGCTAATTTATTTTAGGAAACCCGAAAAAGGAACGAAGTGGTTATTTCATGGTGTGAAGATAATTGCTATTGCTATTTTTTTTCTTTTGAGATAGGGTTTCTCTGTATAGCCCTGGCTGTCCTGGAACTCATTCTGTAGACCAGGCTAGCCTCGAACTCAGAAATTCGCCTGTCTCTGCCTCCCAAGTGCTGGGATTAAAGGCGTGCGCCACCACTGCCCAGCTGCTATTCCTATTTTATTAGTTCCTTTCCTTCTAGGCTTTCTTCCCCGTGTAATTGTTTCTAGTTACATGGTTAATATACTGTGAGTACAACTTTGTTCTGATTTAACTCATTTTCATTACCAGATAAGAGTTTTCACTATAACTGGAAATATTTCATGCACTTTTTTCCTTAAAATTTTTTCATACAGTATATTTTGCTCATATTAATTTCCCTCACCCTACTCCTACAAGTCTTCTCCCCACCTCCACTTCCATGTTCACCCAACTTCATTTTCTTTCTCTCAAAAACAAAAAAACGGAAGCAAAACTTGAAAATCAAGACAAATGAATAAAAATCAACAAGAAAAAGGAAAACCAAAATAACTACATTAGTAGTTATTTACTACAATAATTTATAATGTTTCATTTTTACCATGTACTCTGATGATAATTTTTGATGACTTTAAAATAATTCTGTGAGTGACTGGGATGCAGCTTAGTGGTGTAAAGTGCATACCTATCCAGGTGCAAGACTCTGGTATCCATTCTCAGCTCCAAAATTAAGCTAAGTAAGTCAGCAGTGATAACCCAGATAACTGAACTTTAGATTACCTTGTCCTTAGGTTATAAAAGTAGAATGGTTGGACCAAACAAGGCAGAGGTTTCAAGAGCTGTTTTGCATGCTTCTGCTAGTTTTAGGATGGTTGTTATTTTGAGCTTAGATTATCTTCACTGAAACAGGTAACAGTTGTAGGAAGCAATTCCATAAGTCTGTATAGTAATGGTTTTTCCTTCCTCCCTCCTTCCTCCTCTGTCTCTGTTTGTGTCTCTGTCTCTGTCTCTCTCTGCTTTTGTGTGTGTGTGTGTGTGTGGGGGGGTGTTCTTTTGTTTTGTAACTGTCTGTCCTGGAATTCACTCTGTAGACCAAGCTGGTCTAGAACTCAGAGATCCAACAAGCCTCTGCCTCCTGAACACTGAGGTTAAAGGTGTGCACCACTGTGCCCACCGTGCCAGCACTTTCCCTCCCACCTTTCCTCCCCCCTCCCTCCCTCCCTCTTCCTTCCTTCCTTCCTTCCTTCCTTCCTTCCTTCCTTCCTTCCTTCCTTCCTTCCTTCCTTCCTTCCTTCCTTCCTTCCTTCCAAACTTCCTTCCTTTATTGTTTGGGTTTTTGGGTTTTTTGAGGCAGGTTCTTACTGTGTCTTTGGAGAGCTTTGAACTTGCTATGTTTCCCTGCGAGTTGACCTCATGCTTTCAGACTTTCTCCTAGCTCTAACCTTTATATAGCTGGAATTACCAGCATCATTTCCTGCTTGAATTATTGTTTTAACAATAATTTTAATTTCTGCCTCTTTTTTTTTCCTTTTTAAAGATAGGAGCTTGCTATGTAATCCATGACTTACTTTGAATGCACTACGTAACTCAGACCTGCCTTAGACTGAACATCACCCTGATGGTCCTCCTGCCTTTGCTGGCTGGGATCATGGTACTGTGCTACCATACCTAGCTCCCTTTTGATTTTAAAATCTTATGGCTTTGCTCTAAAACAAATGTTTGATTTACTGTAAGTTTTATGTCTTACTGTGTTGAATTTAAGCCATTTACAGTTGGTTTTCATAATTACTTCATTGCATATTCATGAAAAACAGTCTCAGCTGGGCAGTGGTGGCGCATATCTTTAATCCCAGCACTTGGGAGGAATAGGCAGGCAGGTATCTGAGTTCGAGGCTAGCCTGGTCTACAGAGTAAGTTCCAGGACAGCCAGGGCTACACAGAGAAACCCTGTCTCGAAAAAAAAAAAAAAAAGGTCTCAGGAGGAGGCTGAGTAGTAGCTCACTGTTACAGTGCTTGCTTAGCACCCACAAGAGCCTATTCAGACTCCAAAACCACAGGAAAAGAAAGAAAAAGCCAGGCATGGTGACCCATGACTTTAGTTCCAGCCCTCAGGAAGCAGGAGGATCTCTATGAGTTTGAAGCCAGCCTGGTCTACAAAGTAAGTTCTGGGACAGCCAGGGGTACACAGAGAAACCCTGTCTCGAAAGGAAAAAGAGAGACTATGCTATACATCTTCTATTTCAGTGGTAAGAGTTGAATATAAAAGAAGCTACAAATTATTCCTATGTAATTACTCAAATTGCTTATACTTAAATGCTGCATGTATTTGAAAATCCATAATTGTTTTACAGGATTGCAAGCCAGGTAGCTGCTTTGGACCTTGGCTATAAACCTGGGGTAGAAGCAATTAGGAAGAACCCTCCCAAATTGCTGTTTCTTCTGGGAGCAGATGGAGGTTGTATCACACGACAGGACTTGCCAAAGGATTGTTTCATTGTTTATCAAGGTAAGTAGCACACCTTGGCTAGAAACAAAAGAGAATCATATATGGTGTATACTAAAAACTATTTGATACACACAAATTCTGTTTTGAATAACTCTTCTGACTGTATAGAAGTTCACTGAAGTGTATATACTTTGGGTCTGCAACTTGAATATATGACTTTATTTGCAATTTTTTTTTTCTTTCTTTTTTTTTTTTTTTGGTTTTTCGAGACAGGGTTTCTCTGTGTAGCCCTGGCTGTCCTGGAGCTCACTCTATAGACCAGGCTGACCTCGAACTCAGAAATCCACTTGCCTCTGCCTCCCAAGTGCTGGGATTAAAGGCGTGCAATTTTTTAAATAATAAACCTTATTTTAAAAATCAAAACAAACAAAATCTGTTTGTTAACCAGAGGAGTAGCATATACAGGAATTTGAGGCAGTTCTTAAAACCCATCGTAGGTGAACAGTAGTCACCTTCCCAGCAGGGAGTCTGATGCACACTTGTGAGTCCTGTCCTTGGGCGCTGAGGCAGGAGGAATGCAGTTTAAGGCCAGCCAGAACAAGCTGAGCCTTTGTCAGAACACGCAGCATGATGACTCAGTGAAGTCTTGTTATGATGGTGACATCACTGATGGTGCTGTTGTTAGGAGAACCTGGATCCTGCAAGATAGGCTTTGTAGTTTGTTTTTGAAGCCAGATCTCATGGAGCTCAGGTTGAGTGCTAGTTGAATACATAGCTGAGGATGACCTTGAACTCCTGATCCTCCTGCCTCCCACCTACATACTGGGATTATAGGTATGTACCATTGTGCCTGACCGAACTGTAAAATGTAACCACTTGGATTCTGAATTAAAGGACATATTCTTGCTGCTGTCCCTTGTATAGAAATTTGGTTTTGTTTGTTTTTCCTAGACATGGTTTCTCTGTGTAGCTCAGGTTGTTCAGGAACTTGCTCTGTAGACCCGCTGGCCTGAGTTCAGAGAGTCTCCTGTTTCTGCCTCCCACTTCTGCCTCCTAAATGTTGGGATTAAAGACATGTGCCACCATCATGTGCCTGGCTTTGTGTAGAGGCTTTAACACAAGGCTTGTGCATGTGTGTTTTCATGCTTGGCAAATCCTCCCCACTTGAGCTATTATCTCCAGCACTTGGTTGTTGAGAGAAAGATCTTAATATGTAGCCTAGGCTGGACCTGAACTCACGAGCCTCATGTTCTGCCTCCTTGTCCTGGAGATTCCATGTGTATACCATGTCTGGCTTAAGCAAGTTATGTTATACTAGACCTTAGTCAAAAGACGAAGAAACAAATAAGTAGGTTACAGGTAATGTAACACTCTGACTTTTTGTATTTGATTCATTCTTTTGAACTCCAACTTGTAAATGTAATTCAGTTTCCCTAGAGTAAATAGTGCATTGTATATTCCTGGATAATTAAAACTGCAGAACGAGCTTTCATTTTATGGTATACATGGATGTAATTAATTTGTAATAGATATTTTATTGCCATTAAAATCATACAAGGACTAGAGAGATGGCACAGCAGTTAAGAGCACTTAACACTCTTTCAGAGGACCCAGATTTGAATCTCAGCATCTACATGGTAGCTCACAATCTTCTATAATACCAGGTCCAGGGGATCTAACGACTTCTGGCCTCTGTGGGCACCAGCACACATGTGGTGCACAGATATACATACAGGCAAACAGACATACACATAAAATAATTTTTTAAAATAAAATCATGGGAGTGAAGAAATGTCTCAGCAGTTAAGAGCACTAACTACTTTTCCAGAGGTCCTGAGTTCAATTTCTAGTGGTGGCTCACAACCATCTGTAATAGGATCTGATGCCCTGGCTTCTGGTGTGTATGAAGACAGTTACAGTATACTCATATAAATAGAATAAATAAAAACAGCTGAAATCAGTGTATGTTTTGACTATAAATCAGTTTTCTTTAAAATGTATCCTACCTTGTAGGAAAAAATTGTCAAGTCCCAGAAAAACCTGGGACAAGTAAAAATAAAATAAAATAAATTCATTATATAAGATTCTATGCCTGGCGTTGGTGGCATACACCTTTATTCCCAGCACACAGGATCAGAGGCAGTCAGATCTCTGAGTTCCAGGACAGAGTGATTTCCAGCACAGTCAGGGTGAAGGAGAGAAACCCTGTTTCAACAAACAAACAAAACAAAAAAGATTTTATTATATCTTTGTTTATATAGCTAGTTGATACAGAACAAAATGGGTGAACTAAACTGTAGTGCTTTCTAGGGTAGTCAGCTTGATGTGCATACTATCTCTTTTTTCTTTTTTTATCTCTTGGGGCAGAATCTCTTATAGTCTAGTCTTACCTTAAACTTCACTGTGGAACCAGTATGACCTTGAATTTCTGATCCTCCTGCTCCTCCCTCCTGAATGATGACATTACAGGGATGCACCACCAATCCAGCTAGTATAATATATTGTCTTAATAGGTTTTCCCCTCATTTGGTTTGTGAAGACAGGGTTTCTGTGAAAAGGCATACACTACCATGCCCAGCCACTTTTATAGTTTATAAAGTGAGACTAAGAGTGTAGTTCAGGCTGGGCAGTGGTGGCACAGAGGTGGCACACACCTTCAACCCCAAACTCTCAGGAGGCAGAAGCAGGTGGATCTCTGAGTTTGAAACCAGCCTGGTCTACAGAGTGAGTTCTGGGACAGCCAGGGCTACATGGAGAAACCCTGTCTCAAAAAGCCAAAAAAAAAAAAAAAAGAAAGTAGTTCAGTGGTAAATTGCATAGTTTGCATGAGGTCATCATATAAATAAATAAATAAATAAATAAATAAATAAATAAATAAATAAATAAATAAATGGGAATTAGGGGCTGGAGAGATGGATCAGTGGTTAAGAGCACTGACTGCTCTTCCAGAGGTCCTGAGTTCAATTCCCAGCAACCACATGGTGGTTCACAACCATCTGTTAGGGGATCTGATGCCCTCTTCTGGTGTGTCTGAAGAGAGCGACAGGGTACTCATATAAATAAAATAAATCTTTAAAAAAAAAAAAAAAAATTGGGGCTGGAGAAATGGCTCAGCAGTTTAGAGCACTAACTGCTCTTCTAAAGGTCCTGAGTTCAATTCCCAGCAACCACATGATGGCTCACAACCATCTATAATGGGATCTGATGCACTCTTCTGGTGTGTGTCTGAAGACAGCTACGGTGTACTCATATAAATAAAAATAAATCTTTAAAAAAAAAAAAAAGGGAATTAACAGGAGGTATATTGTCTTTCACATATAATAGTAACCAGTGTATGTTTGGTTGGCTTGTTGTTGATATGGTGATGGTAGATTTTGAGACAGGGTCTTAACTGTAAATCATACTGACCTCAAGGTTCTCTTGCCTTGACCCCCCACACTGGGATTACACATGTGTACCAATACTTTGGATTTATTAGTTCAGTTTTTACTAAAATGTGGTTCACCGTTTTTCTCCTCGCAGGACACCATGGTGATGTTGGTGCTCCCATAGCTGATGTTATTCTCCCAGGGGCTGCTTACACAGAAAAGTCTGCTACTTACGTCAATACTGAGGGCAGAGCTCAACAAACCAAAGTAGCAGTGACACCTCCTGGTTTGGCAAGAGAAGACTGGAAAATCATAAGAGCTCTCTCTGAGGTATTAGTTTTAAGGCATTTCTTTGAAGTCTTTTTTTTTTTTTTTTTTTTTTTGTCCCTTAATATGCATTAAGCAGCTGGGGATGTGGCTCAGTGGGGAGAGAACTTGCTTAGCATGCATGAAGTCCTGAGTTCAATAAATTCCTGTATATAGCTTGTAGTGCAGGAGACAGAACCCAGGGCCTCAGCAGGTACTAGGCAGGGGCTCTGCCACTGAGCTACATTTTCATTCATTAAGGCATTAGTGATGCTGCTTAAGGGGTGATGGACATGCTAGCTGCTTAAAGTGATTTTCAAAATCAAGGAAAACTTTTCTCTAAAATGAGGGAGGGTTTGCATAACCTGGTTGTGTAGGAGATAAAGTGTTCAGAAAATGAAGAATTGAAGTTGGTACTTTGTTGTAGATTAACAACAAACTAGAAGCACTGATAGTTAGCCTAGCATCATCTCTATAATCCTTTACTTCAGAACCATATACTTGGTAAGTATTCTCTCTACTACAGAGCAGCATTCTGCAGAGAAATTATTAATGTGGTGACATCTTTAAATTAGAATTTTTGACATCTATATTCCATACATGATGCTTCCTTGAGAAATCTGTCTGGGTTGGAAAGATGACTCATTAGTTAAAGAGTACAAGCTGCTTTTCCAAAAGACCTGGGTTCAATTCCCAGCACCCACATGGTGGCTTGCAATGATCTGTAATTCCAGTTTTAGGAGATTTGACACATTTCTCTGACCTCTGAGATTAAGCATGCACATGGTGTACAATTATGCACACAGACAAAACATATACACAAATAAGTAATGAATTATTTTTTTTGGTTTTTTCGAGAGAGGGTTTCTCTGTGTAGCCCTGGCTGTCCTGGAACTTACTCTGTAGACCAGGCTGGCCTCGAACTCAGAAATCCACCTGTCTCTGCCTTCAAAGTGCTGGGATTAAAGGCGTGCGCCACCACTGCCCGGCTGAATAATTTTTAAGAAGAAAGGAAAAAGGAAAAAAATATCTGTTAAAAGATACTAGTAGAGACTTTTTTCTTTCTAGTAATACTGCATTATTTCATCATAGTTGTCATAATGAATTGTTTTGTTCCTAAGCCCCTACCCTGGTTTTTTTTCTTTTTGTAGCCCTAGAACTTGTCCTATAGACCAAGCTGGTCCCAAATCAGAGATCTGCCTGCCTCTGTCTTCCAGGTGCTAAGATTAAAGGCCCAGGCCATTTCAGCCTGCTAATAACAATTATTTATTATAGTGGGTCACGGGCTGTGCATGCTGCAGCAATATTTGGAAGTTTAAAGGGCTCTGAGGGAATCTGTCCTCTCCTTCACTGTGGGTTCTAGTGATCAGCTCAGACCTTCAGGCTTGATGCCTGGTGTCTTGAGTCATCCTGGCCTGCCCCAATTCGGACATTTTTTAAATAGTAAAGTTGTTTGTCATGGTGGATCTGATCTGTTGTAGATTGCAGGTATCACTCTCCCATATGATACTCTGGATCAAGTGAGGAACCGTCTTGAAGAGGTCTCTCCTAATCTGGTTCGATATGATGATGTTGAAGAAACTAATTACTTTCAGCAAGCAAGTGAGCTTGCCAAGGTAAAAACTTGCCTGTGTGCAGTTTTCCTAATGCTGTATCTTGGCATGATAGTACTTATTTTCAGTATGATTCTGGTCTCTCTCTTTTTTTCCAGCTAGTAAACCAGGAACTTATTGCTGACCCACTTGTTCCACCTCAGCTAACTATAAAAGACTTCTATATGACAGGTAAGTTGGGCTGCCACCTACTTACAGAGAATTAGAGGACCGCCTTTAGCTTTATAGCTTTTTTGGTTGGCAGTATTTGCTATTAACTTAAAGAACTTGATATTTTACATTTATTTACTGGTGCATGGGCAGGCATACACTCACCGTGAAGAGTGTGGCGGTCAGGACAATTTGTGGGAATCAGACTCAAGTCATTAAGCTTGGCGACAAGCTCCTTCGCCCACTGAGCCACCACCTTCAGATTACCACCTGATCTGAAATTGTTAAGCATCAAAACTAATGTAATTTAGGGGGTAAATCCGGGTCTCAAGGCTCATTTTGTTCATGTTAAGCATGGACACTGTACCCCTAGTTCTCTAGCATTCTGTGTGTTTCTGACATGGAAGCAAAGTTTGAATACCCAAAAGGTTTAACAGATTTTAAATGTAAAATTTAGTAGTATATGGAAAATCACTGAATAGAAATTTAAAGTACTAAAAAAAAAACTCTCAAGGTTTTCTGAAATTAATAGAATACTCAAAATATTTAAATATGTTTTAATATATTAAACAGGGCTCCTGGTGTAAATTGTTAGAAAGCTTTTAAGAAATCCAGACCACCATTAATTTTCTATAGCTTTGACCACAGTTGATAAAGGTATGAGACAGTTGATATGTAAATAATTTCTTACCTAAAAGCACATAGGAGCATACATTTGTTTGTTTTTCTATTTTTTATTTTTTTAAAGATTTTATTTATTTTATATATATTAGTACACTGTGCTGTATTCAGACACACCAGAAGAAGGCGCCAGATCCCATTACAGATGGTTGTGAGCCACCATGTAGTTGCTGGAAATTGAACTCAGAACTTCTGGAAGAGCAGTCAGAGCTCTTAACCTCTGAGCCATCTCTCCAGCCCCCCTTGTTTGTTTATTTAAAAACTGGGATTCTTGTAGCCAAGGTGACCTTAAACTCAGTGTGTCATTGCAGAGGATGACCTTGAATTTGTAATCTTCCTTCTCACACTGCTGAGTGCTGAGAGGACAGACCTGCACCACCACAATTTTTATGGTACTGGAGACCCAGCCTAGGGCTTCCTGCATGCTAGTTCAGCATTCTACCAACTGAACCACATCTCATAGTCCTAAAATTATGTTTGTTTGTTTGTTTGTTTGTTTGATTGATTTTTGTTTTTCTTTTCTGTTTGTTTTATACCTTTTTAAAAATGTGTATGTTTTGCCTACATGCATGTCTCTGTACCATTTGTGTATCTAATGTCTCAGGAGACGAGAAGAGGGTTTTGGATCCCCGGGACTAGAGTTACAGACAGTTGTAAGCCTCCATGTGGGTGTTGGGAACTTAATCCCAGTCCTCTGAAAGAGCAGATAATGATCTTAACTTTTGAGCCATCTCTCAGACTCTGACTTATACATCTTTAAGTTAGCATATACTAATAGATTATTTCAGTGAGGTGATAGAAGTGTTAGATCAGGTCCAGCAGGATGGCTTATTGTGTAAAGGAGCTCGTCATGTAAACTCGACCCCACAATAGCAGAGGACAACAGAGGACACACACACCAATGATACATTTCTAAACAGTTTTTAAAATAAGTGTAAGTTGGGATCATTGTGCAAAATCACAACAAAACATTACTATGACTTCTAGCTTTTGAGTGATGGAGGCAGAAAGATTTCCACGTATTCAAAGATTGGCGCTTTTTTCTGGTCATGGTGGGTTACACCTGGAGTCTCAGTACTTGGGTGACATGAGATTAAGGAGTTCAAAGTTAAACTCTGCCACATAGCAAGACCCTGTCTTGAATAAGCAGCACATACAAAAAAGTTTTAGCTTTTTATTTTTTTATTTTTTCTTTTTTTGAGGCAGGGTTTCTCTGTTAGGCCCTGGCTATCCTGGAACTCATGTTGTAGACCAGGCTGACCTTAAACGCAGAGATCTGCCTGCCTCTGCTTCTCATGTAGCACCACTGCCTGGCTCTCTCTTTAAGAGAAGGTTTTCTTATGTAGCCCACAATGGCCTCCAACTTACCACCTTCTGCCTCAGCTTCCTGAGTGCTACAGATACAGAAAAGCCCTAGCACTCTTAGATGTTTTGTATCCCAGGCTAGCTAACCCAAGCTACAGGGTGATCCTCTTAGTTCCCTACCCATCCTATAGAGGCCTGGGGTTACTAATGTGTACTTAAGCTTTTACATTGGGACACAGATCACACTCAGCTTGTCTGGCCCTTACCAGCCATACCGTCTTTGCCATCCTCTGGTGGTTTTTTTTTTTTTTTTGATAATGCTTCTATCTCTTGTAGCCCAGGTTGACCTCAGACACACAGCAATGCTTTCTCAGTTTGTGAAGTGCTGGAGACTATGAGCGGGAGCTATAATATCTAGCCAATAAATTGTGTTGTGTCTATTTTTTTTCTTAGATTTTTAAGAATTTCCTATCCTTAAATTTTTCATACTGGCATGTTATCTAGCTCTTATGTGATTATTTAATTACTGCTAGAGATTAAAAGCATTTAACCAGAAAGTTGTGGTGGTAAATAGGAGTTGGAGGCATACAGATCAAAGTTCAAGGTCATCCTTGGCTTCATAGACAGCCAGAGATACATAAGACCTTGGCCAGTAAAGAGCTTATGTTCAAAGTGTATTGCTTACCTAAAAAAAAAAAAAAAAAAAAAAAGAATATGTACATTAAAATTTTCGGTGTGTGTTCTAAAGTCACATTAACAAAAAATTGGCATTAGTGGCTCCTCCCTGTAATCTCAACAATTGGGAATCTGAGGTAGGAGGATCACCCCAAGTTTGAGGCTAACTTGGTATAGTATTGACTTCTGGTCTGGCCTGAAATCTGAGACATTGTTTCAGAAACAACAAAGGAAGTTGTATTAACAAAATGCATGTTCTTAATGTCTTTCAGATTCAATTAGCAGAGCCTCACAGACAATGGCCAAGTGTGTCAAAGCCGTCACAGAGGGCGCTCAGGCAGTAGAGGAGCCATCCATATGCTGAGACATCTACCAGGGACCTTGTTTTGCTACCGAAGTAAAAGGACATTAGTGTAATCCCTTATAAGTTAATGTTTTCCAACATGCTTCTGAATGATGTAATATTTAAAGTTATACTATGCTTCTCTGAAAATGGTATTGCACTTATCAAAAATCTTGGCAGTTTAAAATTTATGTAATTGTGTGCAAGCATTAAATAGTTTAATAAAACTATCATTTGTTCTTTCATGTTTAAAACACTGATCCTTAAAATGTGAATTTTTTTTATTTTCATAGATCATTCAGGGCTAAGGACATAGCTCATTGGTAGAGTACCTGCCAAGCATGTGTGAGGCTAAAGATTCAACCCCTGAGGCTTAAGGAAACAGCATAGATCTTCCATTCATTCCCCACATTTTATACTGAAGATTTATGGGACAGCAGGATGGCTCAAAATGGGTAAAGGTGCTTGCTGCCAACTCTAACTAACTTGAGTTTGAGCCCTGGAACCTACATGGTAGAAGGAGGAAACTGAATCCTACAAATTCCACAGGTACAAATCTTGCCAGCCTGGACTGCAGAGTTAAGACCCTGTTGCAAGCTGGGTATGGTAGATACCTCTTTAAACCCAGCACTAAGGAGGCAGAGGTAGGCGGATTCCTGTGAGTTCGAGGCCAGCCTGGTCTACAGAGTGAGTTCCAGGACAGCCAGGGCTACACAGAGAAACCCTGTCTAGAGTGTGAGGGGTAGAGGGGAGTCTCAAAAAAAGATTTTTAAGTTTTGTGTTAAAATAAGTTAATAGAAATGTAGGATTGGAGAGATGGCTCAGCTGTTAGAGCAATGATTGCTCTTTGAGAGAACCTGGGTTCAGTTCCCAGCACCAACATAGTGGCTCACAACTGCCCGTTACTTTAGTTTCAGGAGATCAGATACCTTCTGGTGTCTGTGGGCACCAGACATGCAAGTGGTACATGCAGGCAGAGTACCCATATACATAAAACTTAATTTTTTTTTTTTTTTTTGGTTTTTTGAGACAGGGTTTCTCTGTGTAGCCCTGGCTGTCCTGGAACTTACTCTGTAGACCAGGCTGGCCTTGAACTCAGAAATCCGCCTGTCTCTGCCTCCCAAGTGCTGGGATTAAAGGCGTGCGCCACCACTGCCCGGCCATAAAACTTAATTAAAGAAAAAAAATTAAACATTAATAACTTAGGAGATGATCCAAAAGTAGGTTAAATATTTGTGTTGTTTTGTTTTACCTGCAGTTTTGAGGATTGAGCCTAGGGCCTAAGCAGGATGGGCAAGTGCTCTGCCATGGCATTACAGCCTCAGCACTGGGTTTTGTTTTACTTTTTCCAAAATTCTTTTTTTTTTTTTGGCTTTTCGAGACAGGGTTTCTCTGTGTGGCCCTGGCTGTCCTGGAACTCATTCTGTAGACCAGGCTGGCCTCGGAAATCTGCCTGCCTCTGCCTCCCGAGTGCTGGGATTAAAGGCGTGCAAAATTCTTTTCTTTTATAATTCTCATTTCTTTCTCTTTGCATTAAAAGCCCCAACTATATGATGCCATTTTCCTGGCATAATAAAAAAATGCTAAGTAGTGTGCCATCAATACTTTAGAAGTGGTACAGGGCTGGCTGAGTGGTGGACAGTGTGCTTAGTGTGTGTGAGGCCCTAGGTTCCCTTCCCCATACACAAAATAATTGTACAAAGTTTGTCATCTCTTAACTTTTTCAGAAATACTTGTCTTTAGTGATATATCTTGAAGATACGTACTTTAAAGTACTTGACTAGGTGCTAAGGGTGTAGCTCAGTGATCGAACACATATATGGCCCTAGGTTCAAACCACAGCACACATAAAAGTACTTTGCCTAAAACTCTTAGCTGCCTGAAAGTATAAATTCTTTATTTTTAAGAGTTTGAGTTCAGTACAGAGTTCCTGTGTCTCCAATATTCTTCAGCACTCAACACTGCTGGCCTCAAGAGGACATAACTCCCAGCTCTGTGTTTCACGAAGTAGGTCTTCAGTGAAGTGGATACTCAGTGGAAAGGACCTGGGTATGGCTGTGGTTCCAGGAACTAAGAATACACTTAGATACTAATGGCAAGAGTGGTGTAAAGGATCTTGCTGTGCTGCCTCAACTTAGTCAGATTTATGGAGTTTTGCTTCTAAATTTCTGTCAGAGGAGGGAAACTGCATGCTAGTGCTAGAGGACTCTGGGAAGTGTGTAACTGGAGACGAGTGATCTTTTGTTTGTTGGGGGGGGGGTTGTTTTGGTGTGGTTTTTCTCCTGCTTCAGCCTCCTGTAAAGCTGGTACTGCGTGTCACCATGATTGATTATCACTGACTTACTGGCATTTCTTGCCAGATCAGATCTTGTTTAACTTTGGAAGAGTTGGACATTTTTAAGCATTGTAAGCTGAGGATAAAAATGATAATAACTACCATCTTATAATGACCCCACAGTTAAATCAGAAGGTTTATAAAACTTTTGGCTAGTTCCTGAGAGCTGGTGTTCAGTCTGCTCGGTAACTGAGGGCTCTGTTGTAAGAGGCTGCACTGAAAGCCTGCTAGTGAGTCCTTGATCCAAGTGTCAGGGACTTAGTTCCTAGGCTGAGCGATATATGACCTTTACTTTGTTCATATTTTCCTTAAAAAAAAAAAAAAAAAAAGAGGAATGCGTTCTTCTCCCAGGTTCTAAGAAATATAATGAAATCTCCTGTAGTAGCCCAATCAACAATGCTACTACCACAGCCTATGAAAATTAATTACTTAGACAATCTTTGTTTATTTTGATGAAAATTTTAACAGTTGTAGTATAATTTACTTCATGGTGTGTGTGTCTGTGTCTGTGTCTGTGTCAGTATATGTGTGTGTGTGTGTGAGTATATGTGTGTGTGTGAGAGAGTATATGTGTGTGTGTGTTTCCTGTTTGCTTTATTTTGTGACAAGATCTCATGTATCTTAGACTGGCTTCAAAGTCACTATGTAGCCATGGATGAACTTAACTATTGATTCTTCTTCCTCTGTCTCTTAAGTGCTGGGATTACAGGTTTGTGCCACCATGCTTGGTTCCCGAGAGCAAAACTAAACAGGGCCTTCAGAACAAGAAAACCATATACTAGGTATTGAAGTAGACGAAATTGCTGAGTCTATATGTATTTGTGTCAATGCCAGCATTTGATAACAGATTGTTAGCCTGTTAGAGCCAGAATCGCCTCACCACCAGTTAAGATATCAATTCAAAAACTATAGCAAGTTTAACAACCAAAGCACTATTGTGTGTTTTTAAAATATTTACATGGGAGTGGGCATAGAGAAAATCTGGAGAACTGTCTCAGTGTTTAATAGCACTTCCTACTCTTTTGAGGACCTGAGTTTGGTTACCAGCGCCCATGTGGCAGATCATAATTCTATAATTCCAGGCCATCTGATGCCTTCTTCTGGCCTCCTCATGCACCAGGCATGCACATGGTACATAGCTGTACAATACAGGCAAACACATACAGAATTATTTTCCAATAATTTTTTAAAATGTTAACATGGGGCCAGTGATAACAACTGAGCCAGTAGGTGCCTGCCACCAAGTCCTGCAACCCACATTTTGGAAGAGGAGAACTGACTCCTATAAATAGTCCTCTGCCCTCTACATGCATGCCAAGGCATGTGCTTATACACATATAAACACACAGATACATTAATTTTAAAAAGTATAAGATGGCCGGGCAGTGGTGGCGCACGCCTTTAATCCCAGCACTTGGGAGGCAGAGGCAGGTGGATTTCTGAGTTCGAGGCCAGCCTGGTCTACAGAGTGAGTTCCAGGACAGCCAGGGCTACACAGAGAAACCCTGTCTCGAAAAACCAAAAAAACAAAAAAGTATAAGATGTGAACAAGAAGCAGGTGTGGCACACATCCAGCACTTAAGGCAAAGGCGGGCAGTCCTGTGTTCAAGGCCATCCTGGAACACCACTATAAGGAAGAGTAGTCACTGTGGACAGGTAGTCCTTCGCATAGGCATGTAACATGTACCACACTTAGGCAGGTACTTAAGTAGATGAAAGCAATAAAGATTACAAAATGAAATCTTCAGTTTAGTTCCTATAAATATTTTCTTATTGCATACTAAACTTCATTGCTCTTGTGTCCAGTATAAAACCTGAAAATCCCTAGGCGAGTAGAGGATAAGGTTGAGGCCGCTCTTGGCTTTTACGATATATTTTGATAGCATGTATTACTTATATATAATGAGTTTCACTGTGACATTTTCATACTGTATGTAATATACTTTAGTCATGCCTCCTATTACCCTGTCTTGTCCTTATAGTCCCATTGACCTACTCTCTAACTAGTTCCTCTTCTACTTGTGTGGTGGTGGTGGTGGTGGTGGTGGTGGTGGTGTGTGTGTGTGTGTGTGTTTGGGGGGTGTATGCACACCTTTGTTCAAAGGGGCCAGAGGAGACATCAGGCGTTGTAGCATGTAGTTTTAAAAAATGAACCCACTTTAAATCTAGCTATGTGCCTACATCGGTGGTTTCTGTTCCTAGCCCAGCCAACGCCTCTCCCACAAACACCTTTTTTACAGTGAGGCGGGAGCGATAGGAGACAGGATGTAGATGGGATCTGTGGCAACCCCTGCCACCGGAAGATCTCCAACATGGAGTAGTTGGTGAGTTTAGGACGATAGATTCTGTACGCAGCAGTTGTGTCATCTGTTGATTTTAAACTAAGATTGTCGGTGTTTTCTATTCATGAGGACTCAGGCGGGCAGGAGAGAAAGAACATAGCCAGGGTGGAATTCGGCCAGGCTTTGAAAAGGGAAGATTGGGCAAAAAAGACCGAGGTCCAGGGGAGAGGTAACCACGCGTAGCACAGGCTGGTGAGAGCGTGCCCGCAGCTGGCCTCAGTGTGGTGGGCTGGCAAGAGAGCAACCTTAGGAGAGGCCTTGGACTAACTATGGGCCTTAGATAACGAATGACAGGGAATAGATGTGTGAATCCTTTTTACCAGCTGTGTGTACATAAACTAGCCTGTATCAGAGACTAGCAGAGGCAACTTAGTTTTGTGTCACCATGCTGAATCAGAAGGAACGAAGGAGGAGTTCTCACAGAGAGGAGTGACCTCTTTCCGAACAGAAGAGCCTATTTAATAAAACCCCTTGCCGAGCCCCTTACCCAGCTATTTAGTGCCTAGGAGAAACTGCCTTATTCTGGGGGTAAGCATTTTGCTTGTTCTATTCAGCACTGGCACCAGGCATGAGGAGCAAAGTTACCATCACTGTTCCCATTTAAGAGCACACCAGATACTTCCTGGAATATAACACTGAGTAGGCACGGTCCTTACCTAGTGACCTTAATTTAAGCTATTAGTGGTAACAGCAGGCTGTTGTATTAGAAGCAATAAAAGCCCCTAGGGATGATTTGGTGGTTCTAGCACAAGTTTTCTACCCCGTTGCAGGGTTTTCCTCATTTTGTCTCATAGGGTTACAGCAGAAACATGAGTGGGAGAACCGAGTCCAGTCAGAAAGTTTACAGTGGATGAGAGATGGACTCTTAGCTGTGAGGATAGTTTTTGCTGCTTTTTGGGATAGTTTCCTTATACATTCCAGGCTGGCTGTGAACTCATTATGTAGCTCCAACAGGCCCCAACTCCTACACTCCTCTTTCCTGTCTTAGCCTCCTGAGTGGTGGCATGACAAGAGTGTGCTCCTATACCCAGCACCAAATATATTAAGAATTAGAGGGCACTAGAGATGCCTCAGGGGTTAAGAGTGGTTGCTCTTTCTAGAGGGCCTGGGTTCAATTCCCAACCTCCACATGGTGGTTCACAACTGTAACTCCAGTCCCAGGGGATCTGAGGCCCTTTTCTGGCTGCCTTGGGCATTGTATGCACATGGCACATATACATACACACAGGCAAAAAAACTCATACACATACACGTTTTAAAAAAGATTAGATATCTCCTTTGGCATCCAATGAGTTACACAGAATGTCAGATTTCCTAAAATTATGCTGTTTGTCCTACTATCTGATTATGCCATGGGACTCATTCTATTTTTACCAAAGAGTAATGTATTTTGTAAGCCGTACCTAAGTTAAGCACATAGTAGAAAAGGTACATTTTAGATAGATGCTTTATTTATTTAGGCAGGAGCTCACCTCAGTCTCTCAAGTGCTGTGATTACAGATGTTTACCACCACTACTGGCCATGGTCACTCCAATAATATATGAGATGACAATATGAGTGGAAATATGAGGTAAGCACATTAGAGGGAAAGCAACCAGAGACGCTGCTGGTGATACAAGAAGATGCCTCTCCCATCCACAGAGAACAGAGGTTTGAAAAGAGATGGTCCAAATAAGCCAGGCAGTGGTGGCGCACACCTTTAATCCCAGCACTTGGGAGGCAGAGGCAGATGGATTTCTGAGTTCGAGGCCAGCCTAGTCTACAGAGTGAGTTCCAGGACAGCCAGGGCTACACAGAGAAACCCTGTCTCAAAAAAAAACAAAAAAGGAAAAAAAAAAGAAAAAAAAGAGATGGTCCAAATATATTAAGTACAAATACTTGACCAATAATGAAGGGTATGGATCATAGAGGACACATTCTAGTTACTGAAAAATAAACCCAGTGCCCAAGGGAGCAGTGCTGTCCAGGGATACTTATTCCTTAACTGACCATTCTCTGAGGTTTGCAGATGCAAGACAAGCCCTGCTCCATAAAGAGGTGTGGCCGTGTACTTCTTGCTAAGCAAACAAAAAATGTCCACTTTCTGCTTTATGGGCATTATAGCTTGGGAAGCTACAGGAAGTGACTTGCCCTATTATTATTTATCGATGCAATGACACACCTCAGATAAACAACTTTCTCTCAGCATTGGGAAAAAAAAAATAAAGGCTTAACATTTTTTTATTATAAGCCGGACATGGTGGTAAACACCTTTAATCACAGCACTGGGGTGGTGGAGGGAAGCAGATCTCTGAGTTCAAGACCAACCTGATCTATACAATGAGTTCCAGATCAGCCAGGGCCACATAGAGCCCTGGTTCAAGAAAACAAACACAAAACAAAACAATTTTATTTGAGTATGTGTGGTGCAGGTGTCATGGTCTGCACATGGAGTTCAGGACAGCTTTCAGGAATCAGTTCTCTCCTTCCACCATGAGTCTAATACACACACACACACACACACACACACACACACACACACACACACACACACACACACACACACACACACACACACACCACACACGGGAGGGTGCTTTTCTCTTTGACAAGGAAGTAGGTTGATGAAAGTAAGTCAGAACTGTTCCTTTTAGGTTTCAACACTATCCCAGAACTTCAGAAACATGCTTCTGCTCTTTAGCAGTGAAGCAAGTTCACTCTGCCAGGAGGACCGCAGGGCAGGTCTAAAGTCTTAGAAGTCTCACCAGGCTCAGTGGTCCTAGCTTGTCCCCATGGCATCCTGCTTTACTTGTATTGTTCACAGAATAATATTCATCTCAGTGTTAAGGTAACTTTCCATCATCTGGCAGGGGGCTTACTTGTTTTGCTAAATAGTACAGGAGGGGCTAGGGAGAGTTCAGTCACTAAGTGCTTGCTTTACAAATATGAGGAACTGGGTCCAAGCCTCAGAACTCACATAAAAAAGCTGGTGGCAACACACACACACACACACACACACACACACACACACACACACACACACACACACACACTGCAGTTAAGCCCAATACAATGGTAATGGAGCAGCTTCACTCTTGTATACAAACTATAGTGTTAAGCATTTTCTTTGAGGAGTATTACTTCAATTGGAATTCATGTTGATCTGTAGTAACCCAGATCACACAATTCATAAGACACCTACCAGAGAACCATCTCCTAAAAAGCCGTTCACTTGAGCCAGGTGTGGTGGTATAGGCCTGTGGTGCCAGCATTTGGGAGGCAAAACTGGAAAGACTGGAACTTTGAGGGCTACAAAGCAAGACTTTCTTTGGGAAAAACAAAACAAAACAAACGAATTTTTTTTCACTAGGGCTATTTAAAAGATTAAGTCTGGAGAGATGGCTCAGTGTTAAGAGTGCTTGCTGTGCAACCATGGGACCCTGAATGCCCATAAACTCAGTGCTGTAGAGGTGGAGACAAAGGACTGATGGAGCTTGCTGGATGGCAGCCTAGATGTGCTTCTGCTTGGAAAGACTCTGCCTCAAAGGAGCAAGGTAAAGCGTGTTAGAGGACTCTGTGTAGCATGTAGTTTTAAAACATGAACCCATGCTAAATCTGGCTATGTGCCAACATCAGCAGTCTCTTGTTCTAATCTTAGCCTGGTGCATAGCCTGAGACCATAACTGGGTATTTCTCCTAGCCAATAATAATAATAATAATAATAATAATAATAATAATAATAATAATAATGTCATTCATTATCTAAGGCCCATAGTTAGTCCTTAGACCTCTCCTGATTCCTCATCAAGCTAACACATCAAAGATGTTGGTCACCCTTTTCTTTCCAATCCAAATGATACATTTATTATCGTTACAACTTCTTGGTTGCTAAGTAGGTTTAGCTGAATCAGTGATATTCTTAACTTTGATTAACTATATTGTACTTTATTCTTTTTTCCTGGTAAAGCACTTGCCTTGACAGTCAAGGCTCTGGGTTCAATTCCTAGCTCCAGAAAAACAAAACAAAACAGACATTTTTCTTCTTGACCAGTTGCCATACTCATTAACTTTCCCCATTCAGTCACCAATCCAGTGACTCACTCAGCTTGGCAGCTGCTCGGTGAGTCTCATACAGTTGTTGTTGCTGTATTAACTAGTTAGTTGTACAATGTAATTTTGTCATGCAACAATTTCTTGGTTCATTTGAATACTATCTTTGATTTCTTTAAATTTATAGATAACCAAAATAGATAATCAGTTGTAAGCATTAGCAACCCAGAGTAAATTATGTATATATGCTCATAAAAATACTTTCATCAAAAGCCGGGCAGTGGTGGCGCACGCCTTTAATCCCAGCACTCAGGAGTCAGAGGCAGTTGGATTTCTGAGTTCCAGGCCAGCCTGGTCTACAGAGTGAGTTCCAGGACAGCTAGGGCTACACAGAGAAACCCTGTCTTGAAAAACCAAAAAAAAAAAAAAAACCAAAAAACTTTCAATGAGCTGGAGAGATGACTAAGCAGTTAAGAGCACTGGCTGCTCTTCCAAAGGACCCAGGTTCAGTTCCCAGCACCCACATGGCATCTCATAACTGTCTGTAACTCCAGTTCAAGGGTGTCTAACACCTTCAGACAGAATACATGCAGGCAAAACACCAAAGCACATAAAATAAAAAGAAATAAAATACTTTCGCCAGGTGGTGGTCATGCACACCTTTAATCCCAGCACTGGGAAGGCAGAGGCAGGTGGATTTCTATGAGTTCAAGGCCAGCCTGGTCTATAGAGTAAGTTCTAGGAACATCCAGGGATACACAGAGAAAACCTGTCTTGAAAAATCAGAATTTAAAATAAAAAAACTCAAATTATGACATCGGCCAGGCATTATGGGAGGACAGGTCTGTAATCTCAACACTCAGGTGAGGCAGGATGATATTACATAGCTGACCTTGACTCAAAATGCAAACAAGTAAAAATCCCTACAGACTGGTTTTGAAGGGCTGGGTCGGTGACTCAGTGGGAAGGGACACTTGCTGAACGTGAGAACCTGAATTTGAATTCCCAACAGTCACATAATGCGGCCACACACACCTGTAGCTCTAGTATTGTATTTGGACAAGACAGGAAGATTGCTACTGTACTGCCCATCAGGCTAGTCCCAGGTTCAGTGAAAAGTTGTGCTTCACAGCCATTAAGACAGGAGAGAGGACACAGCACCCTCCTCTGGCCTTACGAGTGTGTGTATGTGAGTGTCTCTATACACCACATGCACATATAGAGACACGTGAAATTTTAATACATTTTTAGATTATGTATATTTTGACTTGTAAGTCATATTTTTGCAGGTTTTCTATTTTCTAAAACTTTTAATTATATTGAGTAATATTCCTTCGTACTGACTATATTTCAAATTTCAAAGACTTCTACAAGTGCGAATTAAATTTTTTTTTTCCTTTTCACATTTTTGGGGTTTTTTGTTTTGTTGTTATTTTGATACAGATGTTTGTTTGTGTGACATAGGGTCTCACTTTGTTGATCAGACCAGGCTGGCCTCAAACTCATAAGAAACTTGCTTGCCTTTGCCTGGAGTTCTGGGATTAAAGACATTCATTCCATACTGATCTTGGTCTGGTTTTAGTTTTAGTTTTGTTTTTTGCTTTTTTTGTTGTTTGTTTGTTGTTTTGTTTTAAGACAGAGTTTCATGTAGCCCAGACTGGCTTTGAACTTGCTCTGTAGCCAAAGACAACCTTGAACTATTGACTCTACTGTTTCCATTTTTCAAGTGCTAGGATAACAGGCATATCATAGCACACCTAGTTAGGGTTTCTTCTTCTTCCTCCTCCTCCTCCTCCTCCTCCTCCTCCTCCTCTTCCTCCTCTTCCTCTTCCTCCTCCTCCTCTTCTTCTTCCTCTTCCTCCTCCTGTTCCTCCTCCTCCTCCTCTTCCTCCTCCTCTTCTTCCTCTTCCTCCTCCTCTTCCTCCTTCTCCTCCTTCACTCTTTTCTCCTGTTCTATTTTTTTTGTTTTGTTTTGTTTTTTTGGTTTTTTTGTCCTATTTTTGAAGAAGGTTCACATTATGTAACCCAAGCTGACCTTGAGTTCTTAGCAATTCTCCTGTCTTAGCTCCCATGTAATCAGATTATAGACAAGCCGGCAGTGGTGGTGCACACCTTTAATCCCAGCACTTGGGAGGCAGAGGCAGGTGGATTTCTGAGTTTGAGGCCAGCCTGGTCTACAGAGTGAGTTCCAGGACAGCCAGGGCTATACAGAGAAACCCTGTCTCGAAAAAAAAAAAAAACAAAAACCCAGATTATAGACAAGTGCCTCCACACCCTATTCATTCCGTTTTTTAAAAAATGTAGGATTGGGCTTGGGAGATGACTAAGACTTCTACAAAAGGCTGAGGACCCCAGTTCAGATCTCCAGAGTCCACATGCTGGGTGGTATGGTAGCCACCTGTAACCAGCCTTGGAAGGTTAGAGACTGGATTCCCAGGGCAAACTGCCTAGCAAGACTAGCCATATCAGTCAGGTCTGGGTTTCATTGAGAAACCTGACCTTACTGAACAAGGTAAAAGAGCCCAACATCAACCTCAGGCCTCTCTCCATGTGATGCTTATCACACGTGTACTCCCCCACACCTGCCCATATGTGTACACTCATGTGCACCAAATGTAAGCACATTAAAAGAAAAATTATATGCAGAACTGCGAGACTTGCTTTAAGAACACAAGGTGTGTGGTAGCTCACACCTTTTAGTCTCAGTTCTCCAGAGCAGAAGGATCTCTGTGAGTTCAAAGCCAGCCTGGTCTACAGAACAAGTTCCAAGACATCTAGACCTACACAGAGAAACCCTGTCTCAAAGGGAAAAAAATTTAAAAAGAGGTAAGAAAGAAAAGTAAAACATTATACTCTTGAGGTCCTAAAGTAGGAAAACACGCTCTCTATGTAAAAATGAAGCAAATGTGAAAACTGTTCTAGGGTCAGAAAGGTAGCTCAGCTAGTGGGGTGCTTGTTAGCATGTAGGAAACCCTGGGTTCAAACTCTAGTAGCACTGCTTAAAACTGGGCATGGTGGTACATATTCCCAACTTTCAGGAGGATCAAAGTTAATGTGTGTTCCTCAAATATATAGCAAGTTTGAGGCCTGCCTAGGACACCTGACACCCTGTCTCAAAAACGCCTTTGCATATCAGCAGGATTCTGATGTAAATCTAAGTCTATGCAGCAGTTAGTCTATTTCTGAGATTTTCACCCTGTGTATTTTCTGTTGAAATTAGTTTTTCAACTATGACAAAGTTGGGAGAAATCACTAAGCTACGAACAGAGTTTGAAGACATGGTGACATCCAGCACTGCTCACTGGGTGGCCACACTGATAGATCCATCATTCAGTGCTCAGACAGCCGTAGGAGCAGTTCTCTAAATGGAGACTCTAGCTCTGTCACTGAGAAGCTACTATCATTGTGTTAGACATTTTTCATTGTTGTAACAAAAATACCTGAGAAACAAGAGGAAAATTCCATTTTGATTTCATTTCCAGTCCATTGTATCTGGGAAGGTGTAGTGAAGCAGTGCTGTTCCTTCAGGACCACCAAGAACCAGGAGGAGAAACGGCTTCTTTGTTCCTCTCCTTTATTCCTCTGACCCACAGACACTGGGTGGAGCCATCCACATTAAAGGAGGGTCCACTTCCACACATACCTTAGCTGGTGCCCCTCTGCAAGTGTCCTCACAAAAGTGTGCTTTACAAATCTAACCACATCTAACGTAACCAAGTAGGGTCCAGAGAAGTAGTTTAGTTGGCAATGTGTTTACGGAGCATGCGCAAGGCTCTGGAGTCCATCCTTAGTATTAAGTAAGCATCAGCCAGGCATGGTAGTACAGCACCTATAATTCCAGGTCCTCAGAGTTAGAGGCAAGAAGATCAGAAGGTGGAGGTCTGGCTGAAGAGGTAGCCCAGTGGTTAAGAGCTCTGGCTACTCTTCCGGAGGACCCAGGTTTGATTACCAGCATGCCATGGTGGCTCACAACCATCTGTAACTTCAATCCCAGGGATCCAGTCCTCTTTTCTGACTTCCATGGGCACTAGGCATGGACATGGCCTACAGACAAAATGCAGGCAAAACACTCATAACAAAATAAATAAAATGCTTTTTAAAAATGTTCAAGGTCATCCTTGGCTACATAGCAAGTTCAAGGCCAGTCTGGGAAACAAGAGAACCTGTCTCCAAAAGAAAAGTTAACTGCCATGGTACTCTATTACTATTACCTGTGAAATGGGAATGCTGGGATGACATCTATAGAGTTATGGCTCCTTTTTCTTTTTGAGACCTGAAAGTCACTATGTAGCCAAGAGAACTTGAGCAATACTGCCGCCTCGGCCTTCACAGTGCTGGGAGTGTGGGCCCGACCCATCCGTGCAACCACCAGTATCGTGTGCAGCGTTAAGCAGTTCTAGGAATTCCACATCTATGAACGAGTTGGCTGCCTTCAAGACAGGGCCTCCTGATCTAGCTAGCCCAGGCCTTCCTTGAACTTGTAAGATACTTCTTTCTCACACACCCCCCCCCCCATGCTGGAGGGACACATGCACACTACCGGGATGGAGATAGGAATACACTTTAGTTTCCCATCTCCTTTGGTACTCTTGGGGTACTTTAGTGCCTCACCCAAACCAGGTATGTGTTCTACCTCTGAGCTAGATCGCCAGCTTTCTAAAATGGTTTTCTCTCACTACGCTTGGCCTGGCATTTAGAACCTTCTTGCCTCACTTCCTGAGGACCTTGGATTACAGAACTAAACCACAGATTCACCCACAAGAGTCTGATCTTTAAAGAAGAATGGAGAGTTGCTCAGTGGAGCACTGGCTGCTCTAGCAGAGGACCAGGGTTCAGTTCCCAGCACCCACATGACAGCTCACAACTGTCTGTAACTCCGGTTCTGGCAGATCTGACACCTGAGCCTCCAAGGATACCAGACACTCAAGTGGTACACATCCGTACCTCCAGGCAAAATACTTGTAGACATAAAATTTAAAACAAGTTTCAAAGAATGAAAGTGGACACTGAGAATCCTATGGCTATACAGAAAAGTTTATTTTAGTTTATGTGTTTTGTCTGCATGTGTGTGTGTATGCTTAATGCCCTCTGAGCTCAGAAGATGGTACTGGTCCCTAGAACTGGAGTTGTATGACAGTTGTGAGCTGCCATGTGGGTGACGGGGATTGAACTGGGTCCTCTGCAACAAGAGCAAGGGCTGAGCCATCTCTTGAGTCCCAGAGTGATTTCTAATGCAACCAGTGTAAAGTTCAGTACTAAAATAGAAAGCATTAAACAACGCCCTTTCGTGTGTGCAGGGGCACACTACATAGTCCAGGCTATCTTGAACTCTTTTTTAAAAAGACTGATTTATTTTATTTTCTCTCCTTCATTTGTGATCCCCCACCTATTGGATTCAGGTACCCAGGCCTGCACAGCAAGCCCCGATACCTACTGATACATCTCAGTAGCCCCTTTTGTTTTTGAGACAGGCTCTCCTGTACTCTAGGCTGGCTGTGAGTCCCCTGGTCCGCGTCTCTCACTGCCCACCACCACACCTCTCTACGCACAGTGCTTTACACCAAGAGCCTTATTTCTAGTCAGTTGAAACAATGAGGGGGAAACTTCACTTTTAAAACTGCCCATAGGAAGGTAACCTTAGCTACTCCGATGGTCCTGACATTAAGCTACTGAAAGCAGCTTTTCTGTATTTTAAATTATGATTTATTACATCTTACTGTTTGTCGCCAGTATTTACTACAGTGCTTTCCAAAGTCAGATCTTCAATAAACATTTACTTAATGAATAAGCAGATAAAAAAATAAAAATGCATTATAGCCAAGAGGGTGATGAGAACATTTATTTATTTATTTTTAATGTTTTTCTTTTGAGATAAGATCTTACTATGTTGCCTAGTCTGACTTCGAAATCTTCAGCTTTTGTGAACCTCTTGTGCTTGCTTCCTGGGTCAACGCAGCCACCTGCATGCATGACTATGACTGGCTTAGATTATTTAACTTTTTGTATGTGGCTCTAAAGATGAAATTCCCAGCCAGGGATGGGTGTAGGGGTTTATAAACCACTCTTTATACAGCAGAGTAGCACAGTGGGGTGGATTAGAATCATTGCTTTTACAGCTGGCTAAAAGTCTGTGCCGCTGGTACAAACATGAAAGAGAGGAACAGACAGATGGGTGGACAGTTTTCACGGTTGCTGGAGGACAGAATTGAAACCAGTGCCCTGCCAGGGGGGAATTCATGACATTTACTTTTATTAAGGATTTAGACAAATGTACAAATACAGTTTTTTAAAAACACCAGGCATGGTCATGGCTAATGTACATAATCTCAGTACTTGGCTAGCTGAGGCAGGAGGATTACTGTGAATTTGAGGCCACTGAGTTGCAGTGTAGCCTGGACTAGAGTGAGAACCTGTCTCCAAACAAAACACAACAAGCAAGGTAGAGGTGCTTGGCAGAGGTGTGTGAAGCCCAGCGTCTGGTCCCCAGCACCACGTACATGGGACATGCCGGCACATGCCTAGGATCCTCACACTTGGGAGGTGGAAACAGATGCCTAGAAAGTCAAGGTCATCCCTACAGAGGGCTAAAGCCCCTATTTAAAGAAAAACAAGCCAATTTTTTATTATAATATAATTAAGAATATTACTTATTCTCAGTGTAGAGTACTTGCTTAGCACGTAGGAACCCCTAGTTTAATCTACAACACCAATCGCATTACCTTCTAAACAGGGCATGATGACACACTGCAAACTTGACTGCATAGCAGGGTCTCCATCTTAAAACAGAATAAAACAGCTTTATGTTGGAGTGATCAGTTCTCTCATTAGTCCAAATATGTTCATGAGGGAAGTAGAATAGTGTCATGCTTAGACCTGTGCACAGGCTTGCATATCAAAAGACATTTTGTACATGTTAATACATTAAATTTCTTAAAATGGGCAGTTGATCTGTATTATCCAGGTGGGCTGAAGAGAACCAGAGTCCTTAGAGCAGGCCATTTCAATCAGGGTCAGAGAGAGACTGGAGGATCTGCTGCTGCTGCCTGTCAAGATGAAGATAGGAAGGCCTCTGAAGAAAGGCTGTGGACTATCCCTGCTGCCTCTGGGAACAGCAAGGCCTTCCTAAGTTCTTTTGTTACTGTTTTCTTGTTTTGAGATGGAGTCTAACTATGTCGTCTGTCTGGCTAGGACTAGCTGTTGTGTAGACCAGGATAGCCTCCTGACAGGGTAAACTGTGTGCATTAGTAGAGCATGCATGAAGGCTGGCGGTCACCACACCTCTTACTAACATCGTAATTTTAGCCAAGTAAATACTATTTTGGAGTTTTGTTTCCAGAATGACAAGATAATACGTTTGTGTTGGCTTAGGCCATTAATTAAACTTGTGGTAATTTGAGCCAGGTGTAGAGAAACCTACTTGTAATCTCAGCATTTGAGAGGCTGACAACAGACTGAGCATTAGAGGCAAGCCTGAGATACAGCAAGAGTCCACAACAAAGCAGAGCACATATAATTAGCACATAGAAGAAACAAACATACAGTGAGATCATACAAGAAAAGACACGTACTGTGGAGAAACAGAACATTTGCATAGACACAAATATTGCCCTCAAAAAACTTAATTATGCAAGAACCCCGAGATTAAATACAAAATGTAGTTAGTAGTAAAGTGTAAAGCCCTAAGCTAGAGTGATGGCTCCGAGGCTAAGAGCACTGACTACTCTTCCAGAGGTCCTGAGTTCAAATCCCAGCAACCACATGGTGACTCACACCCATCTGTAATGGGATCTGATGCCCACATCTGGTGTGTCTGAAGACAGCTACAGTACTTATATACATAAAATAAATTTTTATAAAAAGTGTAAAGCCCTAAGCAAAGCCCCCTCTCTTCAGAATGACCATTGTAACTATATAGAAGCTCATCAGGGTGTATAGTTTGGGACTGGGCAGGTGCTTACGTGGCTTCCTCCAACCAGCTGTGTGATGTTTTTCTGACTTAATTAGAACAAAGTGATTTTGCTTAATGTGTGTGTTTGCCTGAATGTATATTATATGTGTACCATGCACATGCCTGGTGCCCAAGGATGGCAGAAGAGGGTGTCAGATCTGATTGAATTGGGGTTACAGATGGTTGTGAGTTACCCAGCATTCTTATGCAGGGTGGGAAGCAGTGGGCAGCCAGAACTTTACCAACCTCACTAATGAGAACACTGACCGCTAGTTAAAATGTTGCTTTCTGCATTTCTCCACTACTTGTTTGTTTTTTCCATTTACGATTAACAGGTTTATTTTTTAAAAATAAAACCATGGCAAAATAAATAAATAAATAAATAAATTAATTAATTAATAAATTAAAAAAAAAAAAAAAAAAGCCGGGCAGTGATGGCGCACGCCTTTAATCCCAGCACTTGGGAGGCAGAGGCAGGTGGATCTCTGAGGTCGAGGCCAGCCTGGTCTACAGAGTGAGTTCCAGGATAGCCAGGGCTACACAGAGAAACCCTGTCTCGAAAAACCCACAAAAAAAAAAAAATAAATAAAATAAAAATAAAACCATGGGGCAGAGACGGCTCAGTGGTTGAGAGCTTGTCTGCTCTTGCAGGGACTCAAGTTCAGTTCCCAGCACCAACACTGGATGGCTTACCACCACCAGTGGAAACAACTCTAGGGGGAGACAACCATTTTCCCTCCCTCCCTTCTTGCCCCATCCTCTTCCTTTCTTTGAATAGGGTCTCACATTGTGGTCTCAGTTTGTACTCCAGGCTGGACCCAAATTTGCAGCAGTCCTTAACTTCAGGCTTCCTTCCAGGCAGTGGGGCTCCAGGAATGTGCCACATGCCCAACTTTATGCAACATATCAAACTTAAGTCTAGAAGTAAAGCATGACAACTGTTTGCAGGGACATCTGCTGCCTTTGTAGATGGGGGGGGGTCATGTGACAATCCCAAGGAAATATCTTCTAGTAGCTTAAAGGGAGTCTCATCTGCCAGCCAACAAGACAACTGTTCAGCATAAAACCTCAAGGAATTGATTTGTACCTAACCAGGATGAGAAGGCTGTCCAACCCACAGAGGGACTCTAGCATTGTGATTTCTAGGTAGATGCAGAAGTTACTTGTAATTGTGACCACCAGAAGCTGAGATAATAAATGGGTGTTGCTTTCAGACGCTAAATCTGTGGTAACTTGTTATGGTGGCAATAGAAAATGATATAGTTATTAATACATTGACATCACCTACAGGTCATTACATCTGAGATTCTTGCAAAAAAAAAAAAAATATACCAACCCTCATCTAATCATGAAAACAAACAAAAACACTGGAAAAAAACCAAAGTAAGACACATTCTACCAAATTAAGAGCAGTACTCTTCCAGAGTCATGAGGTCAGGAAAGACAGGAAGGACTGAGTAATTGGGAAAGGTGGATTGTGAAACTGAGGAGCTCTGAGGGTAGACTGTTAACAAATTACAGGAACATAGCACTTGCATCTTCCTAGCACTTGGAGAGGCAGTGTGATTTAAACAGTCCACCTGCTAGAATTTGTTACCTTCCAATTGTCTTATTACTTTTTAAACTCGTGTGTGTGTGTGTGTGTGTGTGTGTGTGTGTGTGTGTGTGTGTGTGTGTGTGCGCGCATGTATACATCATGACACACAAGTGGCGGTCAGATGACAATTTTCAGGAGTTGGTTCTCTTTCTGCCATGTGGATTCCTGGGATTAAACTCAGGTTGTCAGGCTTGGTAGCAGGTGTCTTTTACCTGCTGAGCCATCTTGCTGGTCCTTCCAGATGTTAAGGTGAAACAGATTTATAGGGGCTGGAGAGATGGCTCTGTGGTTAAGAGCACCCACTGCACTTGCAGAGGACTCATTTGGTCCCAGTGCCCACACAGGGCATCTCCCAACCACCTGTAACTCCAGGTCCAGGGGATTCTGATCCTTGGCGGCACCTGCACATAACCCATTATCTGTAATTAAAAAGAAAGTATCTTGTTGTTTTTTGTAGCCCTGGCTAGTCTGGAAATAAGTAGACCAGGCTGGCCTCAAACTCATAGAGATCCACCTGCCTCTGTGCTGTGCTCTAGGCCCAGTAAAAGAATTTCCTTCTTAAAACAAAAGTGTTTGTAGTGTGCTGAAACATTCTTAGCTGACAGCTAGTGAGATGGCTCAGTGGGGAGAGGTACTTTGCCACCTGAATGTGATCCCTATGTGGTGGGAAAAATGACTCTTTAAAGTCACCCTTTGACCTCCACATCCATTCCATGGTCTATGAACACACACACATAAACATAAAAAAAAAAGAACTTGAAAAAATATTCCTACCTGAGACATTGTCCTATTGCTTAATGTGTATATGTTAATGTCCTATTTTCATTTACCAGAACTTAATTTTTTTTCTTATTTTGTACATTTGTTTTGTTTTGTTTCGTGTTGCTCAGGCCGGCTTTAAACTCCCTGTGTTGCTGAGGATGACCTTGAACTCATCCTCCTGCCTCCACTTGCCAGAGGCTGGGATTACGGAGACACAGCTGCTCTGACCAGCAGGGGGGTTGATTTTGGAAGAGTTGGTGTGCTTCAGAAGACAGCATATGCTGAACCTGTTAGGGTACGCCTCAGCATTTGGAGGCAGAGGTGGCCTGGCTCAGCTGCTGGGATACAATAGTGTAGATTAAGAAGAGTACATGTTAATGAATGAGCATAATCCAAAAGTGAAAATTAGGGTAATTAATACATTTGTAAAGGGTTTTTAAAAAAAGATTTACTAGTTTATTATGTGTAAGAGTGTCATCGTTGTGTTTCCTGTATCCCCCCTCCTGCTACCCCCTCCACCCTCAGGGGTCAGAAAAGAAGACCTCGGAGCCTCTGGAATTAGGGTTACAGCCACCATGTAGTGTTGGGAATTGAACCTAGACTTTTAACCACTGAGCCATCTCTCCAGCCCCAGCCCTAGATGACTGCTTCTTGCTTTGTTTCAAAATAAACAGGTAGTGTATGTATTGTATAAGAAATGTATACATGCCCTCTGTCTTGTTTCCCGACACAAAGCCTCTAAGCCCCACATAACTTCCAGATGACAGATGTGTGTGCTTCCTGTGCTGATATTTGTCATGGTCCCAGGTCCACACAGTTCTGAAAGCTCTTGGAATTCCTGGTCCAAAAGAGTATCTTTCTAATGAGTGACTCTTGACCTGCCCCCAAAAAGCTTACAAACAAGTGGAGACTAGTAACACCAAATGTGGATCGGAGGCCTGGAAACTTTGCTTACCCCACAGCCCCAGGGAAGGAAGAGGGGCAGGAGATAGAGTTAATAATTAAGCCTGTCTATGTGCCTGACCATCAGTATTCCACATGCCAGGGTATGGATGCTTCCAGGATGGAGAACACACATCGGAGCACAGAGGGTGATGTGTCCAGAGAGGCCACCCTGTGCTTCTCCAGCTACTCCACAGTGTCCTGGCCATCTTGCTCTTTCATTTGGCTGTTCCAGGGTTAGACTCTGTAATAAACCAGGAGTGTTGCTGTTTGTATAATCAGTTCTAGCAAATCATCAAACTAGAGATTGTAGGACAACCTAACTTTGGCCACGTGGGACGGAAGTAGGGGGTAGCCTGAGGACCTGATGCTTGAGACTAGCACCTTAAGTGAGGGGTTGTCTTGTGGGACTGAGCCACTAAACTTGTCGAGTCTGATGATAACTGGTGTCACAGTGTCACTTTTGATTGAGCTATAGGACACTCTGTTATATCCAGAGAATTGGTTGAAATGAGAAAACCCCACACATGTCCAGAATGTTGTCTCCCCTTCTCTCTCTCTCTCTCTCTCTCTCTCTCTCTCTCTCTCTCTCTCTCTCTCTCTCTCTCCCTTTCTTTCCTCTCCCTCTCTCTACCCTCCGGACCACTGGAAAATTTGGGACCTACAGATAGATAAGCATGTGTTACAGTGACCAACAGTATTAGTAATATTGTTTGGGCAAAGAGCTCAGCAAACAGAACTATAAATACACAAAACTGTTTCTCACCACTTAAAAGAATCTTTCACTTTTTCTTATTGCTCTTGTGGAGAACCCAGTTTCTTTCCCAGCACCCACACATTGGCTTACTCTAACGCCAGCCTCAGGATCCAGCTCCACCAACTTTTGACTTCCGAGGACACTCATATCTACATACATGTAGATAAAACACTCGGACACATAAAATAAATATATATTTAAAGAATCTTAATTTCTCTCACCTCAGCTAAGATAGTTCTAGAAGCAAAAGAGAATAGTAGCATACTACTCCAGCAGAAAATGAAGGTTCCATATTGGAATATATATGTACTCTATATATTTATGTATACACACATGTGTATTTGATCTCAAGAACACAGAAACTTCCTCCTAACAGTAGCAAAAAAAGACAAATAGCCTGCCAGAACAGTTACATGGTGTTTCTTAGAATGGTACCCACCATTCTACTTATCTTCTCCCACGCCTAATCCCACATGGTTTGGAACACAGTCTCTGTGTGTATCTGACCATGACCTTGAATTTCAGATGTTCTTGCCTTTAGCTGCTGGGATTCTAGGTGCAGACTGCTACACAGTTTATACAGTGCTGGGGATTGAACCCGAGAGACTTTATGCGTTCTAGGTAAATGCACTACCAAGAGAACTACATCCTCAGCCCTACTTACTTTGACATGGAGTTACACTATGTTGGTCAAGCTGGTCTTGAACTTCTGAACTCCCAGTATTAGCCTACCCAGTCTCTTTCAAACTGGGATATATGTGTATACTGTCATGGCTGGCTCTGAATTGTTTTCTTAGTTTATCTCAGGGGTAGACACACTTACTTGTGATAACTTATCTGAGCACTAGTAACTACTGTTGTATAAAGCACTCAGAGTTATTGCTCTTAAATTTTATTTATTTATATTTTATGAGTATGGGTGTTTTTCATACATGTATGTCTGTGTACCACATGCTTGCCTGGTATCCACAGAGGCCAGAAGAGGGTGTTGAAGTCCTTGGAACTGGAGTTACAGGTGGTTGTTAGCTACTGAGTGCTTAGAATTGAGCTCAGGTCCTTTGGTGTGCTCTTAACTGCTGGGCCACTTCTCCCGTCCTGCTCTTGGGCACAGTGGTACTTGCCTCTGATTCCAGTATTAGTCATATTAAGTTGGGATGGTTACTGTGATTTTGCATCCTGTGTGGACTACACAGTGAGTATCAGGCTACCCAGAGTGATATAGTGTGATGATCTTGTCTCAAAACCAGAAACAAATAAATAAATTTTAAGAGACGGTTTTCCCTACCTCCTCAGTGCAGACCCAGTGGCTACCATTGGCTCCAGGCTGGTCCAACGGCCTTCTCTGAGGTTGATGTTAACATCGCCCTCGGCAGGGCAACAGGAAGCACCTGTGTGTCCTACCACAAACGGAGGTGACCCATTGTTGCAACATTTGAAGGATAAATTCTGTTGGTAGTAAATTACATAATTGCTCCTAATACATTTAGAATAGATATACAACATCTGTGGAAACAGAAATGGTTTATGACTATGGGAAGATTTACTTTTATTTTCCCAGTTGAAAGGTTGAGTCCCCATCATGTGTTGCCATCTGCTACCCCCAAACCCCCAATGATTTAAAGGAAACTTGTATAATGAAAGACATTCTTATGGATTTTTTGTTATGGTATAGAGCCATCTATAGTGACAGCAAAAATCAGGAAAAAAGAAAAAGTTACCCTTTAAATCAAATTCTACTTGTGCCAATTTTTAAAATAAGCTATGTATGACTGGGGCTTGCTGTGTGAAAAGTGCTTCATTTGGGGCTGGGGGATGGCTCAGTTGGGAACATAGTTCTCATCTAGCAGGCACGAAGCCCTGGATCCTGTCATCAGTTCTGCATAAACTAGGTATGTTGGTTCATGCCTGCAATGCCAGAATTCTATACATTAGAGGCAAAAGGATCAAAAGTTCAAGGCTAACCTTGGCTACAAAGAGAGTTCTAGGCCACCATGGGATATATGAGCCTGTCTCAAAATAAATCAAAAACAGCATAAATAAAACAATATCCCTGATACCTTTTGTTGCTCCTTCCCTCTCTCCAGCACTTCCTTCCTTCTTTCTTACACATTTTTCTTTAGATACAAGCATTATTTTTGACTCATAGGTAAACAATGTTTGGAGAATCTTCTTTCATGGACTTCAGTATCAATTCAGTTGTGTTTAGACTTCCTTTGAAGTGCCAAGTACCAGAAAGAAACAATTGAAAGGGTTGGCAGGCTTATTTTGGTTCACTGTTTCAGAGGTTTCTAGGCCATAGTGAGGCAGAGCATCATGGTAGAGGGGTATACAGGAGTAAAGCTGCTTACATCCAGGCAGCCAGGAGGCAGGAACCTAGAAGCACAGCCAGGGACAAGATACATCCCTCAAAGGCACACCGTCAGTGGCTCACTTCTTCCAACAGGCACTCAGTAATGCCACCAGATTATGAATTATCAGTGGATCAATCCATCTACAAACCAGAGCCCTTATCAACTGATCACTTCCTACGCTTCCTACAAGGTCATCAGTGGGCACAAAAGCCCAGTGTATATGATAGGGCGTGGCATTTCACAGTCAAACCACAACACCTATTTAATTTGATTTTCCACAAGAAAAGCCCTTGCATTGCCTTTTTTTTTGTTTGTTTGTTTGTTGTTTTCTTTTCCAATGATTCCACGCATCTTGTCGGCTCCTTCATGTCTCTGAAGCAGGGTGACCTGAATTCCACGGACACACTACATTTTGATGAGATAGATGTTCTAGGTGGGATGACACATCCTGATTAGTCAACAAATTCCCATGGATGGATTTAGTGCTGCCAGCAAAACTCTGTGTGTGTGTGTGTGTGTGTGTGTGTGTGTGTGTGTGTGTGTGTGTGTGAGAGAGAGAGAGAGAGAGAGAGAGAGAGAGAGAGAGAGAGAGAGAGAGAGAGAAAGAGAAAGGGGGCAGTTCTGATAAGATCCTGTTTCCCAATTGGCCAATTGGTTCTTGATTTGTCATTAAAGAAGTGGTGGGGGGCAATTGCTGGGCAGAAGGTACAGGGGGGACTTCTGGGTCCCAGAAGGAAAAGGCAGATGCAAGGAAGAGAGGGTTTCTGCCATGCTTTGGAGGAAGAAGAACGCAGCAATCGTGAGGTCTAGGGGAGCTGGGGCCTGTGGCCACTACTACAGGTGGGTGGCCAGGGATGTTTGACAGGGGCTAGGTGGGACTAGCCACTGAAGTTTAGGGCAGGTGGAGAGATGGAGATAATAAATTAGTGGGGGCACACTTTTCCAGGTGGGAGATATCAGTGCCCAGCAATTGTGCCAAGGAGGCAAGTTGTAAAGGAACAAACTGTGTGTGTGTCTTTTGTCCGGGGATTCAAGGGAAGCTGGATGAGGGCTGGTAGCACAGCCGTCCCAGAGCAAAGGTGGTAGTGTAAAACTACATGCAATGTGTGTGTGTGTGTGTGTGTGTGTGTCTGACGTCTGTCTGTATATGGGAGTGCTCATCATGCACAGGGGGAGGGTTAAATTTAAGCCAGTAATCTTAAGTTTTTCCTCAGGCTCAATTCCTTGGATTTAAATCTAAGTCAAGAATGGAGACCAGCCGGGCGGTGGTGGCGCACGCCTTTAATCCCAGCACTTGGGAGGCAGAGGCAGGCGGATTTCTGAGTTCGAGGCCGGCCTGGTCTACAGAGTGAGTCCAGGACAGCCAGGGCTACACAGAGAAACCCTGTCTCGGAGGGGGGGGGGGGGAGAATGGAGACCATCTGTCTATCTATCCATCCACCTATCATCTGTCTATCCACCTATCATCTGTCTATCTACCTATCTATCCATCCACCTATCGTCTATCTATATCTCTCATCTATCTACCTATCATCTACCTATGAGTCTATCATCTAGCATCTAACTATGTATCTATCTATCTATCTATGTATCTATGTATCTATGTATCTATCTATCTATCTATCTATCTATCTCATGTGTGGCGATGCCACACATTTCACCCTTATCAATACCACAGCAGTGTTTTTTTTTTTTAACCCAGTCCAGAAGCATACCCAGACACACTATGTTAATGCCTTTTTTGCTTTTTTTTTTTTTTTTTTTAAATATTTATTCATTTTTTTTTTAAATTTTATTTATTCATTTATTTATTTATTATATGTAAGTACACTGTAGCTGTCTTCAGACATCCCAGAAGAGGGCATCAGATCTCATTACGGATGGTTGTGAGCCACCATGTGGTTGCTGGGATTTGAACTCATGACCTTCGGAAGAGCAGTCGGAGCTCTTAACCGCTGAGCCATCTCTCCAGCCCCTGTTAATGCCTTTTTTAACACTAGTGCTGGGATCAAACTCTAGGCCTTGGGTATGCTGGGTAATGCTCTGCCCTGTCACCTTAAGACAGAGATGAAGGCACAACAAGAGGCAGTAGAGTGCCAGGCAAACAGAAGGCTGAGTAAAGCTTAGGGGCATTTTACCTGCTCCTCTCATTTCTTTTTCATTCTGATTAAAGGAGAATTATTCCTTATTGTGTGGCAGTATAGAGGCATGAGGGCCAGGGTGTACATGAGAAGGCCAGAGGGCAGCTTTGTGGGGTCAGATCTCTCCCACCACCTTTATGTGGGGGCCAGGGATTGAACCTAGGTTGCCAGGGTTATGTAGCAAGTGTTTTTTTCTGCTGAGCCATTGCACTGTTCCTCCTTCTGGTTTTAGGTAAACAAAACAAAACAAAACAAAAAACCAGACATGATGGCTAATGAATGCTTATAATCATAACACTTGGGAGTCTGGGACTGAAGGATTGCCACAGTTTCCAGGCCAGTCTGGTTTACGGAGTTAATTCCAGGCTAGTCTGAGAGTAAAACAAAACACAAATATCTATACTATCATGTGACACCTAGGAGTTTCAGTGCATACAGAATAAAGGCGAGTGGTCTAATTTGAGTCACTAAGGTTTCCCTTTCTTCTGTACCACAGTCGTTTCTGACCCTGACAGTCTTCTCCTCTGAGCTATGACCACAGTTAATCTTCATTTTATCCGATGGAGTGGATTTACCCCATTTCCCCTTACCACTGAACTCTGGCCGTCTATCAGAATGGTGTGATGGGGACTCTGGAGCACACAAGTCTAAACTTATTAGTGGCTGTGTTCTACAACATCTCTAAATTACTTGTCTGGAGCCTGGAATTTATTTTCCCATGGAAATAGTGGTTACATTCCCAGCGGGTCTAAAAAGCTTGTTTAGCCAGAAATGTCACAGAAATGAACAGTGTCACCTTTCTGCTAACCCCTGCTTATTATCCTGAGGTCTCAATGGATTTCTCTCCTTACTACAATATTTAACTAACCATCACTTTGGGGACACCTTTTTTTCTCGTTATAAGTTACAGAAAAGATTAACTATCGTTGCTAATTCTACCTAAATTCAATCTTTAATCTTGCTTTGAAGCTTTAATAATAATAATAAAAAAAAAAAAAGCCAACCAACAACAACAAAACACCTAATGATCACTTAAGATGTGACTTCTGGTGAAGAGTTATTTTCTTAACATCAGGAGAAATAATGTCCCCCAATGTGACACTGTCACATTCTCTGTCTATAGCTTGAAAAGGGCCTGCTCTCAGCACAGTCACTGACTACCTAGTTCTGGAAGGGCACCTGCTGGGCTTTGAGGAGACTTAAGACAAATAAACCAGCAGCCCTCTTGCAATTCTCAGACCCCTTTCTTGTTTAGCATAAGATCAGGTAACAGTTCTTAAGTCTGAGTGATCCTGGATAAGTGTTAGAATTTAGATTATCTGTATTTTGACTACATTTGAATCAGATCTCTCTCTCTCTCTCTCTTTCTCTCTTTCTCTCTATCCATCCATCCATCCATCTATCTGGAGTGAGGGTTTCACTAAGTACTCCTGTATATAACCCAGGCTGGCCTTGAAGTTGAAGGACTCGTCTGCCTCTGCCTACCCAGTTGCTGGGATTTAAGATGTGTGCCACCATGCCTATCTTAAACTTGTATATTTTTTTTTCTTGCAGATTTCACACTGAAATAATCTAAAGCTATCAGAAGTCTGCTCTATGCAGTGCTTCCCGCAGAAACAGTTTTTTGCAAGATCCAGTAACCACGATAAAACCCAAATCTCTAGGTAGAAATACTATCAACGGTCATTTCTAAAACAGAAAGGCTTAGAGTGAAAGAGTCTATGGTCATGTTAATGTAGAACTTAGGCACACAACTACCTGCCACTTAATTCACTTCAGGGGTTTTGGGGTCTGCTGCCTAGGCTGGGGTGCAGTGGATATTGATAGGCACAACCCCTCAACTGGAGTCATAGTGGGTAGATTGCCACACAGACCCTGAACGTAGTAAGGATTCCAGGCCTGTGTGGTGTATCAGCAGTCAGCACGGGGCTTGGCACCTATTCTGCCCAGCCTATGCAGTAACTGCAACTCTGTTCATGGATGGTACCCATCCATCCATTCAAGCAAGATCTCTGGAACTGTCATCCTCCTGCCTCAGTCTCCTACTGCTGAGAGCTCTAGCACTGAGGCATTAGCTACCATGGTCTATTTGGTATGGAGTCTGCTTTTAGAAGTGTTCGAATATGCTGGATATGGTACCTCATATTGGGAGGGTGAGGGGGGAGTCCAGACAAGATATCTAGTCAACCCGTGTGTCCAGAAGAAAGAAGAGAGAACAATGGTGGTATACGTCCATGATCCTAGCACTTCAAAGACAGGAGGATCAGCTAAATATAGGTTAAGGCTAGCCTAGGATACTTGAGACCCCATCTCAAGAAAGAAAACAATACAAACAACCCCCAAAACAAAAATCTTAGTAAAGCTGAATAACAGTTTCTATTGTCAGTGGTTTCTTTCTTTAAAGAAAAAAAATTGGTGATTTTGTCAGCAACTACTTGCCAAGAATAGCTTTTTACCTTACAAATTCTAATACATTAATCACACATCAATCTTTTACTTTAAATCCACAATGTCTAAATAAGATTTTTTTAAATTTATTTTTTAGTAAGCATATAAAATAATGGGTATTGTTATATTCCATACACACACACACACACACACACACACACACACACACACACACACACACACAGTTTAAAAGAGACCTTTTTTTTTTTTTTCCGAGATAGAGTTTCTCTGTGTAGCCCTGGCTGTCCTGGAACTCACTCTGTAGACCAGGCTGGCCTCAAACTCAGAAATCCACCTGCCTCTGCCTCCCAAGTGCTGGGATTAAAGGCGTGCGCCACCACTGCCTGGCTAAAAGAGACCTTTTAAGGACAGAATATGAATATAGTTGTCATTTTTCTTAATAACTTCACTATAATGTTCACAATGAAGTACTCCATTTTTACAATATTAAAACCTCTAATAGCAAAAGGAAGCTCTAACAAGATGTCACAGTACATATAATTATAACACCTCAGAGTCTATGGCGGAAGGATTATGAATTCAAGACTACTTTGGGCCACATAGGGAGTTCAAGGCTAGCCTGGACTCCAAAGAAAGATGCTTCCTCAAAAAAAAAGGGCGTGGGGGTGGGTGGGAGGGTGAATAGTGGTATACACCTTTAATTTCAGCACTTAGGAGGTAGAAGCAAGGGAATCTTTGTGAACTCAAGGCCATCCTGCCCTTGAATAGTGAGTTCCAGACCAGCCAGGGTTACATAGTAGGACTGTCTCAAGCCAAACCAAATCAGAAGAGAGAATGAAATAACACGTACATTAAAGTGTCTAGCTGGTCACTGGCAAGGATGGTGGTTGGGCAGCGCTCGCCTTTAAGAAGCCCAGCACTTGGAAGGCAGAGGTAAGATGGAGCTCTGAGTTTGAGGCCAGCCTGGTCTACAGAGTGAGTTTCAGGACAGCCAGGGCTACACAGAGAAACCTGGTCTAACCCCACACCCCCACAAAAATCCTAAAAAGTATTAACTTTAATGCAAATGCAACTTCAGCTCCTGAACAGTGGCGATCACTAGCTGTATAAAGTTAAGGTACATACAAGGAAAAGCATGCTCCCGGCAAACACGTTTCTCAGGTCCACAGGTAATGGACACTCACCGTCTTGTTATGACCACTGTGCTTTCCGTCCAAGTGTGACAGAACAAACACTGGGCTGGGGTGTGTGGTGTATAATGCTGGCACTTGAGAGGCAGGAGAAGGCTATGCGTCCCATGCTAGCCTGAACTACATACTGAGTCCAGGGCCAGCTTGGGTTATATAGCAAGATCCTTTCTCCAAACCAAACCAAACCAAACCAACAACAAAAACATAAACATCACACAACCTCACGAGTAAGGTTCCCAAGAGGAGAGGAACTGGTTAATTTTAATGCCTGTAGTTTTTCCCATCAATGAGGGAGGAAAAACTCACATGTTTTATAGTCAAATTTACATGATAAAGTTTCTCAAAGTTTCAGTATTTGAATTCATCTTAAAGTTATAACTCAGAAATAGACATTTTAAACACCAATTACTCCTAAAATGCTTTGCAATGAATTTTAAATCAAAATTCCTCATTCTCTTGCAGCATACAAAAAGCCTGGCTATTTCCTGGCTATTCTAACGCCTCTGCTAGCAATTATCCACTGCAGTTCCACCAGAGTATGTGTCAGTCTGCAGCAGTACCTGGCTGTCTCTCATGGCCAGTGCAGTTTCACTTTGATCCTGTTTATGTGCTAAAGTTTGTTCATTAAAAAAAGGGGTGGGGTGGGGTGTTTCTGGGGCTGGACAAATGGCTCAGTGGTTAAGAGAACTGGCTGGTCTTCCAGAAGACCCAACTTCAAGTCCCACATGGCAGCTCACAACTGTCTGTAACTCCAGTTCCAGGGGATCCAAACCCTCCCGCAGAGCAGACATACATTCAGGCAAAGCACCAATGTACATAAAATACAAAATCATTTTAAAAAAGGGAAGTCCATTACATCTTTGCAATGTATAAAGTCGCTCAATAGGCTGATACCACACTGGAAGTTCTTAACATTTCAACACTAGGGAAAAGAAACACACCCCTCAATTCTGTGTTCCAAGAAGCAGGCAGCAATATATGAAATGCACCAAAGACCTGAACATTAAAAAATCTATGCCAACCAAAAGAAAATAACAAATGGAATTCTAGATATAATTCTTAATAAATTTTACTTGAAGAAAATCCAAGGCGTCTTTCAATCTGTTGCTAGGTTTATAGGAGTCATCTTTCTTTTGGGCCGACAGATTAACAGGCTTGCTCTGCTGTACTGAGTTTAAATACACAGTACTTCTATTTGCACCGTGAAAAATAAACAGCTGTATTATGCCTTTCTGGGCAGTCAATAGGTTTTACTTACATTGCTTTGAGAGAAGACAAAAGCCATCTCTTTACAATTGATTCGCAGCAGCCTCAGTTCCTCAGATACCAAAACCACAAAATCTTAATTCTAACACATGAAAACATAAGTACGAATACATACAACATAAACGAGCACTAAAATAAAAACAATACAGTGATTTCTAAGTCTCTAAAGTGCCAATTTACAGACTGGCCACAAGATACGGAACTTGGACCTACCATAGAGAAAAATCATTATTAGCCTGAAAAAAAAAAAAAAAAAAAGTAAGCTGCCACTGTCACCCTCATGGAAAAAGTTAACATGGAAAACAATAATATCGTAAAACCTGTGTCTTGTAAAGATTTCTTTCCATCAGAAGGTGCAGAAACATTTCCCCACCACGGAGCAAATGACCTGGTTTCTGTTTCTTCCCTGCTTTTCCTCAAGGATGGACTTTTTCCAGAGATGAGAGATAGAAATTTGTACTTTATCCGGAGCCGGTGCACTTCTCCCCTTGGCCCCTCTCTCCTCTGCCTCCAAGATGGTAGGAAAGTTGTCGTTTTGGAGGGCAGAGGAACTGCTCTGTGGTGCTATGTCCTCGCAGTGCCTGTAGTGGTGCTGTAGGAGGCTCCTGTCTCTTCTAGTGCAGGCGGGCAGCCCTGCCTTCTTGGCTGGAGAGTATATTCAGGGATTTCCCCTTAATGATCACCGACCCTGAGAGCACTTTTTAGTTTCCAAAATAAAAATATGATCCTCACCCCTCTTGTTAGACAGGGAAAGACTCTTGCTGAAGCCCAGGGAGGGAGCAGTATCAGCCGAGCTTCCTAAGTCCACTGCCAGCGCCTCTCTGATCTGTCAGCCTAGCTGAGGGAGGGAGGGGGAGGAAGGAGAAAAAAAAAAAAAAAAATCAAAAAAAAAAAAAAAAAAAAAAAGCAGCTGAAAGGTAAGCAGAGGCGGCCCCAGGCCCGGCCCACATCCCCGGGCTCCCGTAGGGCGGCGGGCTGGGCCGCGCAGGCAGGGCGGGCGGCGAGCGCGCTTACGTGAGGCCGGGGATTCGCCGGCCCACGCCAGGCCGCGGGCGGAGAATGAAAGGGTGAGTGGGGCCGGCGCTGGGGTGGCGGGGGATGGGGCACCAGGGGCCTCGGGGACGCCCGCGGGCAACGACGGCGGGGGTTCCGGCGTCGGACTGAGCGCGGCGAGCGGCGCGGCCTGCGCGGGCCGGGCCCCGGGAGTGCTGTGGAAGGGGGGCGCCCTAGGCCTCGGGCCCCGCGGCGACCGCGCCCTGCCCCCGCGCCACAGGCCTCCCGCGCCCCTGGGGTCCCCCGGGGCCTCGGGGCGGGCTGGCGGGCTGCATCCTGCGCGGGCCCCAGGCTCTCCCGCGGGACGGAAGGCCGGGCGGCGGGGACCGGGGCGGCGGGGCCTTGGAGGGGGGACTGTACGGCAGCACCCCGTTCCCGGGCATCGCGCTGACGGGGCCCCTAAGATTCCGGTAACTGTTGGGTTTATTTATTCCTCCGCTCCGCGGCGCTCCGGGCGGCCTGGCCGGGGCGGGGCGGGCGGCCTGGCGGGCGTGGGGTGGAGGGGTGGCGAGGAGTCAGGTGCAGCCGCGGCCCAGAAAGTTTCCTTTTAGGCCCGAATTGGGGGCTGCCTTCTCTCCGGGGAGCCCCGGTCCTAGCGCCCGGGACCCCTGAGGGCGTGGGGGAGAGCACTCCGCTGGCTCGAAACTCTTTGCCAGTTCCTGTCCGTTCAAGGTACTCCGCCCCTGCACCCCTCGCTCGCGCCCCACCCCACTCCCCGCGATCCCCGACGGGGCTGCCAACTCCAGCCCATTCCCCAAGAGCTCCGGGGCCCCGGGAGAAGCCTTCTCTTCCGGTTTGGAAAAGTTTTCAAGGGATTTTTCTTAGCTTTATTAGTTAGTGACTGGGCTTTCGGGGGTGGGAAAGGGAGGAGGTAAATCCAGGTGCTGTTTCTAGCAGTCTGTGTCCATCGGCCTCCCCTCCTTTTTTTCTTTTTTCAAAACCTGATACCCCACCAAAGAGCCGAAGGGGTGCTACTTGTGCATTTATTACCCCCACCTTTTCTCCCGGACTCCTTTGGGTCCTCAGTCTCCCTTTCTGGACAGCTCCGGCAGGAAGGTAGTAAGTAGAGAGCAGAGAGCAAACTGTCAGGGAGAGGGGCAGGACCAGGCAGGCTTCTGGAGCGGTCCCCAGCTCTCAGTTGTAGGACTTTACCCCTCTTTAGTTGGTCATTTATCCGGTTAAAACCGACTTAGAAACTGAAGCCATGGGGGAGACCTCGGCTGACAGACGGTGCAGTGCATTCAAAATTGGAAGGAAGGAACTGGAGGGCTGGGCAGCTTGGGAAGTAAGGTCTACCTGCAGTTTAAGGAGCAATGATGATTTGTTCTGATACTATTTAGATTTATGTGATGTCCTTAGGTGTCACTCTAGAATAGAAACCATGGGGTCTTATGGAAACCTAAAGTTATTATTGCTACAGCTGGGGGGCTCTGTGGAGGAGCCCTGTGAACTGAACATAGTTTGGCTTTGGCCTACCCTGTAAACGAACTCGGTTTTTGTTTCTGTTTTGGTGCCATCAGCTCTGAAACTTTTTTCTCTTTCGTGTAGTAAACTTAAGTTTCCAAATCAAGGATTTCTTTCTTTTCAAGGATAGGTTACAGCTGACCCCCTGGGTGTTGTTTTATGTTGACATTGCAATGTACCTGGCCCTGCTACCCCCAGCCCCAGTGTGGCCATGTGTGGAGAGTTCATTTGACTTCTTTTATTCTTTTTTTTCCACACTTCTCTCAGAGTTTGGGTCTCCGTGTGTGTGTGTGTGTGTGTGTGTGTGTGTGTGTGTGTGTGTGTGTGTGTGTGTGTATATGTGTGTGTATATGTGTGTGTGTACTCGTGCGCGGGTGCTCGTGTGCCTTGCTTAGTTGCAGGTTGGAGGTTGCTGGCAGAGGTGGTCCAGTCGACAGAGCAGTTAGTGAAAGCTGCCTGTCAGTTGCAGAGCAACGGGGTAATCCATGACTTGGTCAGCACTGGCTTCTGTCAGGCATCACACTGAAGCTCCTTACATGATTCTTACCAAGGATCCCTTGCTTTTGTCTGGCTAGAACAGAACTCTGTTTTTAGATATCCAGTCATTTAGAATTGTGCCTAAGAAAGTCTTAATGTTTGAAGATGGTATGGATTTGGAATCAAAATGTAAATTACTTGTAAGGGTTGTTTTATGATTATTGATTAATTGAAATTGTTTATTGACGAGGGTGTTTTCGTGTATGTGTGTAACAAAAACCATTATTTCTGTTAGCACTGGCTTATTCTTAGAGCATACTGTAGAAGAAAAATCATTCAGAGTCCCCTTTCCCAGCATATTTTAAAAGTTGAAAGAAATCTTGCTATTAGCTTGCTATTTTGTAATCAGCTTCATATTCTTAGAGTTTCAAAATTTGTATATGTAAAAATACTGAAAGTTTTATGATTTTTTTTTTCTCCCATCCTGTCCCAAACCTTTTAATTCTGTGCTGTAATACACTTGTGGACTATTTTATTCCTGAAGAAATGGTAGATTTGATATTTTAAAATTTAATTTCAAATTAATAAGAGACTTTATGAGGGCATACTGATTAGTTTTAAATTGAAAGAGAATGTCTTTAGCACTATGAGTTATTTTGTTTAAAAAGTAGATGTTTAGCCTGGCAATGGTGGCACACATCTTTAATGCCAGCATTCAGGAGGCAGAGGCAGAGGCAGAGGCAGAGGCAGAGGCAGAGGCAGAGGCAGAGGCAGAGGCAGAGGCAGAGGCAGAAACATGCGGATCTCAGAGTTTGAGGCCAGCCTAGTCTACAGAGAGAGTTATAGGGCAGATAGGACTACACAGAGAAATCCTGTCTCAAAAAAAGAAAAGATAAGAAAAGAAAGTAGATGTTTAATTTATATGTCTGAAATAATCAACTTTTCTCTGAAAGATTTTATAAAGAAATTTGTGTATCCTAACTCCACTGTTCTTTTTCCAGAAAATTATACTGCTGCTATTTTTAAATTTGTGTGTGTGTGTGTGTGTGTGTGTGTGTGTGTGTGTGTGTGTGTGTGTGTGTGTATGGGTGGTATTTTGCCTGCAGGTAGGTACATCTGTGCACCATTTGGGTGTTATGCCCGAGGAGGCCAGAAGAGGGTACCAGATCCCTGGAATTGGAGTTTCTGATGGTTTGAGCAGGCACAACGGTGCTGGGATTGAACCCTGGGTCCTTTGACAGCAGCAAATGCTCTCGGTTGCTGAGTCCTCAGTCTGGCTCCTATTGCTGCTAATTTGAAAGGACTGAAAATTTTAGTTTAGATAGACTTAATCTGAAGTCCTAGCACTTAAACATATTAGTTCAAGCAAACACTTCAAATTCATCCTTCCCTAAGATCTTTTAGGCTCAGCTCTGAGTATCTAGGTCTGCAACAGGGTTTTAGATAGCGGCTATCTGCATCTGAAGACAGCTTCTTCCCACACCTGGTGACATGGGAAGCAGCAGGTGAGACTGGCTGGGGGCTGCACCAGATGGAATCTAGGGTGAACACAGCTCTGTTCTCAAAGCACAGCCGCTTCCCACTGCCTCAGCTGTGGCTGGATCCCAGAGGCCTCTGGGTAAAGGCTGACTTTAGACAGTGCTCCTGGCCATTTTGAGATTCAGGAGAAACTTAAGTTAAAATGTTAGGCCTCCTGCTTTTCCTTCTCTGATTCAAGGTGACAGACTGCTTGGTTCTAATTGTTTTGCACATATGTGATATTTATTTATTTATTTATCGATTTATCTAGTTAGTTAGATAGTTATGAGAAAGGGTCTATTTTGGAGACAGGGTCGCACAGCCTGGAACTCCTTCCGTTAGGCTAGCCTTTGGTTTGCAGTGAGCTTCCCACTTGTGCCTTCTGACTGCTGACCTCATGAATGGGTACTACAATTCTCAGCTGGGATTTTTACTCTTAAAACTAATTCTTAGCCAGGGCTGGCAGTGGATGCCTCTAATCAGGGGCTAGAGAAGTTGAGACCAGAGGATCTCAAGTTCAAGGCCAGCCTGGCTATATACTAGTATGACCCTGCTTACCCCTCCCCCCCAATCCCTCTCAGGAAAACCTACAACTCTTGGTGAACTCCTGCCGTCATGGGGTTGGACATGGTTGGGCAGGGCTTTGGGTTGGGCTCTGATCCCCTTTCTTCTTAATCTTTGGTTTCTTTATCAGGAAATGAAAATAAATTTTTTTGCTATAGGATTAGTGATTTTTCTAGCCCATCTATATTCTGTAGTAACACCGTCTAAGTAACATCTTGCTTGTTTGTTATTTTTCTTACTAAAATACATACTCATAGTGTATTTGGAGATTTGACCTGTCCATCCCACCCAGGATGATAACATTTTAGAGCCTTTCTATTTTTGTCCGAGTGTGTGCGTACAGCACGAGCATAAGCTTAGAAACTGAAGGAAGGTGGGAGTCGCTTGCTTTCAGATGCTTACGTTTGCGCTTTAGAACTAAAGTGGTCTTGACTCTTAGTGATGCGATACCTTATGGTTAAAATTAATCTTGTAAAAATGTTACTGTATTTTATTTATGTGTGTGTGTGTGTGTGTGTGTGTGTGTATGTGTGTGTTTGTGTATGCCACAGCATGTATGGGGGGGTCAGAGGACAACTGGTGGAAGTCGAGTTTTCTGGTTCTGCTAAATGGGTCCTAGGAATTGAACTCAGGTTGTCAGGATTGACAGACAGCACCTTTATCCACTGAACCATTTTGGCAGCCCCTAAAACTAACCTTACTGTTCAAAATAAAAATAAAATTTAAAAGATTTCTTTTGCTCAGTGTGGTAGCACATGCCTTTAGTCTCATCACTCAGGAAGCAGAGGCAGGAGGATCTTGGTGAATTTGAAGCCAGCCTGGTCTACTACATAGTGAGTTCTAGAGCTTAATAGGGAGACCTTATCTAAAATAATAATACTAATATTTATAATTTATATTTTATTATTATTATTATATTTTTTAAGAGGTAGGCTGGATAGATGGCTCAGCAGATAAGGGCATTTGTTGCTCTTCTAGGAAACTAAAATTTGGTTCCCAGCACCCACAGTGGTGGCTAATAAGCTGCCTGAAACCTTAGCTCCAGACGATCTGATACCCTCTCTGGCTAGAGCACCAGAACTCACATGTTCCTACACCCACACATAGATACCGTCTTGTCCACACAATACAAATAAAGAAGTAAGGCTGGAGAGTGGATAAGAGTGAGCTGCTCTCCTAGAAGACCCTAGTCCTGTTCCCAGCTCCTGCGTTCCTGCTCATGACTGCAGCTCCTGAAGATCAGACACTACTCTCAGGTGCACAAACCCATACACAGATCCACACATACACTCATGATTTGAAATAAAAAGCTATTGATTTTATTAATCTTAGCTTCAAGTTAGGACTGATAGCTCAAATCTGTAGTCTCAGCACTTGGGAGGCTGCGGCAGTAGTGTTGAGAGTTCAATGCCAGCCTGAGCTGCGGAGTGAGTGAGTTCACGCTGGCCTGGGCCAGGATGAGACTTGTCCTAAAGAAACAGTCTGTCTGTCTTACCTGGCCGGTAGCCTGGCTGTGGAAACGAGGCTCTGCACTTTCAGAATGGCAAGCTTGCTTGGCTCCTTTAATTTTGTGTTTCCTTTTTTGGTGGCACCAAGGTTTGAACCCAGAGCCTTGTGAGTGCTTTGAATTTGACATCCTCTGCGCCTGTGCCCCTTAAAAATAGAGTTACTTTTGTGGCTTTGAAGGCCTGGGTAGCTTTTGGCCTTGGTAGGCTGACTCTGGAGTGTCCTGAGAAGGTGACAGAAGTCATTGAAGCAGGTGTTTATACCTCTAGTAGATCAGCTGCCTTTGCCAGTTCCTAGCCTGACAATTAGCCCCCCCCAAACGAAACATTTTTACTTGTTTTGATTTTAAAAGAGAGTCTCTAGCAGTAAATACGAGTTTGAACCTCTGAACCTGCAGAGTGGAGATTTTAGGCCTGTAATGTTACTTATGGGTCACGGGTTATTGGTTATTGAACTCAGGGCTTCTAGGTGTATCTCTAGGTAGCTCCCTTCCCTTTTCCCCTCCCCCATCTCCACCCTAGTCTGGAGGAGAAGAAAACTGAGTATATTTACATCCTGCAATGATAAGGAATGGATTTACCTGGAGGTTTTTTCTACTCTGGCTGGGGAGGCATTTCTACAAGGGCTTTGAACGGGTCTTTCTGCCCTAAGCAAATGGGAGGAGTTAGGTATTTCAGGAGGTGGGACCTGCAACTTGAAGAAGTGCCTAGGGACAAAAAATAGAGTGTTCTGTGTTGCAAATTGTGATTCTGTGTGGCCTTGGAGCAAGGGAATGTGGAATAGTGCGGAGTGCAGACTCGGTTCTCTGCTGGTAAGGAATATGGGCTTCTGTTAATCTTGAAAGTGACCCAGAAGGTCTTTGGCCAAATACATTTACTTCAAATCGAGTGGATGGAAGTTGTATAGAGCAGGTAAAGGAGGGCAAGACTGGGTGGCCAGCGAGGCATCCCCAGGAGACATTGAAGAGGGTGGGAACTAAGGTGGCTGAGAGCCAGCGAGCAGGAGGTGGCAGGGGCTGTTTAGAGGGTCAGTTGTCCTTAGTGTGGCTCAGTGGAGTGTAGGCTGGTGGGAGGCATGCTCGGAGGGCAGCTGCAAAATGGAAGGAAGAGGCAGAGCTGACTTAGTGAATCTCAGGAACTGGAAATGGATTTGTGTACGTGACGGGCTGTACATTGGTTTGGAATCTGGAGTCAGATACAAATGAAAAGTGAGAATAACTCCCTAGAAATACCTTGTGTGACTTAGACTTTTGTGTGTATAACTTAGCAATTTTATAGATGAAACAGATCATAAAATAACTTGGTCTTGAATGTTTATTTAGAAATTTCAACTAGCAGCTGACCTGAAAAAATTAAATTTTGTAAGAAATTTTACATTCTAAAAACTTGGAAGGTCGGCTGGGCAGTGGTGGCACACGCCTTTAATCCCAGCACTTGGGAGGCAGAGGCAAGTGGATTTCTGAGTTTGAGGCCAGCCTGGTCTATAGAGTGAGTTCCAGGACAGCCAGGGCTACACAGAGAAACCCTATCTTGAAAAACCAAAAAACCAAACCAAACCAAACCAAAAAACCTTGGAAGGTCTTGGAGGTAGGGCTAGATTTCAATTTTTAATTTTCTTTGTGTGTGTGTTGAGAGAGGGTTCATGTAGCTGGGTGGTCTTGAACTTGCAGCCAGCTTCCCACCTAGCTTCTGGTTTTTTGTTTCCTTTTTTTGAGACAGTATCTTACACTAGTTCTAGCTGGCCTGAGTGAATTCACAGACTCGAACTCACAACAATCCTCCTGCCTCAACCTCCCTAGTGTTGAGAGTATAGGAGTGATGAGCCTCCACACCTGTGAGGTCTGCTTTCTTCTTTTAAATTCAGTAACTTGCTGACACTTGTTTGAGTCGGAGCCTTTAGCAGAGCCATGTTTGCTGCAGTCTGCCTGTGGTCCACCTGCCTCACCTAGGCCTTTCATCATGTGCCGCTGTAAAGTGAAGTTAAAGGAAGCTTGGCCAGCATTGCAGCTGAGTGTGGAAGCAAGGGATGGCAGGCCAGGACAAGAGAAAGTGGTCCAGGGTGTCAGATGCTCTGGAGAACTCACGTAGGAAAAAGGAAAAGCGGATGGATTCAGGAACAGAAGAGTCTCAGAATAAAAGAATCTGAGTTTAGCCACAACTTAATTTTTCTCCATAGTGGTCTTGTAGTGTAGGATTTCTGCGACAGTTGTGGCATGCGCAGGGATTCAGGGAGCATTTGTTGTAAAGAATTATTAATTGCAGCTGATGACTGTTCTAACCAAATCAGTTGTGTGTGTGTGTGTGTGTGTGTGTGTGTGTATGCAAGGGTGCATGGGAATTGCTGCTGGAGAATCTAACCTGGGCTGTGTGTGCCAGTGAAAAGGTGGTACCCCTAGCACCAAACATTGTTCCAATAGCTTTTTTTTTTCTTATTGAGACAGGGTCTTACTATCTTACTATGTAGCCCTGGCTGTCCTGGAACTTACCGTGTAGATCACAGAAATGCACCTGCTTTTGCTTCTCAAGTGCTGGGGTAAAAGGTGTGTGTCCCCAAGCCTGGCTTCTGCTAGCGTTTTCTCTCAGAAGAAAATCAATACCTAAGTGATCTTTACAAAGCTAGAAACATGTTTTAGATGTAGATTTTAAATGTGGAACACAGAGAAACTTCTCAGTGCATTCTGTAACTCCAGCCCCAAGGAGGTAAGAGGGCAGGAATTAGGGAGAATTGCACTATACCATTAGGACACCGATAGCAGCTGGGAGAGGGCATTTTAGCTCTGTAGATTGGAGATGAAAATGATAATACTAATAAACTACTACTTACCGCTTCTAAAGTCGCTAATGTTACATGATTACTATATGCTGGGTACCATGCTAAACACGTGTTCGTGACCTACCTAATTTAATTCTGCTAAGCAACTCAATGAGGTACACACAGTTATCTTCCTTTTTCAGATGAGAAAATTGACCAGATTTGAGCCCCATCCCTGATTCCTCCCAGAGGCAATGAGTGATCTCTCCGCTGCATAAACTACCCTTAACCCTTTCAAATAAATCAGGTAAGGGTATTTAATTAATTTAAATTCATATTGTGAATTTATTTGTATACTTGCCTTTTGAGGAGTCTTGGGCACATAACAGGTATTTGATAAACATTTATTTTTAATTATTTTGACATGTGTTTGATTATGACTTCATATTTTTGGGAGATGGGCAGGTTTCTCTTTTAGTCTTAGCTGTTGATATATTTTCATCTTCAGTCAAACTTTATCACATTTTACATTAATGTATGGGTGTTACGGTTTAAGAATTAGTATAGTCTATTTAGCTAATTTTTTTTCTTGATCAAATTACACTCAAATTCACTTTTAAAAAACCAAGTAAAAGAAAACCTTATACCTTAAAGTCTATAAGTAGGAGACTATAATTTTAGCAGTGACTGCTCTTGGATAATATTGTTGCCATCTGCATAGATTTATTAGAAAACAGACATCCCCAGAGTTTACATTCATCCAAAGTCAAGATTAAGTGTGCATTGTTAGGTCAGTGCTTTAAAGATGGTAGAATATAAAATTACAGTTGCAGTTAGAGGTGCTGTGACAGTGATGTGCACATCAAAGCATCAAACAACAGGGAGAGGCTACACACAGGGGACACAGTGGTCCAAAGAAAAGAGTGCTCAGATCTTGTCTCAGAGTTTTTTGGTGCTTTCCCTAAAAGGTTACCCTCCTCCTTGTGGCCAGTGCCTGCTTTCCTCCATGTTGCCAAGAAAGAAACTCTTAACAGTGAGTTATTTTATAATTAATTTTAGAGTATAGCTTCAAGGAGGACTTTTATGTTGTTTTGAGACCATCCTACATATAGCCCTGGCTGACCAGGAACTCAACTGTGTTGACTTTGAACTTGGGACCCTCCTGCCTCAGCCTCCTGAACACTGAGATCAGAAGTCTGGCTACCATGTCTGCCCCTGCCTGCAGCCTTTTTTAGGAAGTATTTTTGTCTTGTATTAAACAGTAGATCTTAGTTTTAGCTTTTTGCCATCATGAATTAGAAAATCATTAATAGCATTTACCCCCGGCTCCTACCCCTCTTGTGATGCTGGGATTGAACGCAGGGCTCTGAATAACTCAAGCAAACCAATGTATACCCCAATCCTTCAAAAAGTTTGAAGCTTCTAGTTTACACAGCTTTCTTTTGGTTTTTGACTATGGCTGTAAGAAATCACGCAGACTTTGTGAAATGCCAGTTTAGTGTTTTTAAGAATTATTTAAACCCCAGGAATATAGGTCAACATTACTATCTTGGCTTAGCATAGATGAGGTCCTGGACTCGAACCTCAGACACAAAGAGGGGTTATTTAATAATTGTAGTACATGTTACACACTTTGAGTAAACAACGTGGAATTTAGAGTTAGTGTTTGTGGGCTGAAGAGATGGCTCAGCAGGTAAAGGTATTTGCTGCCAAGCCTGAAGACCTGAGTAGTTTGACCCCTGGGATCCACACGCTGATGGAGAGATTAGAATCCTGAACATTGTCCTCTGACTCTACAATGCATGCTGTGGCACATACACACCCCTCCCCCAAAATGTGGTGAAAAATGAAAATTATTGTTTAGATTTCATTTAGATGAATTCAGTTTGTAGTAAGAGTCTGTATTGGGGGCTGGGAAGATGACCTAGGAAGTACCAACCTGAGCTGAGTTCAGGTTCCTGGAAGCCATGTTAAATACAGGCACAGCAGGTGTCTGGAGTGCAAGTTCTCCAAGTGAGTGGGAGGTGACGACGGGACTCTCCTGGTAGCTTGCAGGTCAGCTGGCCTGGAGCATGAAGTACCATGGAGGATGAGGACTGATGCCAGACCTGTCCTCTGACCTCCACACACATGCTGTGACACATGTGCCATGGCACGTGTGCATCTTCACACACAAATATCTACACATATCATATATATACAGAGCTACAGAAAGAAATACTCTATAGAAATCTGTGTACTCAGCATTCACTAATTAGGATCTGATAATGCTCAAGAAATGGTTGGCCCTGCGGAGCTTTTTGTCTCCTAGGAAGGAAGATGGCAGGATGGCTGGTTTATAAACAGAATGTGACTCGAGCCTAACTTGAATCACTCGAGAGTACCGCAGAGGAGCAGAGGCAGACTCAGCTGTAGGCAGGGTGTGGGTGACTACTGAGGGTTTTGGTTTTTATGTTTGAGGCAGGATCTCACTATGTCATCCATGCTGGCCTAGAAGTTCCAATGTAGACCAAGCTGGCCTTGAACTCACAGCAATCCTCTTGCCTTTGCCTCCTGAGTGCTGACAATAAAGATATGTGACACCATGTCTGGTGCCTGAATTGTGGTTTTTTTTTTTTTTTTTTTGGTTTTTTCGAGACAGGGTTTCTCTGTGTAGCCCTGGCTGTCCTGGAACTCACTCTGTAGACCAGGCTGGCCTCGAACTCAGAAATCCACCTGCCTCTGCCTCCCAAGTGCTGGGATTAAAGGCGTGCGCCACCACCGCCCCTGAATTGTATTTTTAAAGATGGGCTAGTGGGACTGAAGAGATGGCTCAGCAGGTAGGAGCACATAGTAGTGTTCTCACAGAGGAGCAAGTTTAGTTTTCAATATGGTGTTGGGGGGCTTATGCCTGCCTGTAACTCCAGCTACACTGGCTCCATTGCCTTTGGTCTCCACATTCCTTGTACTCACATGTGAAACATAGGGCACATAGAAGTGAATGGGGAGACCTGGTCTATTCCGGGCAGATGAAGCTGTCTGTTCTGGGTCTTGGTGGGAACACAGGCGCCCTAGGTGTCCACAGTTATAACAGCCTACCCCAAGTATCTAGTTCTTTTGAACATATCTCATATGTGGGTTATAATCCTCTAAAGGAAGAAGGCATGCCTCTTACTGTTACAGCCACCATAGCTACTGGAGAAGTGGTCTTTTCATGAGAGCTTAGTAGGTCAGTTCTTGTCATTGAGTCTAAAAGCATTAGAATTTCTTTAATAAGGTGTTGATTATTTAAAATTAGAAAATAGGATCTCAAGCCTGGCCAGATAGCTAAGAGGGAGAAGGCACTTGCTGCTAAGCCTGAGAAACTGAGTTTAATACCCAGAACCCACATAGAGGGTGGAAGAAGAGAACTGACTTACAAGGAGTCCTCTGACCTCCACGTGAAACTTTTTGGTATTCACATGTGTGTGAGTTTGTCTACAGACGCATATAGACACACACACAGAGTGAGAGACACAGAGAGACACATACACAGAGACACAGACAGTGAGACACAGAGATAGACACACACACGCATATAGACACAGAGGAATGTCACACACTGAGGTCCCAGCACTTGGGAAGGAGACATAGGAGGATCAGAAGTTTAAGGTCATCCTTGGTTACATAGAGACTTCCAGGCCAGATTGGGCTGTGATCTTCTCTTAAAAAGTAAAGCAAAACAAGATAAAATTAGAAAATAGATATTTATTATAAAAGTAATTGTGTTATAAACAAATTACATGATAAATATTTTATTATTTTGATTGTTATTATGGGACAGTGAAACATTTTTTAAAGTGTATTTGTTTGTATGGTCCTAAGGATTGATTGAATTCAGACTTGGCAGCAGCAAGACTCTTATCTGCTGAGCTGACTCACTGTTCCTATTGAAGTGTATTTTACTACACAGAATATTTTTTTAAGTAGGACCTTACTACATAGCCCTGGCTGGCCTGGTACTTGCTGTGTATACTAGGATGACCTCAGACTCCTAGAGATTTACCTGCCTCTGTCTCCCAAGTACCAGGATTAAAAGCACAAGCCACCCACTGCACCCAGGACTTTTCTTGATGGTTGTTTTGTTTGTTTTGAGATAGGGCTCACTATGTAGCCTGGAGCTTGCTGTGTACATCAGGCAGTACTGAAGCTCATAGAGGCTGTCTGCTTCTAGGTCAAGCTTGTGCCAATACAGAATTTTCTAAAGTTACTTTTGGTTAACCATGATAGCACACTTAAATCTATGTTCTCCTCCTCTAAAGCAACTGAAGAAACCAAAAAGAAACTCAGTGTATACTGACCACACAGCATCACAGCCAGGCAGTGTGAGTGAGTGGTCTCAAGTGTAGTGAACTTGAGAGAATGTCAGAGTGACTGCCACCTTTGGCACATTAAGGGGAATGGCTCTCCACCAAGGAGCTGGAACAGCCTGAGAACAGAACCAGCAGACCCCATGCTTGGAATGGCAGTCTGGTCTGTGGGATGGGCTTTCAGGCTGGCGGAGAAGGTGGAGCTTAGTTGGAGTCTTTCATTTTGCAAGACATTCAGAATGGAGGAGAAACTGGTAGCAAGGAGCTGACACTTGATTATTTTTGTCAACTGAAGAAAAATAAAGCCTAAGTTTCTTTTCCCCTGCCACTGTCATGTGGGTGCTTGTAGGAACTAGCTAGCTAGCCTCAAGGGAAGAGTGTGTGATGAACACTTCCAGAAACAGCAGAAAGGTGAAAATTGCCACCCAGTAGCTCTCTGTACTAGGAGGTGGAGGTGAGATGTTGCTCTTCTGAAATGGAGAAAAGATGGGATAAGCAGCTCAAGAACTAATATGAAGACAGCAGGCATTAAGGAAGGGCTGGCGTCTGAGAGTTCAAAATAAAAATCTCCTCATTGTACAAATGAAAAGTCACTTTTTTGTTATTGTTTTTTTTCCAAGACGGTGGCTCTATGTAGCCATGACTGTCTTGGAACTCACTTTGTAGACCAGGCTGGTCACAAACTCACGGATATTCGCCTGCCTCTGCCTCCCAAAGTACTGGGACTAAAACTGTGGCTACTGTATCTGGTTAAAGGTCACTTTCAAAGCAGTGGATGATGGGTACAAACTAAGAAAACCTAAGAAAGACTAGAGAACCAAATGTGGTGGCTCACTGGTAATCCTAGCACTTGGGAGGCTGAGGCAGGAGGATTGCATGAGTGTGAAGCCACTACTCTGGTCTATACAGTTTCAGGTTCGCCCAGATGGAGGATGATAGATGGGGACCTGAGGTAGGAACTTAAAGGTTCTTTAGAAAGTCAGTTGTGTTGAATGGTGCTTTGCTGGGGCAAACACGTGAAAGGACATTTTGCTGAAGTGGACACAGGTAAAAGGCTAAGACAGACTCATGAAGAAATTTCTCTGAAGCAGACACAGGTGAAAAGATGTTCTGCTAAAACAAACATGTAAAAGGACATGTGATGAAAGATTCTTTATTAACGACACACATATATTGGTTCACCTTACTTTGCATAGTTGAGCCGCATTTGTCGGGACTCCACAGAGAGAAACAGACCAAAAAACTTCTGATGGTGTACTGGCAACTTCTTGCCACTTCTGAGGACTTGCGCTGATTGACCAAGTGATGTCAGCCAAGACAGACACCCGTGCTGAGACAAGACACGTGGTGAGACAAGACACATAAAGAACACGTGATGTTTGGAGGGAGTATAAATAGAACACAGGGGACAGTGAGGACAATGATGGAGGCTAAGCTTGGCTTGCTTACATAACTATACAATGCTTATTGGTCTCATGTCTTCACTGATCCTCGCTTTGCTGAGAGAGGCACAGCTGAGAACTTCTCTTGACATTCCTCCTGGTTCATCCTGCTGACTCGTACTGAGGCTGAGGCCTGTGACTCTGCTAGGTAGTGCCACTGCTTCTGATTTATGTTTGCTATCCCGACTCTACCAAACTGGACTGCTGGTGAATCTGAAGTATTTGCAAGTGGATCGAGCTGCTGCTACTGACCTGTAAACTAAACTGCCTATTTCCAGACAACACAGATGAGAGTTGCTTCAAACAAACATTTCTAAACAGGTCCACTTCCCCCATATCCGTTCTTTTCCACTACCTCTGATGGGTGGTGGACTAGAAGGGAGGTTAAAGCATTTAAGAGCCATCATTAAAAATAAGCTTTAAAAAAAAATTAAAGTTACAGGGACCCTAGAAACCTAGCTGATTAATAAGTGTAGATGTCAGCAGAATAAACAAGATAGAAAAACTTCAAAAAAGAAAAAAGAAAAAAAAAAAAAAGGTTATTTGAAGGCTGGAGAGATGGCTCAGTAGTTCAGAGCACTTGTTGCTTTTGCAGAGGACCCTGGTTCAGTTCCCAGCACCCACATGGTGTTTCACGTCATAGTCAGCTGTAACTTAAGTTTCATCAGATCTGACACCCTCTTCGGAACCCTGTGGGCATGCATATGGTGCACAAACATAGATGCTAGTGGAACATTCATATACATAAAAACAAATAAATCTAAAAGAGAAAATTGTTTTTTATTGAGACAAGGTCTTGCTCACTATGCAGCACAGACTGACTTTGGCTTTTGGCAGTCCTGCTTTCCCTCGTGCTGGAAATATACGTCTGCACTACCACACCTGGCTAAAAAGGTTTTCAAAAGGAAGTGGGGTGTGGTGGCTCAGGCCTGTTTATTTTTCCTTTGTGCTGTGTGCATGTAGATGTACACAGTTATGTGTACACATCCATGTGAGTGAATGCAGGTGCATGCTCCAGGTGCATGCTCCAGGTGCATACGTGACCTCAGGATGACTCTGGTGTAGGTCCTTACCTTCTGCCTAACTTGAGACAGGGTCTCTTCCTTCCTTCCTTCCTTCCTTCCTTCCTTCCTTCCTTCCTTCCTTCCTTCCTTCCTTCCTTCCTTCTTCCTTCCTTGTTTGTTTTCACTTCCCTGCTGCCCTTGCCAGGACAGCTGACTTGAGAGCTTCAAGGAACCCTCCCGTCTCTGCCTCCCATCCCCTGATAGGAGTGCTGTGATTACAGATGTGTGCTGCTGCTGTGGATTTTCATAGATTCTGAGGGTTCAGACTCTGAAGAGATTTGTGTAGTTAGGTGCTTTACCCACTGAACCATCATCTTGGCCATGTAAATAACTTAAAAAAATTTACTTACATGTAAGATATTTTTAAAATATTAAAACAAAAATTACATTTATTATGTGTGTATGTGCACACATTTATGCCACCACACAAATGTGGATGCCAGATTAGAACTTGCCAGAGCCTGCTCTTTCCTCTGTGGTGTGAGTTCCAGGCATAGAGCTCAGGTGCCTAGGCTTGGTGACTAGTGTCTTTACCCACTGAGCCATCTTGACAGCCCCATGGATAACTTTTAAAGAAAACGGTAGATCTTCAACTAGACTTGAATTAATTTGAGAGATTTGGTGATGGATGAATGGCACAGAATGTAGATTTACTTTCACATATTCCTGTCTTAAGTATCCAGACCTTTAGGACAAGTAGAATTTGTTTTGCGACAGTATCTCTTGTATGCCAGGCTAGTCTGTAACTGACTATATAGCTGAGGATGCTCTTGAACTTCAGATCCTTCCACCTCTGTCTTGTGAGTGCTAGGTGTGCACCAGCAGCATATCCAGTGTGCAGTTTTGGGGATAGAACCCAGGGGTTTGTGCAATAGGCAAGACCTCTACCCCCTGAGCCCAGCCCCTAAAATTCATTGATTACCCCCCCCCCCCAACTTTGCTAGAGATTGACTCCACAGCCTTCTTCCTGGACCACCATTCTCATTCCACCCTGGAGCTAGTTTCTCTCTCTCTTTCTCCCCCCCCCCCCCCTCCAGGAGCCCTCTTGGTCTCTGTTGGTGGAGCTCTGGGTTTCTGAGGCCTAGAGGATGCTGGGCTCCAGCCTCCTAGTGACATGGTGCGGCTCCTTCATGGAGCCTTGGAGCTTCTTGGGCTACATCCTCATTCTAGAGGCAACAAAACTCACACTAGTTCAGTTTGTCTTTCTTTCGCCCTAATAAGGCGAAAGAGAAAGCTCTTACTTTTGCTCTGCATTTGTGCATGGCTAGGTCTATTAGCCCATTTGTTTTATTAACTACACTAACAGTTTGGGATTCGCTTTGTCTTTGTGAAGTCTGAGACCCTGACTCTGCAAAATAGGTTCATTTTATTGTTACAGACTGTATAGTGCTTTATAATCTGCATTTTATCTTCCTGTGTAGTGAATGTTCTTTCTCTAGGAGCATATAGCATCTCTTGTTCTTATTGGCAGATGGAAAGACAGTAGCATGCCATACAGTTAACATTTGTGAATAGCTTCTGTTTTTCCAGAGCTTATCACGTGTTAGCCATTTTCTTTAGCTCAGTCCCTGTATCCTTAAAACCTAGTGATGATACTGCTGCTGTTATCCCTGTTTTGCGGATGAGAAATCTGAGATTCTGAGAAGTTGAATGTTCAAGATAACAGTAAGGGGCAGATTTTGGACTCAAACATCCATTTCGTCTGGTGCAGTCATTTGTGTATTATCCTGTTTATTGGTGTGGGGACTTCTATACAGTCCGTGTCTTCTTCACTCTGTTCTTTCTTCCCTCTTCTAGCTTGGGTCTTTGCAGTGCTGGGAATGAAACTCTAGCCTTGCACGTCTGAGTGTCCCCCACCACTGTGCTGTACTGCAGCAACAGAGTTTGTTTCGTTTTTCTTTTGAGACGGGATCTCATGGCCCTGAACTTTTGATCCTCCTGTGTCCATCTTCAGAGTGCTGATTTTAGGCCTAGGCCTTAATGTCTCACCATGCTCATTTTTAGATAGTGCTGGGATTAAACCCTGGGCTTTGTGTGTACTAAGCCAGCACTCTGCCACCTGAGCTACATCTGCAGCCCCATATTCAAGGGTTTTTTTTCTCCCCCGAGGTACGGGGATTTCTCCATGTAGTCCTAGCTAGCTGTCCTGGACTCACTTTGTAGACCAGACTGGTCTCGGACTCACAGATATCCGACTGCCTCTACCTCCCAAGTGCTAAGATTAAAGGCAATGTGACAGCACACCCGGCCTCATGTTTTTAAAGGAAGAGATAAATCTGAAGTCTAAGCTGTCATCTACCGTCTGGGTGACTTTGGGAAGAGTTGAGGTTCTGTGACCTCATAAGTTAGGTTCAGCTTGTTGATATAGACTGTAGTGTTATATAAGGGTTGCATTTGGTCTTTCTGTGTGTCCTGGTGTAGCAGATACTATGTAATTTCTCTTTTCATTTTCTCGGGGAGTATTGGCTTAGAAGATCCAATGATTAGTCCTTGTATTTGATTAGCTAGGACATGGAAATGACTGAAGTGAGTGAGGCCTCGAGGAGATCAGGTTTGGATGGGATGGCTGTGGCACACGGAACACTAGAAAAGCAGTAGCAGTGCGTTATTTTACATGTATGTGTGTGTGTGTTCTCACAAGAGTGCCATGGTGGGTGGGTATAGGTCAGAGGATCACTTTCAGGAGTTGGCCCTCTCCTCCCACTCTGTGGGTTCCTGGGATTGAACTGAGATTGTCAGGCTCGGTGGCAGACTTTGATCAGCCCAGAAATAACATCTTTTAAAAACAGAATTTATTCTATTTTATGTGTATGGATGTGTATATTTTAATTTTTCTTTTAGGCATGTGGTGTGTGTGTGTGTGTGTGTGTGTGTGTGTGTGTGTGTTCATGCGTGCCTCAGTGTGCAAGCCTGAGGCTTATGTCAGGAGTCTTCCTCAGTTGACCTCCACCTTATTATTGAGCTAGGGCCTTAGGCACACTGCCAGCCTCCTTGAGGATCCCCTGCATCTGCCACCCACGCATAGGAAGCACAGGTGGGTTGTCACATTCACCTGGTATTTTATGGGTTATAGTTGGCTGAACTTTTGTCCTCATGTTTCTATAGCAAGTGCCACTGAGCCAAATCCCCATTTTTTTTTTTTTTTTTAAATACTCATGTAGTCTACACTGGCCTTGAACTCCCGCTCTTCTGGCCTATACTATACAAGAGCTGAAATTTTACAGATGGATACCATCATGCCTAACTTAAAGTTTTTATTTATTTTATCACTGTCTATGTGTGTGATGTGTGTGCGGGCATGCTTGCTACACAGTATATACATGGAGATCAGAACAGTGTGGGAGTCCGTTCACTCCCTCCACGTTTATGTGGGTTCCCAAGGGTAGATCTCAGGTAGCCAGGCTTGTGCTGTGGGCTTTGCCCACCAAAGCCACCTCACCGCCTGCTCTCTCCTTGTCCTCCTCTTCCCTTATTTTTATTGTGTTTATTTCTTTATTTTGTGTGTGCACTTGCGCACACATACATGCCATGGGTGTAGTGATCTTTACTTGAAACTAGTTTGTTTCTTTGTAAATATACTCTTCCTGTGTACCCCTGGATGGCATGGCCAGAACTCTATCTAGAACAGGCTGGCCTTGAGTTAGAAGTAATCCTCCTGCTTCATCTTCCCAAATGCTGGGATTGTAGGTATGTAATACCATAACCAACTCTGTTTTGTATTTCATATAAATATTTTTTAACAAATTGCTAAATATTTTGTCAATGTAACAAAAAATGTAGTGCTTTGTAAAAAACTATTTTTGAAATTTTGTATTTGTTTGTTTTATGTGTGTGGGTATTTTGACTGCAGTGAGGCTGTACACCACATGGGTGCCGCCTAGTGCCCTCGGAGACCCTGGGGCTGCAGTTACAGATCAATGTGAGTTCTCTTTGGGAAAACTGCCAGTGCTCTTAACTGCTTAGCCATGTATCCAGTTCCCACTCTTCCCCTCACTTTGAGACTGAGTCTTACTTAGCCCAGGCTGGCTCAAACTTACTGTATAGCTGAGGATGACCTGGAATCCTGGACTTCTACCAGCATCTCCCAAGTACTGGGATTATAGGTGTAGACCCTCGTGGAATTAACTTGATAGAAGAGGCTCTAGCTTTGAGCCACTTTGAGCTAGTGACAGAATGAATATGATTTGGTTCAATTTTGGAGAGTGACATAACGCATTTTATAAAGCCCCCTTTTCCTGTTGGATCTTATCCTTGGAATATTAGATTCTAATCAGTCTGTCATGTTAGGAAGGGTGACGTGGAAATATTTTATGTTCTGGTTGAGCTGGTTTTGTTTCTGTCTGTGTTAATGAGGCCTTTGATATTTTGTAGACAATCTGCTTCTTGATTGAGCAGCATTCCAAACTGTGGTACCCCTGGGCTCTCTTCACGTTGCTGTGGTACAGAAGATTTAAAATCAGGTATGGCTGAGAGGCCACAAGCCCCCCCTCAGTGAAATTCTCCACTTGAGTCTGCCATACACTCTCTGATTTGTTTATCATCTGGGTTTCTTTTTTGTGGTGGCCTTTTAGCTGATGTTCACAAGGAATAGAGTCACGTGATGTATGAAGGGAAACATATACACTTCTCTGAGGTTGACAATAAGCCCTTGTGCTCATATAGCCCCAAACTGTGCAAGCAGCGGCGACTCAACGGCTACGCTTTCTGTATCAGACACGTTCTGGAAGACAAGACTGCCCCCTTCAAGCAATGTGAATATGTGGCCAAGTATAACAGCCAGCGCTGCACCAACCCCATTCCCAAATCAGAGGACCGCAGGTAAGAACTGTATCATACCGCGGTTTGCCTTGTCCATCCACTCCCTCTTGTCTCTTTGATACTGTTTCTTTTCAGTGGGTTAAATTTCACTGTTAAATCCTGGGGCTGTTCCAAAAAACTTTGGAGTATTTCTGGGGTTAAGAAAGCAGTTTTTTTTGTTGTTGTTTTTTGTTTTTTTTTAAATGAAGCAGGATATTTTAGGGGGCATTTTAAAGTATGTTTAGGTCTTTTCTTCTTTTATTGATTTCATACATTTCTAGACTTGTTTGTTTGTTTGTTTTTTGAGACAGGGTAGTCCTGGCTGTCCTGGAACTCAAATCTGTAGGCCAGGCTGGTCTCAGACTCACAGAGATCTACCTGCTTCTTCTACCCGTCTTTTAGACATTTAAAAAACAATTTTTTTCCCTGAAAATTGCTGCTCACCCTTGCAGTGTTGGTCTGTCTGGTGTGTGGCCACCAAAGGAGCTGCTGGCCTCTGTTGGCTGACCGCCACACAATAGGAACTAGCTAAGTGCTACTATCAGCATTAATTTGGATTTTGGGGGGGGGGGGGGAAATGCCTGAATGAAGGGTAATAAAAGATGTATCAGTTGGAAAAGAATTTAAAATAATGGAACCATTCATTATATTTGCTCCACGGCACATGTCTAAGTCATGTTTGGCATTGTTTTCTTTTTGGTTTTTCGAGACAGGGTTTCTCTGTGTAGCCCTGCTGTCCTGGAACTCACTCTATAGACCAGGCTGGTGTCGAACTCAGAAATCCACCTGCCTCTGCCTCCCAAGTGCTGGGATTAAAGGCGTGTGCCACCACTGCCCGGCTATTTTTTTTTTTTTTTTTAATAATTTTAAGATTTATTTATGAGTACACTGTAGCTGTCTTCAGACACACCAGAAGAGGGCATCGGATTCCATTACTGATGGTTGTGAGCCACCATGTGGTTGCTGGGAATTGAACTCGGGACCTCTGGAAGAGCAGTCAGCACTCTTAACCACTGAGCCATCTCTCCAGTGGCATTGTTTTCTTATGTGGCCTTTTATGGTTAAAAAGAATCCCACATATATTATGTTTATGAAACTGTATTTTCACTTTTTTAAAAAAGAATTTAATTATCCTCTTTATATTTTTCTTGCATTTTCATATTATATTTAACAAATTATTTTTAGTTAGAAAAAAGCTAAGCCTTTTTAGTTTATAGGTCACCAAATACTGTCAGGGAAGTCATTTAGTCAGTGGGAGGAGGAAATCTCATTCTTAAGCTGGCACTGTCCACCACCGCAAACATTTCTCATAGGTGCTTACTTACACTTTAAGTTCAGCACTTAGTGCCTTAGTGAAGTACTCCACCGCTGCAGGTGTGCTTGGCTCCCTTCTGGATGGTGGGACCATTACAGAACCGTTACAGACCCATTCTAGTATCACTGAAAGTTCTCTGAGACAGCACGGCCCTAAACATTCTGCCTTAGGTCTAAGAGACTCTTTGCTGTCTTCTCTTGGTTTACCTCTTCCTGTCCTTCATATGCTAGCTGTAGAGTCTGCTGTCTCTCTGCACCCCCTAACCATGGGAGGTGTGCCACAGGTGGACACATACCGTTTGTGCAGTTTCTTGGCAGATGTGCAGATACTGACCACAGAGCTAAGCCTAGGGTTCAAGAAAGACTTTAAAAAGCAGTTCTGCAGCCTGAGGGAGGAGTGA
>CM052709.1:54949350-54995279 GCA_028551405.1 Uromys caudimaculatus | reverse complement strand
TTTACCTCTTCCTGTCCTTCATATGCTAGCTGTAGAGTCTGCTGTCTCTCTGCACCCCCTAACCATGGGAGGTGTGCCACAGGTGGACACATACCGTTTGTGCAGTTTCTTGGCAGATGTGCAGATACTGACCACAGAGCTAAGCCTAGGGTTCAAGAAAGACTTTAAAAAGCAGTTCTGCAGCCTGAGGGAGGAGTGACCAGCTCACCAGACTTTGATGAGCCAGGCCTGAGCCAGCTCTGGGAATGGGGCAGGTTCTAGGATTGCAGTGGTCTCTGCCCTCACTCAGAACTGCCGGAGCAGGGTGTGTCAAGGACTGTGTCGGAGGCAGGGCAATTATGGGCATCACACCTTCCATTTAAGATCTTGGCTGCTTTGCTTTGTGTCTTAGCAAATGAACCCTTTTCCACCTCAGTGGAAGTCAGACTCAAATCCTTTTCTTCTCTTGTCCATTCCCATGCTATGGCAATGGAGAACTTCTCAGGGTGCAAACTGCAGGAGACTAGGGAAAGGGATTTGGCTTTGGGATACTTTTCCTGGAGTCATTATTACAGAATAATGATGAAAATCTGGCCGAGGTGGTGGTGCTGGAGTCAGCCTGAAAGGAACCAAGAGACCCACTTTAAGTAACAGGAATACTCTGGAGGTCGGAATAGGCAGGGCGTCAGCCCCAACAGGAAGGGTGTGTCCAGAAGCAGCCAGGTTTCACCTAGACTCGGGCTGGCTCCTTAGGAGAGTGCCACAGTTACAGAAAGTAAGGCCAGAAGGGGCGTGGACAACCTGGGACTTTAAAAACTGCACCACAGCACTGCCCATCGTGGCTGCAGGTGTTTAGCAGCTAGACTCTTCGCCCACCCCCCTTCGCCAGCTGTGTCTTTACTTTAAGGGCAGACTTTATCACTAGAATTTGTGAATTTATACTTTAAAAGCGTTGTGCTGGGTTTTCTTTTCTTTACATTGTGCTATTTTTATTTTATTTATTTATTTATTTATTTATTTATTTTTTGTTAATGATTTTATTATGTTAGACTCATTTAACAGTGTAGTAAAATACTTCAAAATTACCTGCTACTGATGTAATCTATCATAATTTACTACAAACAACCTTTCCCACTATCCAATTATGCCCAGTTAATATTGAATATTTATAGCTTTCTTTGGATAAGTAACAAAAAAATCCACATTTGTTCACACTTCACTGTGGAAGATACATGGAATAAATTTTCAAAACAGAAATACATTGTGCTATTTTTAAATTTATATTCATTCATTCTTTATTCAGGTTTGGGTGTTTTTTTTTTTTTTTTTTTTTTTTTTTTTTGAGACAGTGTTCCTCTGTGTAGCCCTGGCTGTCCTGGAACTCACTCTGTAGAACAGGCTGGCCTCAAAATCAGAGATTCTCCTGTCTCTGCCTCCTGAGTACTGGGATTAAAGGCATATGCCACCACTACCTGGCTACATTGTGCTTTTTTTTTTTTTTTTTTTAAAGAATTATTTCTTTATTTTTTATGTTTATGAGTACCCTGTAGCTGTCTTCAGACACACCAGAAGAGGGCATCAGATCCTATTACAGATGGTTGTGAGCCACCATGTGGTTGCTGGGAATTGAACTCAGAACCTCTGGAAGAGCAGTCAGTGCTCTCTACCTCTGAGCCACCTCTCCAGCCCTCAATGATCGTTCTTGAACACAGTTTTAGATGCTATGTTAGGGTAGAAAATTTGAACTATTTTAACCCACACTCTGCTTCTGAGCGTTTGTCCACGTTCTTTAAAGTAAGCATATGTCAACCTGCATAGACTGGCCAGGAAAGAACGGTGCACTCTTTACATTGAGTATCTTTCTGTTTTAGTGTGAAATGAATGGTTTCTGTAGGTAGAGAGCCTACTGAAATGAGCACACAGACAGGGAATTTGGGGGTTTTCTTGTAGAATTTCTGGTGAGCACATGTGGCTCTGATGACAATGCCTGAAAGTCAGAAACATGCCTAGCAGAGTGTGGAAGGAAGTGTTAACCTCATGTGTGCCGGGGACCTGTGCATTGAGCACTCAGTGCTTGGCTCTAGGGACTGAGAGGTAATCCCTTACCCCTGCCTATGATGGAACTGCTTTGCTTGGTCGCTTAGCTGCATTGCTGCAGTGCCTTCACTTCAGGTTTGCACACACGGCACCGCCTGGACCTCCGTTTCTCCTGAGCCACAGCAGCTGTGCTCCTAGAGATCCTGAGAGTTTCTGAAGCATCTGTTTCACTGTCTGACTTTTTTTTCTTTGATGAACAGATAAGAAGAGGAAGGGGTTTTGCATTTCTATATTGAGAGAAGTACTAAGTGTACATTCTATTTCAAAACTATCCCATGACTTTGTAACTACAAAAGACTTATGTTGTTTGTTGTAGAAATATTTAATCCTGACCTGGGGTTTTTACACCACCTTAGACCATTTATAGTTTCCAGATAAAAACCCCACACACAACCTTTATATTTACAATAATCCTTAAACAGTACAAAAGCTGGGCAGCAGCCGACCTTCTATGCGGTTAGAATCTACTTTCCTATCGATAACTCAGGGTTATTACTTACGATGTTGCATCTGGGCTGCTCTTAACTCCTATTGGCCAGCTCTCAGGGCCACAGTTTTCTTTACTCCTTCATCCTCCTGCCTTCTTCCCCTCGTGGTTCCTCTCCCACCCCAAGCTCCCGAAACTCAAACCCCCATCTATGTCTGTTCTGCCCAGCTATTGGCATCCTTATTTACAAATCATAAATAACTTGTGAGCAGGGTCACTTAGCATTTTCCATGTGGACTCTCTCATTCATCTATGGGGCAACCATTAAAATACAAGTAGCAATAGGCCAGTCCACTATAGTTGGTAGTGCTATTTGCAAATTAGTTAAATTAGAATTAGAAGGAGGTTGGTATTCCAGTTGTTAAAGAAATCCAGGTTGAAGTCATGTAATAATATGTTTAGCCGGGCAGTGGTGGCACACGCCTTTAATCCCAGCACTTGGGAGGCAGAGGCAGGTGGATTTCTGAGTTCGAGGCCAGCCTGGTCTACAGAGTGAATTCCAGGACAGCCAGGGCTACACAGAGAAACCCTGTCTCGAAAAACCAAAAAAAAAAAAAAAAAAAAAGTTTAATTTCTATATAAATGTTACTAATTAAATCATAATTATTTAGAAAAAGTAATCATTTGAAAATAAGAATTTATTTTTGTTGCTACAGTTGCTCTTTGAACACTGAAGAATTTGAGGTGATCTTACTTACTATCCTACAAAATGACCAGCTTTAGTTGACAGAGTTAGCTAGGAATGTTAACTCATTCCAAGCGTCCCCGTACTCGGGAAGGTGAAACAGCACAGGCCAGTCGGTGCACACAGCCTTCCCTCACTCTAGCCACTGGGTGAGCACTGTCACAGCTTGCAGTTTGCATCCTTAATATCCCTCTTTCTAGAGGCTGCTGAGATGGCTCTGCTAGTAAAGGCACCGAGGACCTGGGATCAGTCCCTGGGAAATCACATGGTAGAAGGGAAAAAACCCAATTCTTCAAAGTTTCTTCTAGCTCTACCTGTGGACCGTGGCATGCATATGCATGTGTGTTTGCATCCGCGTATACACACACACACACACACACACCCCTAAAATGTAATTTAAAAGTTATTTTTTAAAAAGCAAAAATAAAACCATTGTTCCTTCAAGGCCTGGTGGCTCATGCCTGTTAACCCATGGACTCAGGAGACTGTGAGAGCATCACAAGTTCTGTACCAGCCAGCATTCGGGGATTTGCACATGTGTGCATGAGCGCTCGCTCGCTCGTGCACACATGCACACAGGACAACACAGCAAGCTGACAATAAGCATTTAAGCTGCTTCTCTTAAAGAGGGAAAATTCTTCCTAACTGAACTAGAACTATTAGTTCTGCACAGCATTTAACATAAATATACAAATATGAATTTGCCACTTTGTTGGGGGGGATGATTAATTGATTAGGCATTTATGAGCTGCCCTGCATTGGTATTGGAAATCTAAACTTTGGTCCTCATGATTGAGTAGCAAGCATTCTTAACCACCAAGCCATCTCTCTAGCCCTGACTTCTAACTTAGAATATAAAATTCTGCCTTACTGTTCTTTGGTGAGAAACTAATCTTTTCATCAAATGCTGAAAACCATTTGTTTTGTTGGTTTTTGATGCTAGATACTGAACCCAGACCCTTGCTCTACGAGTGAGCCTCCTACCCTCCTAGCCCTTTTTTATTTGAGATAAAACCATCCTTATGTAGCCTCAAACTTGTTATCCTCCTGGCTTGATATTCTGAGTAGCTGGAATTATGAGTGTGACTACTATGTTCTCCTCTTGTGTTTTGATCCTATGTTTTATGTTGCCCAGGTTGGGCTTGAACTCCCTGCTGCTTCCTTCTTCCGTCTTTCTTCTTTCCTTCCTCCTTTCCTTCCTCCTCCCCCCACTCCACCTCCTTGTCCTTCTCTTCTTAGTTATTAGTTTTTTCCTGCCTAACACCATTCAGCTTAGGACTCTCTTTTGTTTAGGTCGTATGTGGGGTCTGGCTCAGAATTGCCAAGTCTGCTCAGTTCTGTGGAGATATCGCTTGTTTGCTGCAATGATTGGTTTTGTCTTCAGATAGCTTTGGGAAGCCCTGACAGATGGGTACATCTCCCTTGGAACTTCATAGTGCACATTGTTATACATAATGCTTTGAGAAACTTTTCAGCAGAAACAAGCAACAACAAAATCATTATGTAATTTTGGTTAAGCTGTAATTTTCCAAATTGACAGAAGCGAGGAGCACTATTTTGATGGCACTTGTTAGCATGCTGTGGGAACTCTGAAGAATATGGATTGGGGAATATTCTGTTCCACAGTCCTTGACAGGTTTTCAGAATGGTTAATTGTCATAGCAGGTATTTATTTTCTCAGTATGTATCGTAACCTTCATGGTGTTTAAGTTACAAAGGTAGCCTGCCTATTACTGAAGAGTAACGCGGGCCATCATGAGCTTTGCTTTTAGTTCCTATCTCAGTTTGGTCACTTTTCCCTTGGAAAGTAGTTTTGGACAAATTAACTTTTGTAAATGTAGCATAGTTATCTGAATGAAGGTCATTATTTCAGTGCCTACTTCAGCTTAATGCTGGAGGAGACAGTGCTTGTTCTTACTTCTCTCCCTATCGAGAAGCTCATTCCACTAATCATGCTTAGTTCCCTCCACGTGTGTGCGTGCGTGCGTGTGTGTGTGTGTGTGTGTGTGTGTGTGTGTGTGTATGTGTGTGTGTGTGTATGTATGTGTGTGTGCGCATGTGTCTCATGGCACAAGTCAGATTTTGGTGAATCTCCAGGAACTTAGTAGTTCCCACCCTGTGTGTGTGTGTGTGTGTGTGTGTGTGTGTGTGTATGTGTGTGTGTGTGTGTGTGTGTGTGTGATGTCAGTTATAAGATCTTGTGAATCTCCATATAATGCTTTTTTGCATAAGAGACTTTACATGATCCCCAGACTTGGGATGAGTTACTTTGTTTGCTGTGAATAGAGAAGAACAAAGCTGTGTGAGACAGTGGCCAAGTTGCTGTGCACGCCACTCACCAGTGGACAGACCTGACTTTGTCTGGCAGCATCTGTCCTTGAGCAGGTCACTTATGTACCATATCAAAATTACATAGATGTCAGTTGGGGATAGCTTGACTGTGATGACAAATAGTTTTTTCCATTTTATTTTTTTTGAGATAGGATCTTGCTGGGTTGTCCGGGCTAGTCTTGAATTATGGTCCTCCTAAGTGTTGGCATTACAGGCTTGTGCTACCATGTTTCCAGCTGACTGTGACTTTTGTTTGTTTGTTAGCTTGTTTGTCTCTGTTTGTTTTCAGGACACGGTTTCTCTGAATAGCCTTGGCTATCCTGGAACTTGATCTGTAGACCAAGACTCGTTCTGCTAGCTGTGAACTCAGAGATCCACCTGCATCTGCCTTCCTAGTGCTGGGATTTTTGCCCAGCTGGCCATTATTTTTTTTGATGTGTTTTTTAAAAGATAGAGTCTACAAGCTAGCATTGAACATCTGATCCTCCTGCTTCCACTTCTCAAGTGCTCAGATTACAGGCCTGTGCCACCACACCTGGCCTGGGCCACTTGATTTTTAGTGTATTTGGAGCCACATTTTGTAATATGTACTTTAATATTCTGCTTTATACAAATGTGAAGAACATCTTCCCATGTTTGTGTGCCTTTTTACAGGTACTGCAACAGCCACTTGCAGGTACTTGGCTTTATCCCGAAAAAAGAGAGGAAGAAAAAGAATGACCCGGTAGATGAGGTGAAGGTCAGGCACCAGATGGACGCCATGGCATTTAGCCTGACGGTACCTACCCTGGCCTTGAAGATGCCCAACGGACTGGATAGCATGTCCCTCTCTCCACCTGGGGCAAGGGTTCCTCTCCACTACCTGGAAACTGAGTTGGAAGACCCCTTTGCTTTCAATGAGGAAGACGATGACCTAAAGAAAGGGGTGACTGTGAGAAAAAAGTTGCAGAGCAAGTTGGCTCAGAACCGGCAGCGCCAGAGAGAGACAGAGATTTTAAAAGTTCGGCAAGAGCACTTTAGCACCCCTCCCTCACCTCCACAGCAGCACGCCCACCTGTCACCTCTATCTACTTCTTTAAAACCTCCAGCGCCACCACAGGGTTCAGTCTGCAAGTCACCTCAACCTCAGAACACCAGCCTACCAATGCAGGGAGTTGCCCCCACCACACACTCTATAGCACAAACAAGGCAGGCCGCTCACAAGAGGCCTCTGCCCCTCCTTCCCTCCAGTCGAGCTCCTATCTCAGACGCCCCCAGGACTGACCGAATCCTCATGAAAGCCACGGCCTTCTCTCCACACTTCTCTTGTATAAGCCGACTGCAGAGACTGGTGAAACTGTGTACCCAAAAGCATCAGCTGGATGCGGACCTGTTTCCTCACTTAGGTGAGTTGGCCTCTCTTTTCCTGTCGCTAATTGCTGCCATGAAATGTGTCTGTCACAGCTATTGTATTTTTCAGCAGACTACTCACAGTAAACATGTTTTTGGATAGTTGGTTGAGTAGAAACAGTTCTGAATTGACCATTTAGAATTTTTGTTATAGCTTTTGAAAATTAAATTCTTGAAATTTTAAGATGTTTTTGACAGTTTCATATGCACACGAATGTATTTTCATTATATTTAATCCCGCATTGCCTTTTCTCTCCCCTTCTTCCAGTGAACCCCTTTCTTTGTTACTAGTCCCTTTTCTACTTTGTATTGCTTATGGTTTTGTTTTGTTGGTGATGCATCAAGTTTAATTAGCTTTGCTTCCTGAGTATGTAGACAGTCATAGCTTTCATTAATGGTTACAGCAGTATATAAAGGGATGGTTGTGTTTGCTTGTAGCCTCTATGTTCACTGAACTGCTGAGTGTCTTAGCGAGGGCCTTGCTATGTTGCATAGGCTAACAGTTCTCAGCTAGGGGATGCCTCTCCCTCGGCCTCAGTACATTTTATTATACCGAGTGGGCTGTAGACCTTGCTTTATTGTCGCAGTGTGGCAGCATCGTTACTATCTGCTCGTGGGTTTTCTTTTAGACTTAGTGAACGAGCCAGGCACAGTGCCAGATGACTATTATCCCATCACTTGGGAGGCAGAGGTAGGAAGATTGTTTCAAGTTTGAGCCAGCCTGGTCTACATAGTGAGTTCCAAGACAGTCAGGGTTTGGTAGTGAAACCCAAACCCTAAAACGTCATTAAGAAATTCTCATGGTAGTTCATGTTCAGGATTGAAAAATAAGAAAATACAAACAAAAATTATTTTATTTTTTAATTTAATGTATTATTTGTGTGTGTGTATTGTAAGTATTAGTATGTGTAGAGTTCAGAAGAATGGCTTTAAGGAATTGTTTCTTCCATTCCATCATGGGATCTGGGGATTGAATTCAAGTCAGGTTTTATAAGAAATGTTTTTACTATTAAGCCAGATAAACGTTCTGATTTTTTTGGTCTGCTTAGTTTTGATTTTTTGTTTGTTTTTTGTTTCATTTGTTTTTGAGATAGGACTTTTCTGTGTAGCCCTGGCTGTGCTGGCACTTGCTCCATAGACCAGGCTAGCCTCAAACTCAGAGATCCTCCTACCTCTGTCTTCTGAGTACTGTAATTAAAGGTGCTTTACCATCGCCTGTTGCTAGAATACAAACACACACACACACACACACACACACACACACACACACACACACGATTTATTTTATTTTTAGTTATATGTGTCCCTATGTGAGTTTATTCACACTTGACTTCAGGCACCTACAGAGTCCAGAGGAGGATGTTGATTCCTCGGAGCTGGAGTTACAGAATGCTGGGAACTGAACTCAGGTCTTTTGTAAGAGCGGTATATGTTCTTAACTGCTTGAGCCATCTCTTTATCCCCTAAGAATATACTTTTGAATCTGCTGTGAGCTAAAATTCTACCTAGTAGGAAGCATTCCTTATTTCCTTTAGATGGTAGCAATAGAAAGCCAAGTAAAGGATATGAGTAGAAGGAGAAACATGAGTGGTCAGTGGACCAGTGAGAACATTAATTCCCACAACAGATTGGAAATACAGCAGTGAGAAAATCCTGTGGAATAGTGACTATCAACTAATTATAAAATAATTGGGGGCTTCTGACTCATGCCTGTATTCTAGCACTTGGGAGGCTAAGTCGTGAGTTTGAGGCTAGTCTGGGCTATAGAGTGAGAACCTGTTTCAAAAAAAGCAACACAGGGGGCAGAGAGAAGGCTCAGCAATTAAGAACACTTGCCTCTCTTATAGAGTACCTGAGTTTGAGAGACTCACAATCACCTATTACTCCAGATCCAAAGGGTCTAGTCCCCTCTTCTGGCCTCCAAGAGGAGCACCTCACAGATGTGGCATACTCTTATATATTTACATACATTAAAAATTTTCATTTTAAATAGGACTATATGGAGAGAATCTGGATTTGATTCTCATCACCCTCATGGTGGCTCATAGCCATCTATAACTCTAGTTACAGAGAATCTGATGCTCTTTCCCACCTTCTATGGGCAGTAGGCATGTACGTAGTATACAGATGAACAGGTAGGTAAAACACTTACACATACAATAATAAAATAAAACCCCACAAAACTATATAAATACATATATATGTGTTATTTATAATATATACTTATCAAGCTCATTTTTGGGATTCCATCCTAGCAGTAATATTGAAATATATATGTGCAGGGTGTTTACTGTAGCATTGCTTACAGAAATAACAATCTGAATATGTTGAGTAACCAATGGGAAATTTGAATGTTACATGCGTACATGTTTTACACATTATTATAGAACTGTTATGAAAAGTGATTGAGATCTGACTGGGTTGTGTTTAACATAACTTAACTGGTGGCAAAAAATCAGGAGGAATTATGTAAAAAGTATCTGAATAAAAGTTCTGGATTATAGTAAGCAAAAAAAATAAAATAATCCCAAACTTATTAAATACCCATTTGTTATGACCTTGGTAAATTCTTTAAAGTAAGTTAAGTTCCAGTTATACATACTTACTCATAACCTCTTTTAAAATCTTGCATAAAATGTGTTTGCAAGTTAATAATTTTGTCATATACAGCATAATTTGTCATGGCTGAATTTAAATTATTTCCAGTTTATATTACTTTAAACTATTGTAGATGCATAGCTTTGCAGCAAAGTAATTGCTGTCACATCTTTAATTTTTTTCTTAAAATAAATAAAAAATAGACTTGCATGAATCGTGTGGAGGAAAGGGGACCAGGCCAGACATATTCAGTGCATGCATGAAGGTCAGAGGACAGTGGAGTAGAGTCAGTTCTCTCCCACTTTCACTTGGGTTCCAGAGATTGAACTTGGTCATCAGACTTGTGCAAAAAAATGTCTTTAAGCCGGACAGTGGTGGCGCACACCTTTAATCCCAGCACTTGGGAGGCAGAGGCAGGCAGATTTCTGAGTTCGAGGCCAGCCTGGTCTACAGAGTGAGTTCCAGGACAGCCAGGACTATACAGAGAAACCCTGTCTCGAAAAACCAAAAAAAAAGTCTTTAACCTCTCAGCCATCTCAGCTGCCTTTTACTTTTTCTCTGTGTAGAAAGTGTATGTATGTGTATCTGTGGGCTTTTCCACCCATGCCCCAGTTCCTGAAATAACGACTCTGAGACTTAATTATATATGAATAAATGCCTAGGCCATGAGCTTGGGTTTGTTCCCTCACTAGCTCGTAACCTAATTAACCCGTTTATTCTATTCTGTGACTGCCACCTGGCTGGTTACCTCTTCTCAGTTTCATGCATCTGTCTCCTCAGAGTTTGGGGGTCAATCTCTTTTCGTCTTAACTATCATTCCAGAGTTCCTCTCTCCCTACTGGAACTACCACCTCCTATTTCTGCCTCAGCTTATTGGCCAATAAGCCTTTTATTGACAGGTGATGCTTCATACAGTACAGAAGAGATTCTCTCTACAAGTATGTGTGCACATGTGTATGCAAATGCACATGCATGCACATGATTGTAGAAGCCAGGTCTGTATTAGGTGTCTACTAGAATTCACACACACACACACACACACACGCACACGCACACGCACACACGCACACACCACACACACACGCACATCAGTGAAAATAGTTAAAAGAAAGAAAACAAATGCTATTGAGGGGTGTGGATGTAGCTCATTTGGTAGATGCTTGCTAGCACGCATGAGACCTATGCATGGGTCTGATCCCCAGTATTGCATCAACCTGGTGTAGACTAAATGCCTGTAATCCCAGTACTTGGGAGATGGAGGCAGGGGGATCAGGAGTTTAAATTCATCTTTTACTACATAGTGAGTTCATGGCCAGCTTAGACTATATGAACTAAAGTAAAGTAATCTAAGCTAAACTAAACTCAATCAAAAGCAGTTTATTCATGTTGCACCCAGAGCAATCATCAGCCTTTCTTCATACAGCAGAAAAGCTTCGTGCATGTATCCTGTTTAGTCATACAGTATGCTAGACAGTACTCTGGGCTGACATGTAATAAAGTAAATCATTTTGAAGAGATAAGAACACCTTAAATACACCTCCCTGTCTGGTCTGAGTATCTACAGCCCTGCCTTTCCTTCACCTGTCTAACTCGAGAGGCCCTCGCTGCCTTGGTTTGTGTGAAGAAGCCGCAGCCACCACCATGGCACCCATGCCATTGCTGTCAGCAGTCCACAGGCTTCAGTGCAAGCAGTATCTTACTCAGGTTGCAAAAGTAGTGTTGACATGTTGAACTCAACGTTTTAGGAACTCTGGAATTTACTGACAATATTTAGCAATATAGCTGAATGTTTGTTTATATGTTTAGATTTATTTATTTATTTAATGTATGTGAATACACTATAGCTGTCTTCAGACGCACCAGAAGAGGGCATCAGACCCCATTACAGAAGGCTGTGAGCCACCATGTGGTTGCTGGGAATTGAATTTGGGACCTCTGGAAGAGCAGTCAGTACTCTTAATCATTGAGCCATCTCTTATTTATATGTTTTATGAAGCAATATTTATCTTGTATGTATTTATTTGCCTTTCATTCATTTTTATTGACCCTTTTACCGATAGCTAGAGCTATTTATACATAATTCATATTTGTGTAAAGCTGTTCCATTCATCACTGTTTCAAATATCTGTAAGACTGATTTTGGGGGGCACACTTATTTGTTTGTTTGTTTGATTTATTTAACTTTTTATTTACTTATTTATTGTGTGTGTTGTGTGTGAGTGTGTGTGTGTGTGCTAAGTACCGTGGAGTACATACAGAGTCAGAGTACAGTCTGGAGAGTTGTTTTTTCCCTTACATGTGGTTTCTGGAGATTGAACTCACATGAGTCTTGACTGCAACTACCCTTACTTTTTAAGCTTCCCTGCCCACTCTTGATTGTTTTGTCCTTGAATTCAGAGTGTCCTTTCTCAGTCTTCTGAGTGCCATGCTTACTGTATGAGCCACCATGCCTGAGTCATTTTCATCTTTATGTTTTGAACAGAGTGAAGTTTACCAAAAAAGCATTTAATGGGTGTGTGTGTGTGTGTGTGTGTGTGTGTGTGTGTGTGTGTGTGTGTGTGTGTGTTTAAATACAAGCATATTAGAGATCTAAGGCTCTTTGGAGAAAACAGACATTGTATTGTTCTCTGGGCACCATTTGTAATCTACATTCAAGTCAGTGAGAACACATTAAGAAAAATCTCTTCTGTGGTTCACGCCATGGCCTGTCCGGGACTGGTCCTAACGGTCTGCTGGGAGGAACCAGTCACTTTTAAGCAGGAGAAACACATCCATCTTTATACTTCTGGGAGACCCACAGACACTCTGGTTTTCTTGCCTGGCTACATAAGTTACTTTTTTCACTCCTCCCTTTATCTCTTGAGACAGGGCCTCTTATTGTGGAGCCCTGGCTGACCTGGAACTCAGTTGTAGATCAGGCTGGGCTCACATCCACAGAAATCCACCTGCCTCTCCCTCTGCCTCAGCCTCAGCCTTCTAAGTGTTGAGGTGAGGGGCATGAGCCGCTTTTCTTATACTTTTTTCCTTTTTACTGGTTTTTATTTGTTTGGTTGGTTTTTTGTTTGTTTGTTGTTGTTTTTTTGAGTCAGGGGCTCCTGAATCTCAGGCTGGCCTTGAACTCCATAGCTGAGGATGACATTGAACTTGTGATCCTCCCACCTCCATCTTTCAAGCACTGGGATTAAAGGCATGTGGCACCATATTTGGTTTTAGGTCCTGTTGGGGATTATGCCTAGTGCTTCGTGCATTCTAGGTAAGCTACAACACCAGCTATGACTTTTCTTTTTAAAATAAGATTTATTTATTTATTTTATGTATATGAGTACACCATTGCTCTCTTCAGACACACCAGAAGAGGGCATCCAATCCCATTACAGATGGTTGTGAGCTACCATGTGGTTGCTGAGAATTGAACTCAGAACCTCTGGAAGAACAGTCACTGAGTCATCTCTCCAGCCCCCCAGCTGACTTTGATGTTTTGTTTTTAACATTGTTTTAGTGTTTCACTTTTTTTTAAAACTTAGTGTATGACTTTTTGATATTTGAATGATTTTACCTTTTATGTATTGGGAGCTCAGTCTCTTTGCTTGTGTTGTTTCCAAATGATTAACAAAGTGTCTTATGAAGCCTATTCTTGAAGTACAGCATAGCCTTACTGTTAAAAGGGTGTGAAGTTCATTTTTGAGGCTGTCAGGTACACTGTGGTAGATGTGTTGTAGAGATTGCTTATATATTTTAGACAGCGATTTTGTCTGGATTTTATTGTTTTAAAATTTCATTAGATTAATTTTTTTTATTGATGGGGGAGGGGGAGGATGTGTGCCGCTGCACACATGTGGTCAGAGGACAGCTTGTGGAAGTTGGAACTGTTCTACCAGGTGGGGCCCTGGGATTGAATTCAAGTAGTTAGGCTTGGCAGTGAGTGCCTTGTTTACTGATGAGCCGGCTTGCTAGTCTTTGTGTAAATCTTAAATATGCTAGTGTTTTATCTAACCTGTCATCTGCACTGTCTGCTGCAGGGTTGGACTGGTCTGAGGAGAGCGGAGAGGAGCTGGAGGACTCAGATCAGGCTTCACCATATCAGGTGGCATGGTCCCTCCGAGAAACCCTCAGACATGAAAGACACACGTAAGCTGTCCTTTTTGGTTTTACTCTTGGATATGTAACAATTTGCCTTTCTTCCTGTCTGTTCCAATGTTTTTTATTAAATTTTACTATACTATAATTAGGTTTAGTTAGTCAAACTTAATTCAATTTGGAAATAAATGGATTACACTGTTCGAGCAAAGTTAACTTTGATGTTTTCTTGCTAAATATGTTTCCTTATCTTTCCCACTTGCCGGTGTTTAATATAACAGAATTGAAAGGAATCTTGGGAGATTAGCTGATGTAATTTCATCTTATAAAAGTGGAAAACATACCCAGGAAGCTAAGGCACTTGATCACAATCACTGTGAGGGTCGCCTTGAGTCTCGCCATGCTTCTATCCCATGCCTGTGATAGCTAGAAATGTGCTTTTTATTTCACTTCTCTTGTACTAAGTGCTTCTGAAGGTAACTCTTCTTAGTTGAGCTCAGCTTATCAAACGCTGGTTCAGAATTCTTAGAGCCCTCAGCAGTGTTTCCCCAGTGTGCTTTGTAAAGGAGGTATTTGTCAGAGGTCTGTAGATGATGGGTGTGCATCTTCTTAGTAACAAGTAGTGCAAAAATGAGTTTCTTTTAGAGACTGCTTCAGCATATAAAGAAAGCAGTTGGTGCACTGTGAACAAATGGAGTGACCTCTTTGGTGGTGGGGCTGGAAGATGATTGCTCATAGACTGAGCTAATCCTTTATTTAAAGACTTGGGGCCTACATAATATCCAATGAAATAGAGACCAGCTCATTTGACATCTGACACAGATCCATCCCTGGAAGTTCACAGCCTCCTAGTATGGACATAGAGTTTATCTTATGCCTCTTGAATTTGTAGGAACGTGATAGATAGGTACAACAGGAAATGGAAAATGATTTTGTAGAGACTGATTATAAGCTGAGACTACATGGAAGCAAATTATAGTCAAAAACTTATTTGCACATGGAGTTGGAGCAGAGGGAATTAGTTGGGTTTATTGACAGGCAGTGTCAAGAAGTTGCAGTAACATATGCATCCATTTCTGCTCTTGGGTTTGATCCCCACCACACTTATTTCTGCCTCACATAGCCCAGAGAGAGTGTTGGGAACTGCAATTCCATTCCATGCTTCAGGATGGCTGCCTACTACTGCTGTGTTCTTTGAACTAGAGCACACAGTAGGGTTGTCATGCTTAGCTTTGTAGTTACAAACCCATCAGGCATACATCATGTCCACTAAGCTTGACTTCAGAGTCTTGGGGTCAGTTCTGCAAATAGTGAATTAACCCAAGGGAGTGCTCTGCCGAGTGCTTGAGATGAATGATGGCAGATGGAAGCCATTTCTAGTTTATTCCTGGCACAGCCTGGGCATTACACTCGGTTGGAAGCTGTGCATTCTGTCTCCATAGAGTGTTGCATCTGTGTGAGGTCTCCTGGTGTCTGTCCTCAGTATGGATGCTTTCTTCAAGGTTGGCATTGCTGCTGTCTCCTTTGCAAACTGTGCCTTTCATCCAGTAGCAAGCATCATACCTCTGTCACCAGCTTACAGTTGTCATACTCATTGATAGGATGTTTATAGCATCTATCAGCTCTGCTAGAACTCTGAAGTATAGACCTATAGTGAGACTCTGAGGAACAATTGAAACATAAGCTCATTCTTAGACTCTTACCAGTAGAACTGCAGTAAGGCCTAGGAACCTGACATTTTAAGACACACCTACATTTTACCTCCCAGACACACTCTGACTAGGTAGCTGTGGCTAACCTGGAACTCACTGTGTAGTCTAAGCTAGCAGTGAATTTGGGATTGCAAACTTGTGCCACTGTACCAGGCTAGACCCCCCCCCCCTTTGTTTTCTGTTTTGTTGGTTTTTTTTGTTTTGTTTTTGCGACAAAGTCTCCCCATGAATGCCAGCCTAGACCTGAATTCAAGGCAATCCTCCTACCTCTGTCTCTTGAATATGTCACCAAGCCCCGAGTCCTCAAGTATTTTTTCTGCCTTGTGTTTGAGCTTTGAGCCTTCTGTCTCTCTGCCCCACTCACTGTTAGTTACTGGCTCTAGCCTCTTTTGCATTATTCCATCTGGGAGTGGATTTCTCCTGTATAAATCTCATTGCAAACTCTTTTCCACTTGGTTCTCCTGCAGTGGTTAGCATAATAGACACACAGTAGATGTTCAGTAAATGAAAATATTGAGGTATGAGCCTTTAATTTGTGTATTTATAGTAGAACCTATACTGTAAAGGACATGTTTCTAGGAGATATTCTAAACAGACATTTATAGAGTAGCTTGCTGTGGGCTGATATGGAGTAAAATGCCACCCTACAACAAAACAAAAACACTGAGCTGCCGGAGACAGGCAGTGTTAACACCATTCTCTGGGCGTGCCCGTGTAGTGTTTGCTTGTAATAGAAGATAAAGAAGGTCGTGTAACATCAGTGTTCAGGTAATGTGCAGTATTTGTAACAATAAAAAATGAGGTAAAATTTGTCCTATACAAAAGTTGCCATTTTGCCCTTGGTGCTGGTAGGCAATGCTGAGCAAGCACAGCACAGCACTGTTAGCTTAGAAGTCCCCTCAGCATCCTTTCCAGCAAACACTTAAATTGGGATCAGCAGTCAGTCACATTAGCATGGTAGGAGACTGTAACCCTGGCCTAGGAAAGCAGTTTAGATGCCTCTTAGCTACCATGGCAGTTCCATGGTTCCTATGACATACATTCTCTAAGTGAGAAAAGATGATATAAACCAGAATATATGAAGTGTAGCTCTTAGTAAGTGCTGTTGGAAGTGACTGCTGTGTTTCTGAGGTGACTGTTCTCATGAAGGTACAGTGTCTATATCCTCCCAGTGAACAAAGATACATACTTGTCCTTCCTGCCTTGCTCTGGTGAGGTAGAGCTTGCAGAAGGCCTGCCAGGATGAGCACCACTGCCCTGCTGCTGCTGAAATTTTTGTGCTTGTCTTTAGCACTACTGGAATTTCTCCTGGTTTATTAAGTTTGTGTTCTCATGCCACAGAAGTGTTAAACTACCTTTGTTTCACCAACCCTTGCTTGTTTTCACGTCCCCTTTCTTACACGAACCTCCCTTGTAATCAGTTTCTCCTTTCCCCTGCCCTTTCCAGGTCAGATGATGACGATGTGGAGAGCAGGAGCTCTAGGGTGACCCAACTTTGCACTTACTTTCAGCAGAAATACAAGCACCTCTGCCGCCTGGAGCGGGCAGAGTCTCGGCAAAAGAAATGCCAGCGTACATTTAGGAAGGCGCTGCTGCAGGCGGCCAGTAAGGAGCCCGAATGCACTGGTCAGCTGATACAAGAACTACGGAGAGCTGCGTGCAGCAGAGCCAGGTTAGATCCACAAAGGCAGGGCCTCCCTTCTAAGGCCTTGTCTCCTACTTTACCTTATTCACCTGTGAGGGATAGTTGAGGCACCGTGTGAAATGAACATTTAAGTCCCAAGCAGTTGAGTGCTGTTTAGTTTTTTTGTTCAGAAGCAGTGCTACCTGCGTAGTAGGGTGCACAGTCTTGAGCCGACAGAGAAATGAAAGCATTTACTGGTTCTTTGATTCCTTGAGTTGCATTAGAATATATTCATTAAAGAGATTTGAGAATATTATTTCTCTTGCTTGTTAGCTTTGTAAATCTATGTCATCCAGGCCAGCTTCAAACGCTAGATCCTCCTGCCTCAGCCTCCTGAGTACTGAGATTATAGCAGACACCACTTCATCTGACTGGCAATGTTGGCTGTCTTAAAAAAATAAATAAAAGCAAAACAAATTGCCATGCTTAAAATTTTCCTGTTATTTAAATTATTGTTCTTAAAAATTATATCTTTTTAACCATAACCTAGTATTTTTATTTTATAATAAAACACATTTTACTTGTGTTAGTTATGCTTTCTTTTAGTATGCATATTACCTTGTGTTCACAAGAGTTGGCTATGTTTCTTTTTTTTTCTTGCTGTCTCCCTGGCTTAATATTTAAATACATAGTACATCCTCAGGCCAGCCTTAAACCTGTGCTGCCTATTCTCAGTCTCAGAAGAATGGGGGTTCCAGACATGTGCCACCAAACCTAGGAAAACAGAATTTTTAGTGACTGTGTAATATAGGTATCATTCTTTAGACTTTTTCTGTTTTATGTATTTAAGTTAAAATTGACCTGTATTATTGTATTAAAGTTCTTTGTTGGTCTGTTTTTCCACCAGCATTCTAGTTCCTTGAATAACAACTTGGACACTTGTTATTTATTTAAAAATGCCTAGGCCATAAGCTAGGCCTGTTCCCACTAGGTCGTAACTTACATTAATCCACTTATTCCATTCTATGTCTGACATGTGACTAGTTACCTCTCCTCAGTTTCATACATCTGACTTCCTCAAGTCTGAGTCTACAGTCTTCTGTATCTGACTCTATCCCAGAGTTCCTCTCTCTCTGCAGGATGTCCCACCTTCTAATCCTGCCTCAGCTTATTGGCCATCAGATTTTTATTACAGGTGGTGCTTCCACACAGTACACAAGAGATTATCCCTACATCATATACCTGTAATTTCATCACTGTGTGTGCTGAGACCATAAGGTCATGAACTTAAGTCCAGCCAGCTGGTTAAGACCACATCATAAACAAACAAACAAACCCTGCACAAAACAAAAAGATCTGTATCCAGTTTTTCTTCTTAGAAATATATCATGGCCATTCTCCTAAATTCATTTGAAAATACAGTTTAATAGTGTTTGTATATAGTTTGTATAATAGTGTGCTAAAAATTCTGAATATTAGAAATCACTTTTTTGCTGTTTTGATGAAGAAAATTTTATAATTAAGTTACTATTTTTTAAAAAAGTTTGTATTTATAACCAAAACATGTAAGTTAAATTTTCTAGTCTCATTTGTACAAGAGTCTAAAATAATGTATTTATCATTGTTATATTTATCTTTTAGTTTTACCTGAAATACACATTTAAAGCATTGAGTTAAAAATTTCTTAACATCTTACTTTAAGGAAAAGTCTTTTTTTCCCTTTCTTTTGTCATGAAACAGTCTTGTCATGTTGACTTGGCTGTCTTAGAACTGTCTCAGCCTAGGCTGGCCTCAAACTTACAGTAATACCATCTCTGATTCCAAGTGCGAGAGTTACAGACATATGCTCCTGCTGCCCAGCTAAGGAACTGCTTTTCAAATTTAGAATATCTAGTTCTGATTTTAAAAAAATATATTATTTTTAGTTTTTATAATTTTAGATGATTTTATATATATACATAAAAAGTAAGTTTATAGAAAAAAATGTTACTAATTAGACTATTGAATATTGAAAAATATGAATTTATATATTCTTAATTTTTCTATTTTAGTCATGAGTCACTTGAATAGGTTTCCTGATCCACACAGTAATTTATATGAATACAGAAGCAATGTGGTGTATTTAGTTCTGAGATCTCCAGCTGATAAACAGATGAATAGAACTGAACATGCAGAGGCCTGTTCTCTCTTCAAAGTCTACTCAGTTCAGCAGTTGTTTCCTAATGCTTTATAAGTCTGTCCACGGTTTAGTATCAGTAGAAATTATATCTGCAGCATAAAGCAGTTATGTATGTAGACTTTGTATACCTCAGTTCTAATATATAATAATGATCTTGTCAAAGATGTAAGGGTCTGTACAATGAGTTTGAGGCAATCTGGTACTGTAAAAATCTGTATCTTACTTTCTTCCTTCTGGGTAGTTGTATGGGCTCTGACCCAGGGATCACAGTGCACCGGGAGTTTTCTCTGACTTATAAGTAGTTTTCAGAACACCTCCCAAACCAACTTCAGTGGGTTTTTTGTTTGTCTGTCTGTTTGTTTTTAATTAATGATGTGTTACCAAATAATAAAATATCAAGTTAGACTGCTGGGGGGTGTAGCTTAGTGGTTGAGTATTTGACCAGGAAGCGTGAGGTTCTAAGTTCAAGTCCCAGTACTGGTGAATAAAACAGACAAACAAACCAAAGAGAACCTGTCCAGATGGTTCCCTACAGCCTTCACACTGACTTAATGTCATTTGTCATTAGTCATGTCACCCATGATTAATGACACATTAGTAATTCTCTTTGTTTTATTAGTGCTATTTGGATAATATTGTATTTAATACCATAATGATTGTAACTTATCCATAGAGATAATGAAATTCTGACCTTGGATTTATGAGACAGATTGGTAAACTGAGAGAGGAGAGGGAGAGGGGGAGAGATAGATGCAAATTTGCAATCCCAGAATTTAGGAAGTAGGCTCAGGAATTCAGTCATTCTTAGCTACATAGTGAGCTTACTTAAGACCAGCCTGAGCTACATGAGACTGTTTTGTTTGTTTTAAGAAAAGAAAGAAATGTATTGCACTTTGGGCTTGGTAGATAGCTCAGTGTTTGGTGAAATTATCTATTTTATATTGAGTACCATGTGGTATAAAAATCTAGACCAAACAATTTGGGACGTAGCTGCTAGTATAATACAACTTTCATTATGAAAAATTGTGTATTTTTTTATAGGCTAACATCAATAGTATAAACTCTTCTAGGGATAATGGGAAATATATTGTATAATAGTATATCTCTTCTAGGGATAATGGGAAATATATTGTCAACATGAGCTGAAGTTGTGGGTCAGTCATTGAGTGAGGGTTTGTCTATATGCTCATGGTGTTTAGCATCAATCCCAGCACCAACAAAAAAGAAAAGAAATTTAATATTCTTTCTGTTTGTTTGTTTGTTTGTTTGTTTTGTGACTGCTTCTACCTTTTGAGGCTGGGATTAAAGGCCCATGCCACCCTTCCCAGCTAGATATTAGGCATTCCAATCATCCACTTTTCTACCTTTGTAAAGTCTTTTTCTATTTTTAAATTTGTGCTTGAGTGCGTGTGTATGGGGGGGGCAAATTGCAGGTGTGAGTTCTCTCCTTTACCATGTGTGTTTTGGGGATCAAACTCAGACTCTAGATTTGGGGCAAGCACTTTTACCTATTGAGCCATCTTGCTGGTCCTTAGAAGTCTTGTTGTTTTGAGAGAGTCTCATAGCCAGAGCTGCCCTTGAGCTCCTGCTTCCAGCACCTTCCTAGTGCTACTGCTATAGACTTGCCTCCCAGTGCCTGCTTCATGTAGTGGTTGTGATTGACCTAGAGCCTAATGCAGACATTGCCTACAGATGAGATAGGAGTTTAGAGGCTTATATAACAAGTGATCCAAGTTAAGAAAGTATCAAATAGTGAGGCATGGAACTGCAAAATATTAGCAAGCCTTGTAAGTATTTCAAAGTGAGCACATTTTGAAGGATGTAGGAGGAATGTATGAAGGACCAGTTCAGAATATTCACATCCCCTTCCCATTTGACGCTCAGGTGTTTGTAAAAATAACTTTTATTCACCTGATGTAATTGTCATCTCCAAGGCTTACTGCCTCTGTCTGCTAATCTAGGCCTAGTCCTGGTACAATATAATCTAGGCCTAGAATGTTTTTAGTCTCTGAGACTGCTGAATTAACTTACACTTTCTAGTTCTCCTTGAACTCTGGCTGGGTGGTTCAATTCAGCTGACTGGCTCAAAAACTCTTCTCCAAGCTAAATGATTCAAACTGGCTTCTCTCAGCTTCTGACTGAATTGTTCTGCTTGGCCTCATACTAATAACTTTGTCAATCTCTTCTAAACTTCTGGCTCCTTCTCATTCTCTGGCTTGTTGTGTTTTCACCTGTGTCTAGCTTGTTCTCTCTTCAACCTGTCCCAGTAAAATTACCCTCTCTCTTTTTCCTATCTCTGCTCTGTTCTCTGTTAAGTAGCCTCTCTTTTCTCTCTGTTCTCTTGAGAGTTGGGCATATCCTATTCTGTCAAATCTTTTTCTGATTCATCACTGTCTGCCACTCAATTAGACATCACTTTCAAATATGAATGCTTCCTTCTCTAAACTAACTTTACCTTCATTGTTTGGGATTAAATGTATGTACTAACTAAGGGTGTATGTGTATTCCAGCCAGAGGGATTAAAAGTTCGAGCTAAGGGTGCATCTGTATTCTAGCCATGTTGCTAGATTAAAATTCCTCTACAGGTGTCTTTGTAGACTTTCTGTTTATTAGCACTAGGTGGCCAAATGATCCTGATGCTAAGATTAGAGACTGATAACCAACTCAACTGATTACTTTGCATCCCCCTCCCCATTTTCCATGAATGGTAAAGGTGTGTCAGGTCTCTGCTCTGGCAGTCCTGCCAGCTAAAGGTGCTTACTGTACTGTCTCTGCTTTATACGTGAGGAAGTCGGTAAAGTTGTCACATAGTGAAGAGGGTCTGTCTGCTTCATGGTCTTCATTGACCTACAAGCTGCACATAGTGGCTTATGCTTGTGATCCCATCACTGGGGAGCTTGAAGCAGGATTGCTGTGAGTTTGAGACCAGTCTTTGTTGGATAGTGCTTTCTAGGTTAGCCTGAGTTACATAGAGAGACCCTGTCCCCAAAAGCCAAAACAAAACAAAAAACCAAGATTGACGGTCTAATCCCAGCACTCAAGAGGTAAGGGCAGTAAGCCAAGTGTATGCTACAGAGGAAAACCCTATCTCGGAAAACAAGAGAAAGCAAATGACCAGATAGGTGTATTTGAAAACCACTGTGATATAGCTGTTTGCCTTGAACATTAGTTGGTCAGTAAAATAATTATACATTTGACAGTTGTAATGCCTGCTGACTTTACTGAATACTTGTGTTTTAATGACTGTGTATAGTAAAGAGAGTTAGAGTGTATGTGTTCAAGAAAATTTATCCTGGGGGCCATGGAGATGGGCAGTGGGCAATGGTGCTTGCCATCCAGCCCAGTGACCTGTGTTTGATCCCCAGAACCTACCTGGAAGAGGGGAGAACCAACTCCCTGGAGTTGTCCTCTCACTTCCACAGGTTTGCTGTGGCTTATGTTCATGGATGCACACACATGTAAATAATAAGATAGCAAAATCAACGTTAAAAAAAATTACCCTGAATTGTTAGAGCATTTAAAATGAATTTTATATTTTTCTGTCTTTAGCCTCAGCCAGACCAAGCTGAAGGAGGTGGAGCCAGCAGCATGCAGTGGGACAGTGAAGGGCGAGCAGTGCACAAACCAGGCCCTTCCCTTCACCAGGCATTGTTTCCAGCGTATCCTTTTACTGCAGTGCTATTTTTGTTTTGTTTTGTTTTGTTTTTTCAAGACCGAAGATTTCACTGCGTAGCCCTAACTGTCTTGGAATTCAATCTTAGACCAAGCTTGTGTAGAACTCACAGAGATCCACCTACTTCTTCTGTCTTGTAGCACTACTGCCAGACCGTGTACCCCTAACCCCAGTGGTACTGGGGGTGGAACAGGGTCTTCCGTATGCTAGGCAAATGCTCTCCCTCAGTATGTCATTGTAAATCAAGTGGGTGCTGCCTGCCTCGACTCTTTGAAGTAGAACTTCACTATATAATTGAGGTTGGTCTCAAACTCATGATTCTCCTGCCTCAGTGTCCTCACTGTTGAGATTCCAGGTGTACACCACCACCATGTCTGGCCAAAAAAACTTGTAAAATAAAAGCTATTTCATGTTCAGAATAATTTTTACATAATTTCTAATTCATATAGTCCCGAATAAGTTCCTGGTTATGTCATTGCGTATTTTATTTTCATTACACTGAGTTTAGAAAGGAAAGACTTGTGAGCACATCAACTTGTGTTCTTTTGCTATCTCACAAATGGAGAAGGGACAGGTATCTAATTCTAGTTGAGAATCTGTGCCAGAGTGATTGGACATAGAGCAGCAAAGCAGGTGCTCTTAATAGCTGATATCGAAATGCTTCTCACTGAAGTGGAATGCTGGTTCTTTAGGTGCTTCCAGTTTGTAACTGGAGAGATTATTGATGGAAAAACAAATGGCTTTTTTTGTTGTTTTTGATGCAGGGTGTCTCTGTAGCCCTGGCTATCCTGAAACTCTCTTTATAGGCATGGCTGGCCTTAAACTATGGATCTGCCTGCGTCTGCCTCCTAAGTGCTGGGATTAAGGGCTAGTGCCATCAGACCTGGCACTTTGTTTGTTTGTTTGTTTGTTTATTTATTTATTTATTTTTGAGACAGGGTTTTAGTAGTCCCAGCTGTTCTTTACCTCACTGTGTAAAGTCAGTCTTTCTTCTCACCTTTACATGTGCTCTGCAAATGGAACTGAGGTTGCAAAGAAAGCTCCTTTACCCGCTAAGCCACCTCACTGGGTCACTACTCTCGTCTTTATTAAAGATGTAAAACTAAGTAGCATTGGAAATGCTGATTTTTGTTTTCATCAGACAGGTCAGACAGAGTCTTGCTGTACAGCCCTGGTTGCCCATAAACCTGTGGCAGTCATTCCTCACTCTCCTGTGTGCTGAGCATACAGGCTTGTGTCATCACGCCTAGATGGAATAGTTAATATTAGCAATCTCTCTGATTTGCAGTCTTCATTTTGAATTTATTTATTTGAGATATAGTAAAATAGGTTATAACCCCACTATGTCACTATGTAACCCTAACTGACCTGAAGCTTGATTCACTCTCCCAGCTATTGGGATTACAAATCTGTAATAGTGTTTCAGGATGAATGTGTTTCTCTTTCTTTCCTTCCTTGCTTCTTAGAAATAGGGTCTCATCATGTCTCCCAGGTTGGCATCACACTCTGAGGCTCCGTGACCTCCAGACCCTCCCACACCTGACTCCTACACCCGCATTTCCGTCCTCCTTTCTGTCCCTTACATTGAGTCTTCCCAGGCTCTTCTGTAACAGTTTATATGTAACGAGTCTAAACCAAAAAGGGAAACCTTTTTAAATAGAAAATAAATCTTTTTTGTGTGTATTGTACTGGAAATTGAATGGAAGGCCGCCTATGCTGCTTATATGCCTGCTGACAAGCTGTGCCCTCGGTCCAGAGGTCAGACACGGAGCAGTTCAGTGCTAAGACGACGGGCCTTTCTTTGTCTTTTTGTTGTTGTTGTTGTTGGTGGTCTTTTGAGGTAGTCTTACTCTATAATCATGAGTTTAAGGCTAGCTTAGGTTACATAGCAAGACCCTGTCTAAAAAACAACAAAACAAAAGGCCCTAGACATTTCAATTTTTAATAGAGCTTTCAAATTAATTTTCATCATTAATTTGTGAGTTTTATTTTTGTCCTGTAAATGTGAATGAAAAATTCAACTTTGGACAGGTGGTTTTTTTTATTTAAATTTTCATTCTCCTTGGTGAAAGTTTTCTTTTTAAATGCTGGTTTTAGGAGCTGGAGAGGTGGCTGCTCAGTTGAGAGGTGCCTTGCTCTTCAGAAGGACCAGATTTCCATCCCCAGTACTCACATGGTAGCTTACAACTATCCATTCCAGTGCAGTTGGTACTTGGTGTACACATGAACACCCAGGCCAAACACTCACACATAGATCAAACAAAATACCTAAAGGAAAAAACAGCTGCTGATCTTAGAACAGCCTTGTTGGTAGGGATTTTAGGAAGGTGTTAGCAAGAAAATGAGATTGCTTATTCACATTACAGAAATTGATTCAGAATGGTCATAAAGGAGATTTGCCTGAGAGCCTGTTAGCTAAGTAGACTCCATCAGAATTTCCCCTGTTGAATTGGTATAGACAGTGCAGTTTTTGCTTGTAAAACACAAGGAGAGTAACAAATTTTATTCAGACACCACAGAGTTAAACGACTTGAGTGTGTTTTCTTCCTGACTGTAAACCCCAGACATCCTCTTGAACCGCTCTCAACAGCTGTTCTCCAGCTGCACTGCCAAGTTTGCAGACGGACAGCAGTGCTCTGTGCCAGTGTTTGACATTACACACCAGACGCCCCTGTGTGAAGAACATGCCAAAAAGATGGTAAGTTTAGTGTTTATGCCCTGCAGTTGGGGCTTTCAGACTGCTGGTGACTATTTCTACTAGGAAATAAGACACTAATGAAGTTCTGTACAAACAGTGGTTTTTGTACTGGAAACACTATGTTGTGTTGACCTCTTGAATTTGAGGCCCTTTTCATAACAAAACCAAGCTCCCAGTTTTCAAAGAGTACATAGTACAGTTTGAACATCGCTAATCCAAAACCCAAAATCTGTGAGGTTCTAAGATGACACGATACTCAAAAAAGTACATGTTTTGGAGCCTTCCAGATTCTGGTTTTTAGATCTCTGGGGTAAGGATTTTTTCCTATGCAAATATCCAAAAACCTCAAGACACTGCTGGTTCCCTCAGTATTTCAGATGAGAAATACCAAACCTGTTATTACTTAGATAAGATGCTTTTTAAAATCATCCATCCGTATTCTCTATGTCTCATTCATAAACACACACAGTAGTACAGATGTATTTTCTTATACACAGCAGGTTTTATGAACTCCTTCTTCACCTTCAGTTTTGGCTTTTTTTATATGCAGTTCTGGGAATGATCTGGATATTTAATGAAGTTTAGGCAAGATAGCAAGCCTTTCTATAACTTTGTTGAACTAAATTATTACTTTTGTTAATGTTGGTATCGTGAACCCTAATTAATTTAGAATAATTTGGAGGAGAGACACATTTGAATTAGTCAAATATTTGAATTACGTAATTATTTAAAATGGGTTTGATTTGGGGTGAAGCTGTAGCTTAGCAGTAGGGTGCTTGCCTGTCCTGAACGAGATTTTGGGTTTGATGCCAGCATGGAAAACAAGCCCCTCAGACTTGAGCTATATTTTTATTTATCAAGCAGTTGTCACAAGATACTGTGCTATATACCTTCTGGACCACACGGCCAAGGAAGGCAAGGCGCAAGGTGTTCTCTGAGCATGGTGCAGTTGGAGCTTGCACTGGTATCATGGACCAGGCAGCTGGATTGCGGCTCTGGCTTTGCCATGAGCTGAGAGTACAGTTAAGCAGAGAGGCCGCCTTTCTGGTCTGTTCACCCTTGTTAACACCCTGGCCTTACCAAGAACTTTTTTTTTTGGTTAGTTCATTTTTAGGATCATGTTTTGAAAAATTCGAATACTGTCTTAGGGGTTTTACTGCTGTGAGCAGACACCATGACCAGGGCAATTCTTATAAAAACAACATTTAACTGGGGCTAACTTACAGGTTCAGAGGTTCAGTCCATTATCACCTAGGCGGGAACATGGCAGCATCCAGTCAGGCATGGTGTAAGAGGAGCTGAGAGTTCTACATCTTCATTTTGCTAGCAGAATACTCATTCCAGGCAGCTAGGAGTAGGATCTTAAAGCCCACACCCACAGTGACACACCTACTCCAACAAGGCCACACCTCCCAACAGTGCCACTCCCTGGGCCAAGCATAGACAAACCATCACAAATACTAAACTTCATATAGAAATGTTGGATTTATTTTCCTTTTAGTTTTTCAAGACTAAAGAAACTAGAGTTTCTCTGTGTAGTCCTGGCTGTCCTAGAACTCAGTCTGTAGACTAGGCTGGCCTTGAACTCACAGAGATCCTCTTGCCTCTGTCTTCCAAGTACTTATTTTTCTATTTAATTAAAATACATTTAAAATGAGGGCATCTTTTCTTGGTTTATTCAGGCTTTATATGAATGCAGAATAATTTTCTGGGTTTTGTTGTTTTTGTTTTGAGGCAGGGTTTTACTCTAGCTCAAGCTGGCCTGGAACTCATAAATTATGTGCCTTAGCTGTCCCTGCGTATTAAGAGTATAGGAGTGAGAGCCACCACACACAGCTTTCTGTATGCTTTTGTGTATATATATTTGTTCATGTGTGTGTGTCTTGCATGTGTAGATGCCAGATTTATGTTGGATGTCTTTCTCAGTTCTTCTCACCCTTTTTTTTTGAGACAGCTTCTTTTGCTGAACCTGGAGCACACTGATTGGCTTAACTGGCTGCTCAACCAACTCGAGAGAGATGCATGTCTCTACCTCTCCAGTGCTGGGGATATTGATGCCTGGTGCTGTGCCTAGCTCTGTATGTGGATGCTTGCAGTCTGATGCTTGCGCAGTACCAGCTGGGTCATTGCCCTAGGCCTCTGTGTGTTTGAACCCTTATGTAGACCTTGACTGATGACTCCATAGATACTTGCTGATGAGGGCCCAGCAGCTTGCAAAGCAGTATAGGACTCTGCTCGTTATGCTGCTATTACTCTGTCATCCCCACATACACACAAGATTAGGATCTGTTTTAGTGACTTCACAGGAATGGATGTGGGCCTTTTTTCCCCACTGTTGGTAGTGGAGGTTTGAAACAGGATCTTCTGTACCCCAGGATAGCCTTGATCTTGGTATCCAGCTGAGGATAACAATGAACTTTAGCTCTTCTGACCTCCACCTCGTAAGTGGTAGGATGACAGGCACACACTATCATGCCTGGGCATCCTACATGCTCAGCAAGCATTCTGCTATATCCTCAGCACTGGTTTGAAAAGAAAAAATCTGTGACTTCAGAGTCTATACTTTACATGAAGTACTCCTTTCAGAATTCTTGATTGTGTGCTTTCCTTGTCTTTCCTGATTTAAATTTGATCTAATGGTATTAGTTTCCAAACACTGCTGTCTGCAGTCTTCTTAGCTATTGAGTTAAGAGCTGTCCCAGGATTTATAGAATAAAGAGTGGTATCAATTATTTAAACACTGTATTATATATCACCAGGAAAAAAACGTTGCCAATTGTAGATACAATGGTTTTGATAAGTCGGATATGTTTTTGTTTTATAGCTATTAAAAGAGCCTATTAAAAGGCTGTTAAGATACAGATTTTAAATTTTCTTCCTCCTAGTCTCAGCTATATTATTTGATACATGCAAAAGGCAGTGTTTTCTTTGTTCTGAAGCTATAATACAACTTAATCTACTTTGTTTTCCTTCTTTACTGAATTGTTGCTTTGAGAACACAGCTTGTTGTGGTTCATTCTGAGTATTAGTGTCTGCCTCACTGTCATTGGTTCCATACTGTGCTGCTCTTTGTGCCTTTCTGCTACACTTTGTGTATGTGCGTGACAGAATTCAAAGAGTGACAGCATCACCTATAGCCACGTTTGATATACATGTGTGTAATGCCACCTGTGACCCTCATCTCGCTGATGGCAACTGTAAGGTGCCAGCAGCCACAAACGCTCTTCAGTTGCAGGCAGGGTATCAAGTGTACATTGCTGGAATACAGTGTCTTAGGGCGGGAGCTGTCACAAAGTTCTGCAGAGTGGTTGGCTTATCAACAACAGAAATTTAGATCACACACTTAGGGATGCAAGAACTCCAAGGACAGGACTGGAGTTTGGATGCTAGCTCCCACACGACAAGCTGGGCACCTCATGACCTGGGCACGTGTGTGCACCTGTGTGTACTTGTACATACATTCGTGCAGACATACACACAAATAGGTAAATAATGGAATAAACCTTTTTTAAAAAAGAATTTCAGCTTGATGAGCCCTTTGCTTTTTATTTATTTTATTGAATGCTGAGGTGGCCTCTGAAGGGCTTTCCACTGTCCCTGTGTATCACCTTGCATTTGACTCTGAGATGGGAACCTTGTTTCCCTGTTCTGAGGGGACCTTGACATCCACCTGTTCATCCCTCCACACTGCAAGCAGGCTGGCTCAGCTCTTAACATGTTTGTCATGTTTCCTCCTTAAAAGGGACTCCTCCAGATGGAAAGAAAAAGAAGGAAAAGTCACTGCCTATTAAAGTTTAAGATCACGTATTCAGAATCATGTATGCTCTGATCCAAGCTCCTCCACCAATTAACTTGTCAGTCTGTCCTTGTTTCTGCCGTTTCTTTTGGCCTTGGACGGTCCTCTCCCTTATCCATCCATGTCTTTAAAATCTGTTACTCATTTTATGAGTGTTGTATTTATGTGTCCTTTTCTTGATGTTTCCCCATGGGAAGAGTAAGTTCTTGGAGAACATAAACTATCATAGTGTCTTGTTTGTTTGTTGGCTTTGCTGGAGATCAACCCTAGGCTTGCACATACTGGGCAGTGTTCCACCATTGCAGTATAGCCAGGGGAGGGGCGAGGAGAGGGGACCAGGGGGAGAGATTAATGTGAATTGTGAATTAAGTTAAAATTTTTTTCATTTATTATACATACTTTTAGGAATTAAGTATTAAGAGAAAAATTTTGATAGTTAAGTTTTTCCCAGATAATCTTAGGATTTTTAGATAATTATTTAACTTTATTTTATGTGTATGAGTTTTTTCTACATGTTTATATATGGACTACATGAGTGCTTCATGCCTGTAAATGTTAGAAGAGGGCGTCAGTTCCCTTGGGATTGTAGTTACAGACAGGTGTGAGCTGCCGTGTGGGCCCTGGGAATGGGGCCCCGGTCCTGTGGGAGAGCAGCCTGTGCTCTTAACCCTGAGACTCATTATCTTCAGCCCTAGATAAATTTATTTTGACTGGTACACAAAAATTATCATTGGAATAATGTGATGTTTCCATCTTATACAATATTTAAATTGGGTAAAACATATCTTTCAAAACATAACTTAACTCTCTTTTTTTTTTTTGAGACAGGGTCTTGTGTAGCCCAGGTTGACCTTTCTATTGCCACCTTCTGGTGCGTGCCTAGATTACCGGTGTGCACCACCACACCTAGTTTTATGTGGTACTGGGGCTCCAGTTCAGGGCCCTGCACATGCTAGGCAGGCAGCATACTTACAGCCCCAGCTCCTCATTTCTTTCTAGTAAAAACTTTAAACTTTCTTCTGGTCTTGAAATATATAGAGGATTGCCCTCCACCAGTCACCTTGCTGTGCACTAACACACCAGGAGTGAGGGGTGGAGTGCGTTTTTAAGAATGTTCTGTTCATTTCACAGGATAATTTCCTGAGAGGGGATAACTCCCGTAAAGTTCAGCACCAGCAACAGAGGAAACCTAGGAAAAAAACAAAGCCCCCTGCACTTACCAAAAAACACAAGAAGAAGAGAAGGCGTGGGCCTCGTCGACCCCAGAAACCCATCCCCCCTGCAGTGCCCCAAGGGAACCTCAGCATGCCCACCAGCGTCTCACTGCCAGTGGAGGCCTCGCAGATCCGGTCAGTGGTGGCTGTGGGTTTGCTTTTCCTTTGCACGGTCTGGTCTAGGAACATCTGCCCTCCTGTGTTCAGTGACGCTACTAACCTACCGGAGCCCCTGAGCATCTCAGCTGAGAACCCTCTGCACAGTATAATATACAAATTTTACCAGTGTCTGACTTAAGTTTGTGTTGCACATTTATCAATGTCAGTTTTTTATTGTAGCAAAGAAAATAGATGCTGAAATTGATAATTTAATTTTATTCACTCATGTTCTTCTGTTTTAACTAAATTATACATGTAAAAAATAGAAGTATTTAATTAGGAACATGAGTTTTTAAATTTTTGGCAGACTTAAACATTTTGATCAAATGATTTCAGTTCATTCTTGACCGTTTATTTCATTTTTAAAGTTATTATCTTGATCAGATTTGAAACTTTACTAAAACATAGATGCACTAAATAGTGGTTCATTTTACTAATTTGAGGTGAAAGTATAATCTAGTAGTGATCGTCTTAATCTTGGGTAAAGGCTGTAGGAATTCATGGCTACAGATTGTGAGATGTGTCTTTCTGCAAAGTCCTGCCTTCAAATTTCCTCCTCATAAAGTGAGGGAAAAAATTTTTTTTGAGCCTGAGTCCTGTGTATTCCTAGACATCCTCAAGTCATTGTGCAGCTAGGGGTGAGCTTCTGACTCTCTAGCCTTTACTCCCCATGTGTGGGGATCTCAGGCGTGTGCCACTACCAGCTTAGGAATTGCCATCTCCTGTGTTTGTACTGAATGCTTAGAGAGTCTGAGGGATGTTCGTTCTAAGGGGAGGTGAACCGCCATGTGGGTGTCTGGAGACTAGCTTCCTCTGTCTTTACAGAAGCCCTTCCACGCCAGAGCTGAGTGCTGACGAGTTGCCGGATGACATTGCCAACGAGATCACTGACATTCCTCATGACTTGGAATTGAACCAGGAAGACTTTGCAGATGTCCTGCCGCGGCTGCCGGATGATTTACAAGACTTTGATTTTTTTGAAGGTATAGTCAGTGTTTTACTTAAGGAACTGATTTAGACGTGGTTCATAAGAAGAGAAATGAGTTTTATTTTTGGGTTTTGTTTTTTTTTGTTTGTTTGTTTGTTTGTTTTTGTTTTTTGGTTTTTGGAGACAGGGTTTCTCTGTGTAGCCCTGGCTGTCCTGGAACTCACTCTGTAGACAGGGCTCACCTCGAACTCAGAAATCCGCCTGCCTCTGCCTCCCAAGTGCTGGGATTAAAGGCGTGCGCCACCACTGCCCAGCTATTTTTGGGTTTTTAAGTCAGGTTCTTTCCACATAATTCAGGCTAACCTTGAACTCACAATTCTCTTGTCTTAGCTCTGGCGTACTGGGATTATGCCCAGTGTCATTGAACCCATCCTAGAAATAATAGTAATAATAATTACTATTATTGCTGTGTGTGACGTGTGTGTAACTGCACAAGCAGACATGGATGTGGAGGGGAGGGGACAGCTCTCTCCTCCCATCCTTACATGGGCTCCAGGGTCACACTCAGACTGTTAGGCCTGTGTGGCCTGTACCTTCACCTGCTCACCCATCTTACTGACCGCTCTATTATTATTATTTTTAATAAAATGCCTTTTGCAGCATATGTGAAATGTTTTCCCTGACATAACATTCCTGTCACTATAAATAGAAATGAACATCCTCAAGCTGTTTTCTTTTCAGAAGGTGGGCAATACGGAATTTAGTTAATCATACTAGATACTTGATGTATTTATACTTTAATAGCTATTGAATTTTGTTCCATTAAAATCAGTAATTTTCTTTAATGTTTTGACAGTGCTATTCAATATACCTTTTATTTGTAAAGAATAGTTTATTAGAATCTTTTTACAGCTTGGCCTGTCTTTGGAGCCTGACATGGTGATACAGGTCTGTGACCCAGCAAGTGCTGGGTTAAAAGTGTAAAAAGAGTAAACCAAGTCCGCTTTGTCAGGTAACTCATGGGACTGCAGAGATGGTTCCAGGCACTTGCCTCTGCTGTCTGGGACCCTTTTGGTTGTCCTTTCAGGTTGCTCACTCCAGCTCTCAGGGATCTGACACCCTCTTCTGGTTACCACAGGTATTGCACTCACTTGTCAACAGACACTTGTCATAGACACAGAATTAGAAAGAGTAAATCTTAGAAAAGAAGAAAGTTAACTTATGAAAGGAACTGAGTGTTTACCATTACTTTTTGTTCTCATCTCCAGCTGGAAGAATCTAGGTGCAGACAAAATATATACCTGTCTTGTTCTATTAAACCTACATTTCTTTATGTTAATGATACTAATATCATTTTAGGTGAAAAATCTGTATAATCAAATGGACATTGAGTTTTTAATTGGCAGCTTTTTAGACTTCCTAAGAAATTAACACTCTGAGGGCTGGCTCAGAGTTGACTGCTCAGTTGAGTGTTTGCACTCTCCCAGAGGACCCAAGTCAGTTCCTAGCACCCATATTTGGCAACTTTACTACTGTTTGCACTTCCAGCCCCAAGATCCAACACCTTGGCCTCCATAGGCGCCTACTCATGTGTGGCCAAAGTTCACAGAGACACAAACCTACCTATAAATAAATAAAAGAGCTTAACAGAGCCAGGCTTGGTAGCACACGCTTTTAATCTCAGCACTTGGTAGGCAGAGACAGGCAGATCTCTATGAGTTTGAGGCCAGCCAAGGTTACATAGTAAAATTGTGTCTGAAAACAAACAAACAAACAAACAAACAAAACAAGACATTTCACATGGTAGATTTCTAGACATAAATGAATAAGATGGTAATTAAAATCCCAGAAGAGCTGATAGATCAATATTTTCTCGTCCTGAAGATCAATATTTCATTTTTTTCTAATTCCATTTCAAGAAATGTTTCTTTTCACAAAGGATTCATTTTTTTCTTTTCTTTTTTTTTTTTTTTTTTTCTGAGACAGGGTCTCACTATGGTGCTCTGGCTGGCCTGGTACTCACTCTGTAGACCAGGCTGACCCAGAACTCAGAGATCCATCTGCTCTGGCCTCCTAAGTCCTGGGATTTTATAGGTGTGTGCCACCAAGCCTGGCAAGAAGGCCCCTTGTGCTAGGATAGTATCAAATATTCAGATGTGTGACTTTTGCTGTGTAAGTTACTTGTGAGCTCTACTGATTCTCGTGGCTTTGGTTGATGCAGGAAAGAATGGAGACCTCCTCCCCACCACCGAAGAAGCCGAAGAGCTTGAGCGAGCCTTGCAAGCTGTAACTTCTCTCGAGTGCCTGAGTACAATTGGGGTACTTTCCCAGTCAGACGCAGTGCCAGTTCAGGGGTTGTCAGATAGAGGGATGGGGGTGTTCTCCACGGGTACTGATGCTTCGGGAATCCAGTCCTTGAGTCGAGACGTCAACACGGACCTAGGGGAGCTACTGAATGGACGTATAGTACACGATAGCTTTTCTAGTCTAGAGCTGGATGAGAACCTACTCCATTCTGCTACTCTGTCTAACCCACCTACACCCCTGGCAGGGCAGATCCAGGGGCAGTTCTCTGGCCCAGCCAGCGTTGGCCTTACTTCTGCCACTCTGCTCAGCCAGAGTGCACTTGGGGAGAGAGCCTTCCCAGGACAGTTTCATGGACTTCATGATGGCAGCCATGCCTCCCAGAGGCCACATCCTGCCCAGCTGCTGAGCAAGGCAGACGACCTTATCACCTCACGACAGCAATACAGCAGTGATCATTCACACTCCTCACCCCATGGAAGCCATTATGATAGCGAGCACGTGCCGTCGCCCTACAGTGACCATATCACCTCTCCCCACACATCTTACTCTGGTGATAATATGGCAGCTACCTTTTCAGCAGAGATGCCCATCATGGCGCAGCACTTGCTCCCCACCCAGCTTGAGGTGCCACTTGGAGGAGTGGTCAACCCCAGAACTCACTGGGGGAATCTCCCAGTCAACCTTGGCGATCCCTCTGCATTTAGCAACCTCCTTGGTGCGGATGGACACCTTCTTTCCACTTCCCTCTCCACGCCACCCACCACATCCAACTCAGAGACCACACAGCCTGCCTTCGCCACCGTTACCCCAAGCAGTTCCAGTGTGCTTTCGGGGTTACCACAGACCAGCTTCAGTGGCATGGGGCCTTCTGCTGAACTAATGGCCTCCACCTCTCCCAAGCAGCAACTCCCTCAGTTCAGTGCAGCCTTCGGCCACCAGCTGAGTTCTCACAGTGGCATTCCTAAGGACCTGCAGCCCAGCCACAGCTCCACAGCCCCTCCTACCGGCTTCACAGTAACAGGTGCCACGGCTACAAGTACCAATAATGCATCTCCCCCCTTCCCCAGCCCGAACTGAGCGAGTCTGTGTGCTTGCAGGCAAGTGGAACCCGGTGTTTTCTATCTTTGTTTCCTCTTTTGCACCCCTCTCCCCTTTTCCTAAAGAAGATTTAAAAATGACAGTGGGGATTAGAGGGACGCCCTCTTCCTGGTTCAACAGGTGGCCGTGCAGTGGACCTGGCGTCAGTGTTCACATGTGCTCCTTAGCACTGGTGCTCATTCCCTCCTGGCGGGTCCACTCAGCCTGGCGGGTCGCTAGGCCTGGCAGGCTTTTTTGGTGGCTCAGCACAGTGACTGGGTAGGATTGATTATTTTATTTTTTATTTTTTATTTTTATTTCAGCAAGTCTAGAAGTGGAAGATACCTCAGATTACCAGTGCCCTTTACTGTCTCCTAGTGTTGAGATAATGCTTCCCATTCTCTAGCCAGGTTTTACATAGGTCGTTCTGGATGGAGTGGTCCTTTTGAGAGCCTGTGTAGCAGGTGGTGTGCAGGCACAAATCAAAGCTCTGACTTAGCACCAACTGCCAACCACCACAGGGAGGCTAGGGTGCCATTCCTAGTTCTGATGTTAGCTGAAAAGAACACGATCTTTTAACTGCCTGTGCCTGCTCGTTCACCCTGTGTGTGTTGTGTGCAGTGCAGTAGCTGTCTCCTTGTGGCTTGTCTTTCCTCACTCCCAGAATAAGCAGAAGGCTCTTCCCCTCCTTCCATCTCATCCCTAGCAAGGTTTGTCTTTCTTTCCTACTGAATTGACTAAAGCATCCTGAACAGAGAGGGGTGGTCTCAGAGTGATATCACCTTGCTAAGATCAGCCTCAGAAAGGAGCCCCAGAAGGCTGAGTTCACATCAAGTGACAGGGAGTGTGGTGACACCCGACCTCTCTTCTCCCTGCACATGCGCGTGTGTTTCAGAATTCCCCACTCACGGAACACACTTGTAGGTAGCAATGAAAGAAAATGTTTTGGTGTGTGAAAGCAGGCTGAGCCAGATAGATTTGAAAGGTGACGTCTAGGCCTGTTTGGTCCATCGTTGGCTCCTAGTCTTTACATGTTTACAGTTGTGATTCTTTGGTGAGATTTGTGAACTGTGGAGGACATGTGTAGAATCCGTGTACCAGTTGTGAAGTGATGTGTAATATCAGAAGGACACACATTTTAATGGTTCTTTCAAAGCAGAATTTGGAAATTAGATATAATTTGACTTACCTTAGGTACTTTTAAAATAATTTAAGTACTTAGGATGAAGTAAAATTGGAAATTTTTTTTTAATGTACCAAGGTTTTAGGGTCAAAATCTTATTGGGTAGTGCAGTAAGTCGGTGACTATGGAGTGATGTGAGGGGTTTCCTCTTGTCTGCCTTCCCTGCCCAGAGCAGGGTGGAGCTTCATTTTCTGCTCTGCTTTGCTGACAGTTCACTGTCCCTTCAGATACCAGTAGGTGTTCATACCTGAGCTCAACCTAATTTACATATGTATATTTTTTAAAGTGAGGCAACATATCTCTAAATGATGTGGTACAGTAATTCTTTTGTCAGGGACTGTCTAATCCTAATTCCTTCCTGCTAGGTAAAGGTTGGGACGTGTTTTCCTACTTCTTCTGTGTGTGTGCTTCTAGCCATGCTACTTCTAACCAGGCCCTTCTGTTGGAGGCTTTTCGTTCTCTGCCTTGTAAGGAATGGTGGTGATTAGCAGGCGTTATGCAGATACTACGTGCCTGAACTTTTGGAGGGAAAGTGTCACATGGCTGTATGGAGTCATGCTATGCCCTATTTTGTATTTACTGAAGTTGGGGAGGCAAAATATGCTTGTAATATATTTACTTTTTTTCCTTAAAAATCATGTTAATTAATTGGAACATTTATTTTTAATAGCTTTGCCTTTTTTGCAGATTGAGAAATTCCTAAATTATAAATTATGTCACAAAGCAAAATTATATTTGGTATCACCATGAACTTCTCTCCTGAACTGTGAGAACAGCTTTTTGACTGTTTCACCTGTGAACCTATGTCAGTAGCCTTTTTAGTTTAGTGTGCTGTAAAGGGGTGAGCGTGAGTGGTTACCTCACCTCAAAAGTGTCATTACGTTTGCTAGCTGTTCTCACGCTCCACTAGAGTCACTACTAGGTAACTGTGCATTCCCAGAAAATGCATTTCGTCTCCAGTGTGCATCAACTGAAGACTGTAGCAGAGCCACACTTGGACTTCTTCTTGTCAGCTCCCCTTTGCCAGGGAGAGGAAAGTCATGAGTAGTCAATTTGGACTGTTATGACTATTTATCCTGTATTAGCTGCTGAAAATTGTTTAGCTGTCAAAACTGAGTTTGCAGTAGGTTGCACCTTTTATTGTTTGCAATTTTGTGTTTTATGTGCATTTAAAAGCCCTTCTTCGCTTCCAAGTAAGGAGGCATGAAGTGATCAGGAATGTTGCCAGTTACAGCTTCACGCCAAAAAGACTGAGTAAGCTCCCTTTGGTTTAGATGCCCGTGATGCTGGCCGAAGGGAGGAAGTCTTAGAAATACTGATAACGGATCGAATGATTAGCAAAAAGCACACTTTCCTTCTGTTTCAGAACGAACATCCAAGCCTATAATTTGCTTTTCTCTTGCTTTTTTTTTTTTGTGAGCCCCCTGTTGGAAGATTATTTGTCTCTAAGCCCAGAGGTGTCCACTTTGTCACCACTCTAATTGTTGAAGCAATTCTAGTCTCTTAATAGTAGGTGGGTATTAATATGCAAAGAAAAATTCAGCATCTTTTATAATGCTTCTATGAAAACATAGCACTTGTGTTATGGTAAAGCAATCCTGGAATCAAAAACAAACCCTACACAGATCCTAATGGGGTAGAAGCTAGTTTAGTGTAGTGTGCAGTACACGAGAGACAGTAACAAAGAACTCTCCCTCTGTCTCTGCAAGTTTCTGGGACCATGTATAAAGGCCAGTTCATTGTTACTGTGATTTAACTTGTGAAGCTGCTGCAGTTAATGACTGCATGATGTGCTCTGAGAATCTGAATGTCAGCAACTGTAATCTCTGGTACCTGAAGGGAAGGAAGGTGGGCTTTCTCTCCTTTAACTGTTAATGTTATTTTAGTAAAAGTATTCAAGACACTGTTTTTTTTTCTTCTGTAAAAATGGCTTAGCAATTTTCACACCTGGGTAGGTTACACAGCTAGTGAACAATTCAGGATAGTAAATGGCAGTTACAGGTAGCCCACCAAGTAATAGACTATGCAATGGACAAATCTTGTAGCTATCATTGCATAGCTGAAAAGCAAAGGTGGTTTTTCTCTAGTGGACTACTGTGTGAGGTGTTCCTGCTTATAAATGACAGCAGTTGCCTGTTGTCAGGCGATGTGAGAAGATTAGGGTTTGATGAGAAGCAGGTAGTCACTGGAGATGGAGTTGGAAGGGCTTATTTTATATTTCAAGTAACTAGTTATAAGATTCATCTTTAAAGTGAACCAGACTCTCACCTGAAGGTTAGGGAATCATCCCCTTCTGCGAGTCACACTGCAACTCTTGCAGAGTTCATTCTCAGTCTGCGCTCACAGTCCACATGGCAAAGTCAGTTCTTTGTTTAGGAAGGGAGCCTTGTCCATGCTAGATGCAGACATCCTGAGTGTTTAGTTTCTTCTTCATGAAAGAACAGTTTTCTGTTGGTTTGTTGCATGGCTTCTTATAAACTGGCATTAGAGTTGAGTCCCACAGAGGTGAAACCCTTACGGTGTGTTTCTTGAGCCTGGCCTGCCACTGTGCTCTGGCACCCTGGGCGATGGTGGGTGCTTGTGGTTGGGCTTCCTCTGCAGTGACCGTCTGAAACCACTGCCTTCCTCTGGCTCAGTTCTGAGCATGTGGTTGTGCATTGTTTTGACTTTGCAGAGTGGGAGTAAGGATATTAACACTAAACTATTTAATAGGTTTGGAATTCATTACAATTTTAAAAGTATTTGCTTTTTAGTATCCATTTTAGACTTAAAAAAATTAAATTCTATTCTTTATCTGACATGTGTAAGATAATCTAATACAGTGGTTTGTTGAATGGTCAACACAGCTCTGCAGTGTAATGAGGAAATTTAGAAACATCTTTGAAAGAGAATTTAGTTGAAGTGAATGTTCCCTTCCATTTTTTTTCTCTTTACTGCTACCCACACTGGTCTATGGATTCTTCATGTCAAAATTATCTCATGGGAGATAGTCACTCTTGAAAAGACATATTTTCCCCCTTTCAACAAATAAAAAACTGACTCTTCTCTGAAATTCAGTAAAAAAGAAAAATAATGACTTCTTAATATTTTGGCTTCTTGAAGATATCCTATGTTATTATATTCTTGTGGGAACCAAAATGATACTTTAATTAAAGTAGTATTTTAAATGTGATCTTTCAAAGTTTTTATAATACGGTGTCTGTGAAAAGCAGAAGCAGATATCTGTTAAGCATTTCCACTGGCCAATGAGTTAGGAAGGGCATTTCTGGGTACTGGTTTTGCCCCTTGTAACACCCAGTGTTATGGATGCTGTGGTTGGTTAAGTGTAGGAGCCTGTGGCTTTTCACTCGTCTTTATTCTTGGCTAGCTTCCCCTCTGCACTGTGGTAAGGAGCAAGATGTGGTGTTTCAGAGATTTGTCATGACTTTATTTACCCTGTGTTCCTGAGTATCAGGAATGTTCCAACATGATCTTTGGCTGACCTAAAGTGAGTCTGAAAAGCAGTCTTCTGAGATCAAAAGCTGCTTGACTCTTGGTGAGCAGTGGGGCAGCATGTTTTCTTCCTTCCCTCCCTCTGCTTTTTGCACGCTCATCCCCGGTGCTGCAGTGTGCACGTGCATACACATGAGCCGCACTCATCTTGGCCCAAGGGTAGTAGGGTATTCTTTAGTTGGTATTCATTGTTCTTCTTATGTGTTTGTTTGCTTTTTAAGCTGGGGACCACTGGCCTAAGCTCTATATGCACCCCAAGTTCCCCATGGAAAGTGTATCAACCTGCAGGACGGAAGGCACCAGTTCAGCTCAAGGCCACATCGTCACTTTCCTTGGGGACTTAGGCTGATTTGCCCTGGATTGACTCCAGCCTGTATCATTGGGTACAGGCTGCTCCAGCGGGTGGGTCAGTGCTAACACAGCGGAGAGCTTGACACCTGCTGACAGTGTGTGCCTCTGTTCCAAAGGGTTGAATCAGTTCTTCTCAACGGTGATAGCTCTTCTCACTGTCTAGTGTTGAGTATGTCTCAGGGATTCCTTGCGGAAATTAGGGCAGTTTTTAAAATAAGAAAATAGTTTTAAAAGAAACTAAAGGTGACTCCTCATTGATGAGAGATCCAGAAAGAGAAAGCATTTGGTTTCACAGCCTGTGGTGTCTCGCCGAGGACTTCCTTTCTACTTCAGACTCTCATCTCAGCTTCAGCATACAGAATCCTTTCCCATCATGCACAGCTTTAAAACTTTTATTTAAAAACTTCCTTCCCCAATGAGCTTTCAGAATACTTATTGTAGATTTTAAGAGAAAAGGTATATTAATTTATGCTATTAACATCACCTCATAAATTATAAGTTTTATACTAAAGCTGTATTGAGTGTAATGAATTATGTTGCCTATGTGTTTTAATAGCTTAAAATTATATATGAGCTTCTTTTTCTTTTTCTTTTTGACAAAACAAACTAGTGATGCACCTTTTTACACTGGATCTCTGCCGTGTCAAGGTGTATAGCTGTCCTTTGCTACCTTGCAGATATATAAAGAAAAGGATAACCTGGGGCCTCAAAATGTAGAACACCCTTAGACCATTTAGTATCGTTCATAGAGCTGTTGAGAATCATGTTCTTTAGCACATGATCTGTGGTTTACACTTACGATGGCTAGACACTTAGTTACAGGGTAAATAGAAGCAAATAGATCAAGTAAACCCCCACTACTGTAGCCAGAATTTGTAAACTTAAGTTTTTAAGACCTCTTATTTCCTATGGATTTATTCTTTAATTTACAGTTTGCTCTGTAAGTTGAGAAGTAAAATAGAGAAATTAATAAATCTAGATGTTCTCAGTGTCTTATTCAGGAATGTTTTACCCCTCTTCACTAAGGAATTCCCACTGTGACTTAAAAATAGAGGTAAATTACTTGTGTGCATGTATATGTCTGTGTTTTTACACACATGCAAAAATATACATGGGGGCACGTGTGTGAGATATGAATGTGTACTTGTATAAAAATAGAAAGGTAACTGAATGTATTATAGAAATATGATTTATTTCGCTGAGGGTATTAGAGTTATTTCCCCACTGTTTCTATCTTATAAACATGCCACAGTCTTTGCCATATTATGTTCAAAGGCTGGCTCTGATATCACGCGCATTTTCTATTAATCTTTGGGTTAACTTATGCTGTTTTTAAAGTGACATGAGAAAAAAGCAGATTCTAAGACCAGCCTCATAGTTATGAGCATAAAAATGAAAGACAGAGAGAGAGAGAGAGAGAGAGAGAGAGAGAGAGAGAGAGAGAAACAGGCGTAGATAGATAACAGCTCATTTATCTTTTGAAGTAATGGGACCAGAGATTTTTGAAGCATTAAGTCTAGTAAATTTTCTTCATATTCCAAGTAATATAGTAATATGTTTTCTTGACAAAGTTCAGAAAACATAGGCCTTGATAAGGAAGCTTTGAAGGGACTGCTTGTTTAAGGAGTTGGGGGGCTCATTTCACCATGTATGATTTCAGTTGTTTGCAGAATATTTTTTGAAACTGAATTGTGCCATTGGTTGTGGAGTAGAGCAACCCAGCTCCATCCTTTGGCTGTGGGAGAATCACGCCACCTTCAGTGCTTGCCTGACTCATGTGGAACTAAAAAGAGAAAGATACATTCCTGTACTGGGAGCTTTGTCATTTGCTGTGCACACTCTTTCCTGGAGCACCTGGTGATGGGGACAGTCAGCGAGAGCCAAGTGCTTCATCACACTCATTTTAATATGAAAGCTCTATACTTAGACACGCCAGAACAACTCCCAGGAACACACTTGAATTGGCAGTTGTCTTTGGGGCCTCAGTTATATCATCTTAGATTCAGACAAAACCCAGGAAAGCTCTCCATGTTGTTTTTTACACTTGTGTTTTTGTAGCATCTCCCTGTTTCATTCACTCTTGCTTTCAGATTTTAAGAAATCTGCATATTTCTTGTACATATGCATGCAAACGAAAGAAGGGAGTTTGTATTGATGCCATTTCTCCCTTCAGTTGCTGGTTAATGGAATTTGCTAGACTCAATCCCCCCGTATTGAAGGGTGAAAACAGACCCTTTGTGTATATCTGTACAGAGATGTGTATATGGGATGTGGTGGCACTTTGCTGAATGTGAACTTGCCTTGTCAATGGAAAGATTGAAAAAGTATTATGTTTATTTATACATTTGTATAAATCTATATATACACGTGTGTATATGTGTGTGTATAGATAAAGCTATATACATATATTTCCCTAAAAATGTGTGTGTATAATAGATTTTGCTAAGCAAGATTATGCATCTGTGGGAAATTCTGGGTTATTCTGCAAGCCAGTGGGAACGACGACAGTGTAGAGTACATATCAAGCATGCTGAAGTGGGAACCCTTTGGATTACAGTCACAATTACAGATGATTACAGTGGTTACAAACGAATCTTTGTCTGAACTCTTCTTTCTCAGATTTTTGCTAGCTATTACTTAACAATCACACATCTTTGCCAAGTTGTCTGTTGTCCAAGTGCTGGAGATGGACTCCTGAGGATGGCCTGTGCTGGGCATGCGAGGAGCCACGTCCTGACGATGTCCCCCTTTCCTATTTAGTTCTCTCACTAGACACCTTGGTGTGAATATCTCAGCTGCCACTCACAGTCCTTATCAAGACATTTCCCCACAGTATACAGCTTTCAGTAATATTTTCTCTGAGAATTGGTTAGTCATCAAAAAATAAAAAGCCAACATTTAAACAGTTAATTTTCAGTTTTTTTAACCTAGGTAACTTTGGAGTATTTTACTTACGAAAAATGTAATTATGACTTTATGATTGATATTAGTGTTAAGTTTATTTCCACACTTATTATCATTTAAAGAGTTTGATTTGCTTTGTGTTTTAAATATAAATTTACCCTTTGAATTTGAACAAAGCATACAGAGTCGCATGGAGGCCTCGTGACTTCTGTAACTGACTCATGCTTCTCATGAAGAAATGCTCAAGGGTCTTGGGTAACGAGCTCTGCTAGGTTTCCTTTCGACTTCTCACAGTTGTGACATTCAGTTTTAACTCTGCTGCAGCTCTCTAGACAACCTGCACCCTTCTATATCGTGCCTTTAAAGCTCTTATGCACACACAGATGGCAGTGTATGCCCACATGCTGGCGCATGTGCACATACACTTTGGTATATACTCACACAGTATGTCTGCAGGATATATTGTGGGAGTGGACATAGAGATATTCAAAGGCAATGAAATGTTGCTCTCTAGATACATATGTATATAAATAGTGTTGATATAACTGTACATACACGTGTATATGTATGAGTTTTAAATGGCAATCTTTTACATTTAGCAAAATGCTGCCCTACTGGAATATCGCCACTGTAATGGCGCTTGTATGTAATGATTTAAAAAACATTATCAAAAATTATTTAAAGAACATTAAAGGTCTCATCTAAAGACAGCCACACACTATTTATTTAGCTTCCTATTCCTTTGGTTGTTGTGTTTGTGTAACTGTAAGGGAGACTGTCATTTTAAAATCACTTGGGGTGCTTTGTATCCCCCTCTCTCTGAAACAGTGGTGTACCACAATCCAGCTTGTTTATCTCAGTTTTAAAGCAGTCCTAGCATTGCCATTGGTGTGTGTCATCCACCATGTCCTTGATCAACTTAATTCACCAATTTGCCTCTTCCTTTCATTGATAAATAATGATCGCTTTGATCATTTTGCCTGGGGGAAGCTAACTCCTCTCTTGCTGCAGGGAAACAGACCATCTAGCTGTTGTTCTGCCTTGTCCCAAATTCACCACGGAAAGAAGATGGTTCTCATAACGCTGTCTTAAGCGTAGTTTATTTTGCATTTATTTCAAGATCTTACTTTTTTCTTTTGAAAGAACTCTTAAGTTGCATGTATTTGGCATAGATTTCATCCCCACTGCCCTTCCGCACAAGGTATTTTTTCACTAATCCATCAGTTTTCCATACCAAATGCAAGAACATCAAGACAAAACTGTTAAATACTGTTGTTTGTGAGGAGCTGGCAGCAGATTACACCTGGAGAATTTAGAGAAAGAGAAAGTAGCCGGATAATCCTGAACCTATGAAGTGGAGAGTGGAGAAAGGGTACTCCCAAGCAGCCATTTCAGAGTAGATCACTGGAAACTGATATCAGAACCAGCCTTTTAACAGAAAGCTTCTTGGCAGAAGGATGGTACTAACTAACCAGCGTGCCCAAGTGTAAACTGAAACCAAGTTGCAGTGGGAAATCAAAGGTGGGAGGTAGCCATTGGAAACCAGGAAAAGGCAGGCAGGCTGGACAGTTTAAAACATCTTTTAACAAAGTAACTGCACGGTAGCAAGGACTAGTGTCCACGTTCTCATCCACCTTGGCACATCGTATGCTCCATACGCCACACATTCAGGACATAGGCAGGAGGACAGCTGCTTAAAGGGGACTTACAAACCAAGCACCTTCTCTCATGTCTGTGTCATGGCTGCCACTCAGTTCCAGGCATGTACACCAGGAGCAACTAGTTTCTGCAGAACACAAGAGGAGGCTGGCAGGCTTTGGAAAGGCCTACCCATGGCGTTGCCTGTGGTTTCGGTGGGAAGGACACATTTGGCGAGATGACTGGGCTTTTGGTTTGTGATTTCTCTTTAAACAGGAAGAGATGGTTCACATTTTCCATATATATCTCAATGAATGTACTGTATTACTGTTTTAAAAATTTGATGAAATAATAATGGATTGGTCTCCTTTTGTTATCTGGTCTTTGTTTAATTTGTTTAAGGGTTTTTGTATACAAAAGTTTACATTTTTATGTATATTTTTCTTGTGTAAAAATTGATGTAATATGTGTATAAAACACTTGTATGTATTATCTGTATATAGTGTGACAAAATGATTTTTCTTTCTTTCTTTTGGATGTATTAATAAATCTTGCTGTGAAGTAACCTTGTTTTTACTAATTATTTTCTTTATCTGGACAGTGGTGGAAGCTCCTGATCCAGGGTAGGTACTTCTTCCTATTTGTTTCTGGTCTCTTGAGTCCTGCATCCCAGACTGGCCTATAGCTTAGTGTGTGGCCCAGGTTGTTCTCAAAGTTGCAGTTCTCTTCCCTGAGCTTCCCACATTCGGGGGTTACAGGAATAAGCCACTGTGCCCACCTAGGTTTTGTTTTTAGACACTAAAGTTTTATCATGTACCTATGGATGGCCTGAAACAATGTATCCAAGCTGGCCTCTGACTCTTGTCACCCAAGTTCAGGGATTCCGCATATATGCCATTATGTAGTTTCCTTTTAACCCTGCTCCAAGGAAAAGTCTCTCTGTGTGGCCCTGGCTGTCCTTGAACTTGCTCTGTAGACCAGACTGGCCTCAAACTCACAGAGATCCACCTGCCTCTGCCTCCCGAGTGCCGGGATTAAAGGCCTGTGCCACCAGTGCCTGGCTCCTTTTTCTTAAATATTATGTTTTTAATCTATTTTATCAATGATTCTAGGAGATATATTTATGATCTTTATGGCTAGCCTAACAAATTACTTAAGCTATATTATTTAAGCTTGAAATTGTATTGAAATCACTGTATACCACAGTGGAATTGTTACAGTCTAAATTTATTTCATTTAGTCAGGAGCTGTTTCTCTCTCTCTCTTTCTTATTTTTCTTGGTCTTTTATGTTTCCCAGGTCAGTTGGAACTCACACTGTGTATCCCAGGTCAGTTGGAACTCACACTGTGT
>CM052709.1:54929320-54940129 GCA_028551405.1 Uromys caudimaculatus | reverse complement strand
TAGGCAAAACGTTTCTGGTTCCTGAAACGTTTTGCCTCTGGTCCTGTGGCCAGGTCAAAGTCACCCGTAGGAATGTAGCTGGGTGGGATTTTTTTCTGGGCATGTAGGTTTCTACTCTTGGCCCTGGGCCAGGTCAAAGTCACCCATTTCTTAGGAGAAAGAATGCCATTGCCTTCCTCGTAAAAGGGCCAGATCTTACACAGGAAATATCCACTTTTATAGTTATACACCTGACAGAGGAGCCACGTCAAGAACATACAATGTACTTAAAAACCAAAATACAAAATGAAAACCCAGTTAGAAAGTGTTTTATTTACAGTCCTGAAAATAACTTGATTAATTACCCCTCTTCAGTCTTCTGGCTTGGAAATTATGGAACTGCTGTTAAATTTTATCAGGCTGTCTCTCTTCAACATAGAAGTAAGGGTGTTTAAGAAAACATTCTCCCCTTACCCTCGCTAAGGTGTCCTGAAGGCAGGCACTTCTTACTCTCCATATTCCTCTGCAATAACCAGTATGCAATGACTGGACAGTATGTTCCAGTGTCTGTATCTGCACAGTTTCAGTATGCTTGTCCATCACCTGTTCATAGTAAATGTTACTAAATGTACTTAGTGTTGAAGAAGTCAATAAACACAAGCACTGCAGCCTTGAGACTGGGAAGGAGGGCTCCACGGGAGGTCATAGAGCAGTTTCAGGATGAGTATGAAACACTTGTGGCTTTCTTTGACCCTCGCTGGTGATGCTATTTGAGAGACAGTGGAAACTTGAGGGGGTGTAGCCCAGACACAGGAAGGACAGTAGAGTGCGCCTTAAAAGGTTCTGCCTCACCCCCAGCCCCTGTTTTGCTCTCTGCTCCCTGTCCCTTACACTCAGCACCAAGATGTTCTGTTCAAGCGTGTGGGTCCAAGGCACCATGAGCAGAGAGCCTTCTCAAACCATGAGGAAAGTAAGTCATCCCTCCCTTACAACAGCAGTGTAAAAGTTAGACAGAAGATTGATCATCTGACTGTTTGTTGCTGTCACTTCCTGACTTTGTAGTTTCTAAGCCTCTAAAATTTGTTTTGGAGAGGAAGTTGAAAGGACTTGGAGGAGGGGCTGTAAAAAGCCTAGGATGCGCTAAGCTGACCTTGGTGGTTCTTGTTGGAACCCAGAAGTTCAGAAGGCTGATAAAAATGTGGACAACAGACTGCTTAGGGGATTTGGAGTAGAAATAAAGTCCTACTGCTACTTGGACTGGAGGTCATCCTTGCTAGATTCTAGCAAAGAATATATCTACATATATGTCCATGCCCAAGGCTAAGGCTAAATTTGAAATAAAGGACTTATTTTGCAAAAGATATTTTATTTTATTTTATTATTATTTTTTTTTCCCAAGACAGGTTTTCTCTATGTAGCCCTGGCTGTCCTGGAACTCACTTTGTAGACCAGGTTGGCCTCGAACTCAGAAATCCACCTCTCTCTGCCTCCCAAGTGCTGGGATTAAAGGCATGTGCCACCACTGCCCGGCGCAAAGGGTATTTTTTAAAAAAGAACTATTCATTTGTTTATATGACTACACTATAGCTGTCTTCAGACACACCAGGAGAGGGCATCAGACCCAATTCCAGATGGTTGTGAGCCACCATGTGGTTGCTGGGAATTGAACTCAGGACCTCAGGAAGGGCAGTCAGTGCTCTTAACTGCTGAGCCATCTCTCCAGCTTGCAAAGGGTATTTTTAAGACAGGGTAACGTTTAGGTCCTCTCATGGGTATTGGTGGCTGATTTCAGCTAGGTTAACAGTGAAAACTGAGAGAAAAAGAAGAGCAACTGACTTGGAAATGTGTGGTTGGATCTGAAAAGAAGTAGGTTAGGTTGTAGGGGGAGAAAATATGGTCATCAAAACAAATTGGTACCATTAAAAATAAATGAATAAAAAAGAACAAATCTAGCTAACTCCTTAAGCTTAGAAACATTAATTCATACTCATTTAGTACACTGATTTTCTTTTTCTTTCTTTCTTTCTTTTTTTTGAGTAAGTATAAAAACTTTCTTCAGTTTCCTTATTGATGACTACACAAACTGGATCAGTTTTCTCTCACAGGTGATATTCATTACTACTAGTCCCATGTCTTATGTTTTTCGAATACTCTAGAATGGCTGTCAATACTACACTCATCTGAAATTATAAGTTGAAAGCCTCTAACTTTATTCATGGTGACTGTTCAAAAATGAATCACCCCATGCTAGCAGTGAAACTCCAGTACTAGGAGTGGGCTACCTCCTTTTGAGTGGTTGGCCAATAGAGTCACACAGACCCCCAAGCATTACAGGCTATTGCTAGTCATCTTGGTTACCCTCTAGAACTTAGTGGTAAGACCTTATTGCTAAAGGTACCACATACTTGAGTCACAGAACATAAAGCACTCAAGCTGGTATTCACTTGAAAGTTTCATCCCTACTGGCTGATTCTCATGGTGTTGGAAGGCGCTGTGCATGCCACTGGAGGAGAAAAGCAATCCTTAATTCACCCAGATGTGGACCCTGAAAGTTACAACAATGACAGACAAAATATGCCCACCAGTGCAATAGTGGCATGAATGTTGTAAATGTAACTAACCACTTTCTTCTTAGATTTAAGGCCAGATTCATAAAGTTGTGATCCATGCCTGGTACTGTTAAAGAGACCAAGAATTTGTGTCTATATAGGTTATAGGCCCTAAGGGAGAACTCAATACTTTACTCTGCTAAATAGACATAGTATTAAAATGACCCTTAATGACTTATCACTATGCCCATAGATCAGAGCATCTCTCTGGTTTTATCAGAGAAGCTGCTCCTTGCACTATATTTCAATTAACACTAAGACTCTTGTGGTTTGAATGAGAAAGGTCTGCCATAGTAACAGGCATCTGAACACTTGGCCCTTGGTGGCACTGTTTGGGGATGTTTAGATGGAGCAGACTTAACAGAGGAAGTGCATCACTGAGGGTGGGATTTGAGCTTAACACAATCCTACTACTTCAGTTTTCTCTGCTTACTTCACGCTTGTAGTTCAGGTTGTGAGCTCTCAGCTTCTTACTCCAGCTGTCATAACTGCTGCTCTTACACACTTCTCTGCCATGATAGGCTCTTTTCCCTCTGGAGCTGTAAGTGCAAATAAATATTCTAGAGATAGATAGATAGATAGATAGATAGATAGATAGATAGATAGCACTCATATATAGAAAAGAACTCTCAGAGTCTGCATGCCTATAATCCCAGCACTCAAGAGACCAAGACAGGGAGGTCAAGAGTTCAAGATTGTTCTCAGTTGTGAATAGCAAATTTAAAGCAGCCTGGGTTATATGAGACCCTGTCTTAAACAAGCAAAAAACTCCCAGAGTCTTCACTGAGAGAGAGGTTAGGGACACCTTGCTCACATAGGGCTATACAGAAAATTATTTCCCCAGGATTAATTTTACTATACTCAGCTGCCCAAGGACCTAGAGACTATTGCCGCTCATGGTCCAAGGGTGCTGGGCTAGAGGCAGGACTTGACATTATCTATGTGTTCCTAGCTTTCTGCAAAATACAAGAGCATCGAGGTTTTTGAGTTTCCATCAGATTTCAAAGGAAACCCTGTGAGGACAGGCAGTAGTCAGGAGCCAATATAGGCAGCTCTGAACCTGTGAGACTGAGTGTGAGTCTCTTGGATGTTGGCAATGCCAGGAATGTAGAACCTCTGTCAAGAAAAGCCTCATGTAATGAATGAGTAACATAGGAGACAGGCCATGTAAGCCACAAATGGGATAGTCATAAGGATGGGACTGCCCAAGCCCACTGGATTGTATATTATATATTAGGGTTCTCTAGAGTAACAACTTATAGACTGAATTTCTCTCTCTCTCTCTCTCTCTCTCTCTCTCTCTCTCTCTCTCTCTCTCTCCACACACACACACACACACACACACACACACACACACACACACACGGGATTTATTGGAATGACAGACTGCAGTCTAGCTAATCCAAAAATCGTTGAGTGTGAGTGGAAAGTTCGGGAATCCAGTGGTTGGTCCGTCTACGCTGCTGGATGTCTCAGCTGGTATAAAGTATCTGCTCTAGAGACAGTAAAGAGGTGGATGTGTTAGCAAGGTGAGGGCAGGCAGCCTAAGAGCACAGCCTCCTTCTGCTGTGTCTTATATGTGCTTCCCGCAGAAGGTGTGCCTCAGATTAATGTCTTCCTGCATCAAGGTCTGAGTCAAATATGTGTTACATATCTGTATGTAGCAACAATTAATGAAAGAAGAAGCCATGAATTTGAGCAAGGAGGGGTATTTGAGAAGGTTTGGAGAGAAGGAAAGGAAGGGGGAAATTACATAATTATATTGCAATCTTAAAAAATTAAACAAATAAGTTTTAAAACTTTGGATGTAATTTACATACCACAAGATTCATCCATGTTTTCAGTGTATAATATAACTCAGATTTTTAAATATTTTAAGTTGTGCTAAGTATATTTATCATAGCTATTATTCATTCAAGTATATACTGTACATCAAGCATATTCCCCACTCTCCAACTCCCCTTCTTTCCTCCTGCCTGCCCTCCCTTTAGTCCTCTTTGTTCCCTGATGGTCTGATGGTTGTATCTCAGCTTTAATGGCACATATATATATATAAATATATATTCATGTATATAAAATCTAGGGATAGCAAAGTGGTGGTGGCACACATCTTTAATTTCAGCACTCAGGAGGCAAAGACAGGCAGATCTTAAGGCCAGCCTGGTCTACAAAGTGAGTTCCAGGACAGCCAGGGCTACACAGAGAAACCTTGACTTGAATGAATAAATAAATAAATAAGCAAGCAAACAAAAAAATAGTCTAGCAATCTCAAGTGAGAATGGTTGGTAGGGGGCTGGAAAGATGGCTCAATGGTTAAGAGCACTGACTGTTCTTCCAGAGGTCCTGAGTTCAATTCCTAGCAAATACATGGTGGCTCCCAACCATCTGTAATAGGATCCAATGCCTTCTTTCGGTGTGTCTGAAAAAGCAGACAGTGTACTCATGTACATAAAATAAATAAATAAATCTTTAAAAAAAAAACGAGAGAGAGAGAATGGTAGAAAATACATGTTATGTTTTTTTTTTCTGAGACTTGACTAGTTTGCTCAATTTTCTTATCTCTATCTACATCTATTTTCCTGGAAATGATATAACTGTTTATGAAATTTTGTTTGATTTTGAGGCAATATCCTTGTGTAGCTTAGGACGGTCTGCAACTTACCATTTAACACAAGTGAGCTCTCTTAGTTTGGGTTTTATTTGCTATGAAAACACACCATGATCAGGGCAACTCTTATAAAGGGCAACATTTAATTGGGGCTGGCTTACGGTTTCAGAGACTTAGTCCGTGATCGTCACGGTGAGAAACAAGGCAGAGTACAGGCAGACATGATGCAGGAGAAGGAGCCTAGAGTTCTACATCTTGATCCACAGGCAACAAAAGGAGACTGGGCCAAACACCTGAACATAGGAAACTTCAAAGCCTGCCAACAGTGACACACTTCCTCCAGTAAAACCAAACCTAATCCAACAAGGCCACACCTCCCAATAGTGCCACTTCCATTGTCTGTAGACACACTTTCTTACCCTTTCCTTTGTTGCTGGACACCTAAGTTGGTTTCACTGATGTGCAATTATCTCTGAGATGTTAACTTAGAGTTCTTTGGGTACATGCCCAAGAGTAGTATAGCTGGGGCAAATGGTAGATATATTTTTAGTTTCTAAGGAAATCTTCATACAAGCTTCTGTAGTGGCAGCACTAGTCTACATTCCCATCAGCAGTATATGACTTACCTTCTGTCCATATCTTTAGCAACATTTGTTTTTTAATATCTTTTTTTAATTCTTTGAGTTTCTTACATGCATACAACATATTTTATTGCAATCAACTCCCCACTCCTCCTCCCAACTTTTCTTGGACCCACCCCACACACACCTCCAACTTCATGTCCTCTTCATTTAAAAAAATAATAATCCTCTGAATCAATCTGTGCTGTCTATATACACATGAGTGTTTGAGACAGGGTTTCTTTGAGTAGCCTTGGCTGTCCTGGAACTCACTCTGTAGACCAGGTTGACCTTACACTTACAGAGATCCACCTGCCTTTGCCTCTCAGGTGCTAGGATTAAAGGAACGTGCTACCACCAGCTGGCTTTATACATATTATATATAAGCTATGCATTATATGCCACTTATAAGATTGTAGGGTTCCATATGGCTTGTTCAATTGCCCTTAGTGTTAATATCCCTCCTTTCCTAGTTAGGATTTCCATTGCTGTGAAGAGACACCATGACCAAGGCAACTCTTATAAAGGACATTTAATTGGGGCTGGCTTAGTCCCAGAGCTTTAGTCCATTATCATCTTGGCAGGAAACATGGCAACATCCAGGCAGGCATGGTGCTGGAGAAGGAGCTGAGTTCTACATCTTGTTTCAAAGGCAGGCAGAAGGAGACTTTCTTCTGAAGGCAGCCAGGAGGAGGGTCTCTTCTGCACTGGGCAGAACTTGAACATAGGAGTCTCAAAAGCCCATCTACATAGTGACAAACTTCCTTCAACAAGGCCATACCTCCTAATAGTGCCACTTGCTGTGGGCCAAGTGTATTCAAACCACCACACCCCTCCTACCTTCTCTTCTACCCTCTCTTCCTATTGTTTACTTTTTCTTTCGTTTGTGTGCGTGTGTGTTTGTTTGTTTTGTTTTATTCTAGAGAGGGTTTCTCTATGTAGCCCTGGCTGTCCTGGAACTCACTCTGTAGACCAGGCTGACATTGAACTAACAGAGATCCACCTGCCTCTGCCTCTGAGTGCTGGGATTAATGACATGCACCACCTCTACCCCTACCCCCAACCACCACTTACTGTTATTTTCTTTCTTTCTTTCTTTCTTTCTTTCTTTCTTTCTTTCTTTCTTTCTTTCTTTCTTTCTTTCTTTCTCTCTCTCTCTCTCTCTCTTTCTTTCTTTCTTTCTTTCTTTTTTTCTTTCTTTCAACTGTTGGAAGCAATCTCTTTGCTATTGTTTTTTTTAGATTTATTTATTTATTTTATATATGTGAGTATACTGTGGCTGTATTCAGACACACCAGAAGAGGGAATAGGATCCCATTACAGAAGGTTGTGAGCCACCGTGTCGTTGCTTGGAATTGACCTCATAACCTCTAAAAGAGCAGTCAGTGCTCTTAACCACTGAGCAATCTCTTTAGCCCCTATTGTTATTTTCTTAATGACTGTTGTTCTTACTGGGGTGAGATATAATCTTAAATTCATTGATTTTTAAAAGGTTAAATTTTTTTCTAGGATGTTAGTTGGCAGTTGCTTATTCTCAGGGTTTAAAATACATTATTCTGTACTTTCATGGTGTTTAGGTTTTCTGTTGAGTGAGGTTTGATGTTACTCTAGTAAATTGGACCTTGTAAGTAAATTGGCCTTTTTCTCTTGAAATGTTTACCATTATTGTTTCTTTGTTGTGCAGTGTATACATTTGGAAGACCATATTACATGAGTATTCTTTCTAGTCCTATCTTCTTAGAATTCTTGTACATGGATGTTTATTTCTTTATTTCTTTTTTTTTTTTTTTTTTCGTTTTGGTCATGATTGTTTATCTATTAACTTTCTTTGTGTGTGTGTGTGTGTGTGTATGTGTGTGTGGTATGTTCACATGTGTATGTTTGGGGGTCAGAGGTGGAGTCAGCTCTCCCCTTTCACTATTTGTATTTTGGGGGTTCAACTAAGGTTGTCAGGCCTGGTAGCAAGCACCTTAACCTGATGAGCCATTTTGCCAGCCCTATTTCTTTTCTTAATTGTTGTCTGATTATATTTCCTCAATCTTATTCTTAATTCCTGTTATTCTTTCTCCTGTTTGATGCAGTGTATTGGTGACACTTTCTACTGTGTTTTTATAATTTGATTTATTGAGTTTTTAATTTCCAGTATTATTGAGTTGCCTTGCCCCCACCTAATTTCAATTTCTTCATTAAATTTCTCATCAACGGTTTGGACTCTTATGTTCAGATCTTGCACTGAATTCTTTATTTCATTCATCTACTTATTGAACTCTCTTCAAAGTCACTAATCATTTCTAGAATTATTTTTATTTTATTTCGCGTGTATGAGTACTTCACCTGCATGTATGTCTCTCTACCTCCTGCATGCTTGGTACACATAGAGGCCAGAAGAAGGTATTGGATATCCAGGAACTAGGGTCATAAACATTTATGAAATGACATATGGGTGCTGGGAATTGAACCTGGGTCCTCTGGGAGAATAGTCTGGGCTTTCAAGAGCACTGAGTCATCTCTCCAGCCCCTTATTAGTCATTTTTTGTTTTCTTTAGATTCAGTTACTGAGGGGCTCTTGCTTCTGGGAATGTTCAATTATCTTACTTTTTCATAGTTCTCATATTTCTGTTGCAATTGTGGACATTTTGTGAAGAATGTATTTTTCATGACATATCTTGTTTTTTCTTTTCTCCACTTGTTTTATGTGTTCTCATTATGGGCCAGCTTCTCTTGGGTTTATGATCCCTATAACCACTTTGAAGGGATGAAGCAAACAGCAGTAACAAAAAGTACTATCTGACAGCTAATACGATATTATAATGAAGTGATCCCAGCATCTAGGACCATCATCAGCATCATAGCACTTACAGGCCAGCGTGAGCTACATAAGGAAAGTATCTCAAACACAAACAAGCAAACCAACCAACCAAACCAAATAAGCCAAAAGCCACAGGGAAAGGAAGAGAGAGGAAGCAAGATAGTAAGGAGAGAATAAAATGAAAGCCGCAGAGACAATAATGAGAGAGAACAGACTAATAGTAAATACAAGGGAAGACAACACCCTAAAACCAAACCAAACTAAGCAAGAAAACCTCATCTATATTTCCTCCTAGCTAAGGAGAACTGGCTTTTACCTTAGGCTTATCTTTTGGAGCTTACTGTGTGGGTGGTATTGATGCTTATCTCTCAGGAGACCAAACAAGTTAGACTAGAAATGGCTGTTTGCAGCCTGGGCTCATCTTCTATTTCTTTTCAGCAGCTACCCTCAAATTTCTCATGCCAACTGAGCAGGACTGTGCCCAGCCTCGAAGCTCAGATTGCCCCTCCATCTCTGTGCCTGTCAGTCCCTCTTGACCCTAGCTGGTTAGTTGTACATATGGCTGACACCTGTGTTCAAGATCCTTGTACATATCAACATTCACAATGGATCTTTCTTCTAGTTCCAGAAGAAACACCACTCACTGGTTTTGTTCTGTTGCCGTCTCCATCCACAAGTCTGAGTCCACATCATCACCAGGTTCTTGGGGTGAAGAGGAAGGAAGTCTCTGTGGCTTTGGGATAAAACACAACACAAAACAAAACAAAACCAAAACAACAACAACAACAACAACAAGAAAACCCCCAAAACACCAACAACAGGATCTCCTACAGTCTGTAGCTAAGAGATTTGATTATAAAAGCTATCCCAGGATTGCCTCAAATCTCTAGTTGTCCTCTTATGGTCTGGATTACAGGTGAAAGCTACCATATCTGGCTACTTTGAATATATATGTCTGTGCATGTTCTGTGTGTACAGAGGTGCATGTGTGTGGCTGCGCATGTAGGTGAATGTTCATTTGTGTGGAGAGTAGATGTCAACCTCAGGTGTTGTGCTTAAGGACCATCTACCTTGGTTTTTAAATTGGTTATATGTATGTTTATATATATATATGTAATTAATTTTTTTACTTGGAGGGTGTCATTTGTGCATGCACATATGCAGAGGTCAGAGGACAACCCACAGAAGCCTATTCTTCTTCCATGTGGATCCTATGGATCATACTCAAGCCATGTGTTGCTTTCTGAGCTATCTCTCTGACCCTATCTTCTTGTGCTTTGAGACAGGGTCTCCACTGGCTTGGAGCTCAGCAAGTAGATTAAGCTGGTTAGCCATAGCCTCAGGGATCTGCCTCTCTCTGTCTTCCAGTGCTGAGTTATAACTATATACCATTATGCCTATGTTGTACATAGCCCTGGGACTTTTTGTATTCTAATTCTGCCCTCATCGAGGAGCTTCAGAGAAGGAATGAGTTACACCTGTGACTTCTTGTGAACCAATCCCCTAATGAATAAAAGAGCCAATCACTTGGGCGCGTAAGGAGGGACATCCAGGTCGGAGGAAGAGGAGAAGAGAGGAGCAGGAGAGGGAGAGCCCTTTTGGAATGGGGAGAGCAGATAGGTAAGATATCTGCTAGGTAAGATATAGCTAGTAGATATAGCTATAGGTATATATAGCTAGTATAAGGTAAGATATAGCTAGTAGAGCCTCCTGGTATCATGGCAGATCCTCAAGGATTTGCCCCCAGAGGAATCAGACTTTGATAAAGTTTACAAGATTAGGTTTTAGTTGTTGTGCCCAGAGATTGAGTTTCCATTGTTTCTGAGCTAAGTTTGTGTTGTGTTTTCCTTCACATGGCAGTTCGTCTGGGTTCCAGAGAGAAAGATACAGTGGCAAAGTGTGGGTTTTCCTGATGTGCACCACAGAGGCCATGAGGGTATTGAAACTTGGGACTGGCGTGGTAGCAACCCACCAGTGGGAACCTAGCGAGCTGGGTGGAGAGATTGTGGAGCTCTGAGCTCCACGAGATGAAAGCAGGTCGGCCATTGCCCGCCAGTGCATGGCTGGCCAGCCCGCCTGGGTTGAGAGAACCTGGGCATAGTGAAGGAACATGTGCCATATATTTAATACTTCCTGCAACATGCCTAGCCTTTTTTTTTTTTTTTTTTTTTTTTTTTTTAAATA
>CM052709.1:54899016-54928820 GCA_028551405.1 Uromys caudimaculatus | reverse complement strand
CTTAGGTTCTGTCTTCTCATTGTGTCCTGGATTTCATGGATGTTTTGGGTTAGAAGCTTTTTGCATTTTGTATTTTCTTTTACTGTTGTGTCGTTTTTATCTATGGTATCTTCTGCTCCTGAAATTCTCTCTTCTATCTCTTGTATTCTGTTGGTGATGCTTACATCAATGACTCCTGATCTCTTTCCTAGGTTTTCTAACTCCAGGGTTGTCTCCCTTTGTGATTTCTTTATTGTTTCTATTTCTATTTTTAGCTCCTGGATAGTTTTGTGCATTTCCTTTGTCTGTTTGATTGTATTTCCTTGAAATTCTGCCTGTTTGATTGAGTTTTCCTGTAATTCTTTAATGGTTTTATGTGTTTCCTCTTTAAGGGCTTCTAGTTGTTTATCTCTGTTCTCTTGTATTTCTTTAAGGGTGTTAATTTCTTTCTTTCTTTCTTTCTTTCTTTTTTGAGACACGGTTTCTTTGTGTAGCTCTGGCTGTCCTGGAGCTCACTCTGTATACCAGGCTGGCCTCGAACTCAGAAATCCGCCTGCCTCTGCCTCCCGAGTGCTGGGATTAAAGGCGTGCGCCACCACCCCCTGGCGTTAATTTCTTTCTTAAAGTCTTCTATCACCAACATGAGAGATGATTTTAAATCTGAGTCTTGCTTTTCTGGTGTGTTCGGGTATCCAGGGCTTGCTGTGGTGGGAGAGCTGGGTTCTGATGATGCCAAGTAGCCTTGGTTTCTGTTCCTTATGTTCTTACCCTTGCCTTTTGCCATCTTGTTAACTCTGATGATAGCTGGTCTTACTCTGTCTGGCTGTGGCTTGCCCCTCCTGCAGGCCTCTGTGTCAATACTCCTTGAAGACCAGCTCTCTCTGAGAGGTGTTTGGGTTTGGAGAGCTGTGGCACAGGGTCAGCTCTGGGGCACAGACAGAAAGCAGAAGGATCCTGTCCCCAGCTGTCCCTTGGCTCCTATGTCCTGATGGCTCTACAAGGATCCCTCTTGGTCCAGTGAGCTTGACAAGAAGCGGTGGCCCTGCCTGTGCTCAAAGGTGTGTCAGCACTCCTGGGATACCAGCTCTCCCCTGGGGCCCCACAGCCCAGGCTGAGGTCCCCAGGCACAGATGGAAATCAGAAAGTTCCTGTCCCTGACTTTATCTCAGTCCCTGTGACCTGAGGGTTCCAGGCAGGTCCTGGTGAGCAGTCGTGATGGAGTTAACCCCACTCACGACTTTCCCATGCTCCTGGGAAGATAGCCTTACCCTGGCACTCCTTGGCTATGGACCCCTGGTGGCCCAGGCAGAGGTTTCCACCCAAAGATGGAAACTGGAAGGTTCAGAGGTTTCCTGTCCCCGAGTTTTCCTCAGGTCCCGTATCCCGCCAGTTCGGGGTGGGTCCTGGTGAGCAGTGGTGCTTGAGTTAACCCCACTCATGGCTTTTCCACGCTCCTGGGAGGGTAGCCTTCTCCTGGCGCTCCTTGGCTATGGACCCCTGGTGGCCCAGGCAGAGGTCTCCCAACTGTGTGACTTTTACAGTTATTTAGATCTTGGGGATGAATAAGGAAGTAAGGGTTGAGGCTTATTGGTGATGTGTTTGTGTGTCAAGTTGACAAGGGGTCAATTGTACTGGCTTTTTTTTTGTGTCAACTTGACACAAGCTGGAGTCACCACAGAAAAATGACTTTCAGTTGAGAAAATGCCTCCATGAGATCCAGCTGTAAGGCATTTTCTCAATTAGTGATCAAGCGGGTAGGGCCCCTTGTGAGTGGTACCATCTGTGGGCTGGTAGTCTTGGGCTCTATAAGAAAGCCAGCTGAGCAAGCCAGGAGAAGCAAGCAAGCCAGTAAGTTATGTTCCTCCATGGCCTCTGCATCAATCAGTTCCTGCTTCCTGACCTGCTTGAGTTCCAGTCCTGACTTTCTTTGGTGATGAACAGCAACATGGATGTGTAAGCTGAATAAACCCTTTCCTCCTCAACTTGCATCTTGGTCATGATGTTTGTGCAGGAATAGAACCCCTGACTAAGACAGATACCTTCTTCCTTGTCACCCCTCACCACCTGTGGCAGGCAGGAGACCTGGCCCTGGCCCTCACCAAGCTGCAGCACTTGGGAGAGCAGGCCCTGTACCTCACCTGGGCAGCACAGTAGGGCTTCCCTGCATGCGACAGTTGCTGGTGAGCCAGCTCCAAGGGTATAAATGTGGGAGAGCAGGCCCTGCCTCTTGTCTACTGTACAGTGGTATCATTGAAGGAGAGATTCCCCTTCCCTCCCTTTTGCCCTTACCAGTGGTGGTGATTGGGAGAGTTGGCTCTCACAGAGTTATGAGAACAGGAGAGCCGGCCCTGCCCCTCACCTGCTGTGGCACTTGGGAAAACAGGCACTGCACTGGGGCACAGGGGAACAAGTCCCAGGGGTGTGAGTGTGGGAGAGCTAGTCCAACAACTTGTCTGCCAGGTAGCAGCATAAGCAAGGAAGGTAGGTCCTCCCCCATTCTTGCCTCTGGGCACTTATGGCAGTTGGGTGATCTGGTCCTGGGGTCATGAGAGAAGGAGACTGTCCCTGCCCCTTGCCTGCTGCAGCATTCAGGAGAGCAGGCCCTGACTCTTATCTGCAGGACAGTGGCAAGAACAAGGGAGAAACTCCCTCTTCCCATCCCTTGTTCCTCACCATCTATATCAGGTGAAAGAGCTGCCCCAGGGTCATGAAAGTTTCAGAATTGGCCATGTCCCTCACTGACTGCAACACTCAGGAGAGCAGGCCCTACACCTTGCCTGGGCAGCAGGGTAGAACTGGCCCTAGTTGCAGGGGTTGCCAGTGAACTGGCCCCGAGGGCATGAAAGCTGGCAGGCTGACCAGCTCAGATACCCCTCAGACCCAGATTCAGGGTTTGAAGTGACCTATCCCAACATCTACACTACCTATGAACTGTTGGAGTACATGAAGGTCCTACAGATCCAAAGCTCCAATATCTCCATGAAACAGGGGAGTAACGGGATATCAAAGAGATGTCCCAGTTGAGGTTCTAGTATTAATAGGGAGCAGAAGCCAGAGGCCTCGTACCAAACCAACAAGTTATTGCAATGAGCATTTGCAAGCAAAAAAGTGTGGACAAAAGGGTACACTGTGACACACTACAGACTCTACAATGAGATTTTACCCCTCTGTTGGAGGGGAGGTTGCAAGGATTGAGGGAATGTATGAGAGGAGGGGAAGATGATGGGGGTGCATGATGTGAAATTCACAACTAATAAAAAGTTTTAAAATTGGCATTATATAAGATAAAGCTGGAAAATGTATTATTCAATTAGACTTATCGAAGATAATTCTATTGAAGAGCTCAAGAAAAGATTTTGTGGCTGATTTCCATTTTTGCTCAGATTGTTTTTTTCCTTAAAATGTACATTTTTTCCTTCTAAAACTAAAGTGTTTTGGTTTTGCTTTTTACATGACATTCAGGGGAAGGAATTGTATAAGGTAGATACATCTGTTTTCATAGCGCTTAGGAGGCTGAAGGAGGAAGAGCCTAAGTCTGAAGCCCATCTCCATACAAGGTAAAAGACCTTGTCTGGGTTTATACCCACAGATAAGTGTGGTCCTTACCCCTCATCAAGGAAACTTCTTTTTGTAACAGATGAAAACCACTACAGTCAATCAGGATGCTGAATTATAGAGCCCAGTCCAAATGGATCAGTTTACAAAATGCTTCCACACCTAAGGCTCAGGGAACATTGCAGAAGAGGGGATGAAGAGAAAGTCAGAGTCAGAAGATCAGCAAGCTTGCTGTGAGATTGTGCCTCCTATTAATAATGTCTGATGCCACACCCATAAAATTTCTGCACCATGACTTCCCAAAGATGAAACCAATGAACCTGCCAAAACGGAGGCCTTAACCCTACCCAAAGAACTGTGGGCAATTGAGGAAAGCTGAGGTTGGGAGAGAGGCGGTCCCCCCTGTAGAAGAACATGCTATCGGCTGTACAGTGCCAAATGGCCAGCCCTGAAAATATACATATAAATAACATTATACAGACTTGACAGATTATATTTAGGAAAATCTATGTATACACATAGATATATGCATAATAACAATTAGTGAAAAGAAAGGGTATGAGTTAGGCAGAGAACAGCAGGGGTTTGGGGGGTACAAAGGGAGGGGAGAAATATTGTTATTAGTAATCTGTAGTGGCTTGAATAGGTTTGGTCCCCATAGACTCATGTGTTTGAATGCTTGACCCAGGGAGTAGCACTATTAGGAGGTGTAGCCTTGTTGAAGGAAGTGTGTCACTGTAGGGGTGGGCTTTGAGACTCTCCTCCTAGCTGCCTGGAAGAGAGTCTTCCTGGTTGCCTTCAGAACAAAATGTAGAACTCTCAGCTCCTCCAGCACCATGCCTGCCTGGATGTTGCCATGCTTCCCACCAAGATGATAATGGACTGAACCTCTGAACCTGTAAGACAGCCCCAATTGAATGTTGTCCTTATAAGAGTTGCCTTGGTCATGGTCTCTCTCTCTCTCTCTCTCTCTCTCTCTCTCTCTCTCTCTCTCTTTTATTATTTTTTTTTTTTTTTGGTTTTTTGAGACAGGGTTTCTCTGTGTAGCCCTGGCTGTCTTGGAACTTACTCTGGAGACCAGGCTGGCCTCGAACTCAGAAATCCACCTGCCTCTGCCTCCCAACTGCTGGGATTAAAGGTGTGCGCCACCACTGCCCCGCGGTCATGGTGTCTTTTAACAGCAATGGAAACCCTAACTAAGGCATAATCTTACAAGCTTTAAAAAAAGAAAACAAAAACAAAATATCCAACTAGCCAGGTCTGGTAGAATATACATTTAGTCCTGGAAAGTAGGGAGTTGAGAAGTGAAACTTTAATTTTTTAATTTTACTTTTAATGATGGTTCTTGAATGCTTTAACCTCCCCTTTAGCCCACCACCTACCAGAGGTAGTGGGAAAGAAAGGATACGGGGAAGTGGACCTGTTTAGAAAGGTTCTTTGGAGCAACTCCCATCTATGTTGTCTGGAAATTGGCAGTTGAGTTCACAGGTCAGCAGCGGCAGGTCACAGGTTGATCCACTCTCAAACATGTCACAGATACACCAGCAGTCCAGTTTGGTAGAGTCAAGATAGCAAACACAAATCAGTAATGGTGGTACTACTTAGCAGAGATAGCCAGGCTTCAGCCTCAGCTGAAGTCAGCAGGAGGGACCCGGAGGGATGCCAGGAGAAATTCTGAGCTGTGCCTCTCTCAGCAAAGATTATCAAAGACTGGAGACCCACAAGCATTGCATAGCTAGCTCCATAAGCAAGCCAGGCTCTGTCTCCATCACTGTCCCACTGAGTCCTATTTATACTCTCCAAACACCACGTGTCCTCCACAGGTCCTGCCTCAGCAAGTGCATCTGTCTCAGCAGACATCCCTCTGCCAGTCAGCCAGGAGTAACAAGGAACTGCAGCACATCACCAGAAGTTTTTTGGTGCCTTTCTCTCTATGGAGTTCCAACAAATGCAGTTTAACTACATAGTGTAAGGCAGACAAATACATGTGTGTTGTTAGTGGAGAATCCTTTATCATGTGTCCTTTCACATGCTTGCTTTAGCATGTGAAACATTCCTTCATGAGTCTGCCTTAGCCTTTCACCTGTGTCCACTTCAGGAAAACACTCCTTCACATGTTTGCCCCAGCAAAACACCATCCAACAGAACTGAATTTCCAAAGAGTCCTTAACTTTCCACTTCACCCAATAGTCACATTTTGCATTTTGACTAGTTGTGGGTCTCTATAGTAGTCCCCCATATGTTGTAAAAAGAAGTTTCTTTTATGGTGGTGGGGTGAGAACTGCACTTGTCTGTGGATATAAGGATAAGTGTTTAGAAAAGAATAAAAAATTGCATTGGTTTAGGAAAGTGACAGCACTGTAGGTTTCTCCTCTGGGCTCTATGATATCTACTCAGAGGGCAGTTGGCTAGATTTACAGCACCAAGTATGAAATCCTCCCCACCCCTGCTACTTAGAGAGCCTCAAGTTCAATTAAATAGCTATTGGTTACCTGCAAGATAAAAATGCCACTGTTGTACCACTGGGGATATCTTGCTGGTCCCAGTCCGGTCATTGTTGTGGTTTATGGGTTTTATAGCTGGGTAAGACTACTTTTTTTCTCTCTTAGCAGCTTGCATAGCACCTGTGGATATGAGAGCTAGTCCTCAGGAGGGAGGCTTCCAGGGCACTTCTCAGTTCTTCAAGGCCCTGTGCCCATGGTGTGTGCTATTCACTTTTAAAAACTCTTCTTTATTTCGTTATTTTTGTGTGTATGGTGTTTTGCCTGCATGTATATCCATGCACCATTATATGTGCAGTGGATGGAGGCCAAAGATGGAATCATAGCCTCTAGAATTAGAGTTAGAGATGGTTGTGAATTGCTTAGTGGGTGCTGGCATTAGAAGCAAGGTTCTCTTCCATCTCCAATCCTGTAGCACACTATATTTTCCAGCATTGGGTAGAAGGAAACAGGAGGGTCTCTGGGCCTCACTGGCCCACAAGTCTAACCAGATTGTTGAACTCCAAGCCAATGAGAGACATGTCTCAAAACATAGCATTCTTAAGGATGATCAAAAAGGCTGGCCTCTACACATACTGTACATATGCACCCTCACACACCCTTATGCAAAAATAAGTAGGAAATGATAGTGGAGATAAGCTTGCACAGAATTTTCGAGGCGGCGGCTCCAACTTAGAGCACAGAAAAGGGAGAACTGGAGGTGAAGGAGAGAAAAAAGAAAACAGTATACTCTAGCATATTAGTAGAGAAAATGGTAAGAAGAAAGGGGGAAAGGTTGGACTACTGAGGAAGGCTGAACACTGTAAGTAAAGGTCCCAGGGTAGGCACAAGGCCAAGCCACACCTGGTTCTCAAGGAAAGAGCAGTCCAACCAGGCCATAAAGTATAACCCCCTGAGGCAGAAGCATGACCCGAGTTCCAGAAATATCAGAAAGGCTTGAAGACCTGGTGTGCAGTGTGTATGCTTCAGTGAGTAGATGCCTGAAGGAGACAAGATCAGAGGATAAATGAGAACCACATTTATACCACTGAAGAGGATGGCCAAGCCCATGGGAGGGGTTCCTTAGTGAAGGACTCACATGATCTGATATGGGTTTAACAAAATCACTCTGGCTGTTGTGCTGAGAACAGACTTGAATTGTGTCAAGAGCAAGGTGAGCAGATGGCCACTATAATAATCCAAGTGAGAAGTGACAGTAGCTTGGACTAATGTGGCAACAGTAGAAGAAGTAGAGTCAATAGTCACTGGTGATTACGCATATGTGAATGGCTGCCAGCACATGGGAATGTGTATACCTGTTGTTTGTCATTTTTTTTTTTTTTTTTTTTTTTTTTGGTTTTTCGAGACAGGGTTTCTCTGTATAGCCCTGGCTGTCCTGGAACTCACTCTGTAGACCAGGATGGCCTTGAACTCAGAAATCCTCCTGTCTCTGCCTCCCAAGTGCTGGGATTAAAGGCGTGCGCCACCACTGCCCGGCTTTGTTTGTCATTTTTTTCTTTCTGATACAGGATCTCATTTTGTAGCTCAGACTGGCCTGGAATGCATTATTTATGTTGCCCAGATTGATCATAAACACATACAGCAATCCTCTTGCCTCAGCCTCTCAAGTGAGGGTTTTGCAGCTAGAATATATTTTAAAAGTAGAGTGGATAAACCAGACATGGTGGATGAAGCAGAAAAAGAATGTCTTAGTTACTTTTTTATTGCTGTGTTAAAATACCATGATCAGTGCAACTTAGAGAAGGAAAGGTTTATTTGGGCTAACAGTTCCAGAGGGTTAGAGTCTAAGTTGTTGCATTGAAGGCATGGAAGCAGGTAGCTGAGGGCTTACATCTTTAAACCACAAGGAAACATAGAGTCACTGAAAATGGTTCCAGTCTTTAAACTCTCTCAATCCTGCCTTCAGGGACATACTTCAACAAAGCCACACCTTATGAATCTCACCAAATAGGGTCATCAACTGGAGACCAAGTACTCAACTGCTCAAGACTACAAGGGAGATTTCTCATTCAAACCATTACATGTTGAAGAATATTCATTCACATTATCAACCCCAAGATTATGAACTGGAAAAACTTTGTTGTAGTGTGGCTCAGTCGCAGCACACACCTTTTATTCAAGAGCTAAATAAAGACAACCCTAGGTCAAGAGGTAGAGCAAGCAACGGAAGCCCACAGGGAGTGAACATAAGTAAACAGAAAGGAGGATCTTTGAGAAAAGGGGCATTTAAGACAGTGTGGAAGAGAAAGAACTTTTTCCTTCTGGGACGTCAGTGGAGTAGGAAGGTCAGCTGGGTGCTTTTCCTGCTTCTCTGAGCAAGAGACTTTCAGCACAGTGTCTGGCTCTTGAGTCTTTGTTGGTAAAATTGATTTGCTGGGATTTTTGTTTTTTGTTTTGTTTTGTTTTTTAATAATAGTTTGGCACCCAACATGAACCACAAACCCACAATCCTGGGACTAGGAATCCCATTCTCTACCAACTGAGCTAGTTGGGCCTTAGAAGAAAGGTTAGAGAGATTTTTAAACAAAAATAAGAAAAATATTCAGACACAGATGGATGAATTTAGACATGCTTTAGAAAGACCAAAGAAAAATAGTCAGATACAGACAGAGGAATTTAGACAAGAGCCTACCATGCTACTACAAAGTGAAGAGGAATGGTGGGCTGCCCAAGGTTGTTAGAAAACCAACCTTAGTTTATCTAATTCCTGTACAAGACATACCATCAGACAATAAGTAACCCTGAGGTTATAATGAAATTAAATGGAATTCTATAGACATATTAGATTTGAGATTTAAGGAAGCAGTCATTTCCTATGGTGTGCATTCATCCTATGTGAAGCAAATATTAAATTCATGGGCAACTCAGAATTATTCCCTAAAACTGGAAAGACTTGGTGATGTTGGAAAGTGACCATGGTGGAAAGAGAAAGCTAGAGCCATAGAACAATGAAAAAGAGATAGAGGCATTGATATTTCCCAAGATTTCTATGTGAAGGTTAATATACTGAATTACAAAGGAAACTTGAATTTGATGATCACACCTTGGCTCTGTGTCATTTAGCAGCTTTAAGTGCTTGGGACAAAGTTGAAGAATCAGAAAAAAAGTCTGAGTCATTTACTAAAATTATACAATGTCCAAAAGAAGCTTTTACTGATTCTTTGCAAAGATTGACTTCAGCTGTAAATAGAAGAATGTCAGATTCAAAAGTCAGAAAAATACTGAATGAATCTTTGGCTTTTGGAAATGCTAATTCAGAATGCAGAAGGATGATTAGACCTTTAAAAGTAGAGCTCCGATAGAGGAATGGATTAAAGATACAGCTGATATTGGATCCCAAGTTTATGGTGATAACCTGTTAAAAGAAGTAATTTCTAAAAGTCTTAAAAAATAAAAACTGGCAGATGTTTTAATTGTGATAAGCAAGGTCATTTGAAAAGAGATTGTAAGAAAGTCAATCATAGAAACAATGGTTTTTTTTCTACAAATATCCAAAAAGAAGGCCTGAGCCTTCTGGAGTAAGCAGAAGGTGTAGCAAAGGGGACAATGAAAGCAGATCAGCAAGAGATAAAGGAAACCCTTTACCATCAAGAAACACCCCCAAGGGGCCTCCCAAAGTTCCCAATATCAAATTCTATTCAATCACAGGAGAAAGTGGTAAACAATAAAAAGGTCCAAGACCAGAGTAACTAAAATGATGTATCAGTACTGCCTGAGATGAAGAAGACAGAGTAGAAGCCAGAAGATCAACTCTGAGCATAATTTGAAAATCTCTTAGATAACCAAGTAGAAAGGATAAAAGGACAGATATTGATAAGATGAAAGATACTGGATATCGATAAATTAGAAGTTGTTAACAGGTGATAATCCATTCACAGGAGACCATAGGCTGAGTATAGATAGTAAAGCTTCAAGCCTGAGTCCTTAGTCACCCAGGGTCAGAAATGCAAAGAAAAACCTCAAGAGGCAGAGGGAGAGGGAGGGGAAGGGAGAGGGAGAAAGAAAGAGACAGTGACTGAGACAGAAATGAGAGAGGGGTGGGGTAATGGGAGGTGCAGGAAGCAGCCAGTGAGAGGTGGGTGGGGGTGGGGTGGGGTGAGGGTGGGGGTGGTGGTGGCGGTGGGGGTGGACTAGAGCAATCTGGCCTCTTAAAGATCCAAGTGAAACATGTTTCAAGGTAAAACAGCTGCATTAAATGCTGGGCCAGGAAAAGGAAAAGAGGACTGATCTCCAGAGCCAGTGTCACAAAAGTGGAGGTGACTAGACAAGAACAGCTCTAGTGGGTCCTGGGGAGGGACAGCACCACAGGACTGAGTTCAAGAGCAAAGGGAAAAGCAGTACAGTGTGTCACACCTGTAATCCTAGCACATGGGAGGCTAAATCGGGATTGCTGATTTCAAGGCTGACAGAGTGAGGACCTGCCCAGAAAGAGAAGGAAAATGGAATTGAGAGACCAGGTAGTGCCAGGGAAATGTTAGTGTTCCCCCCCCCCCCCCCAACCAGAAAGGAGATAATCTGATGCAAGTCACAGCAGGGTCTTTATTCTATTTGAGCTAGCTCGGTCCCCACCCCAACCTCCACCCCTGAAAGCACCACTGTCACAAAGGATGGTTTTGGTGGTGGGGGAGCCCCGAATGTCTATCGGGGTGAGGCTTTATAGTAAGCAGCAAGCAGGGAGAACGGTGTAAGCATGTACTTGGAAAGTTACTGTGGCCTTTAACATAATTGGATGGCGCTGGGAGTCACATCATAAAGTTAATTTCTGCTCCCCTCTGCATTGGTGGTCATTAGGCAGGGGGTGAGCTTGTAACCTGAGGGGAAGGTTTGGTGGGGGATAACCTGGAGACACTGGTCTTGTTGAGGATGTAACCTGGAAATACTGGCCTTGTTGGGGATTAGCCTAGAGACTGGAGATAGGCTCGGGTTTTGTTGGGGGCGGGGTCAACTTGGAAACTAATGTTAGGTACCAGCCTATTAGTTTATCTGAGTTCAAACTTAGATCAGGTTCTCTAAAATGGAGTCTGAACTTAAAAGATTTGGCATCTCAACCAGATCTTGGGTTCAGACTCCATCTTAGAGAACCTGACCTAAGGTTGAACTTGCTAGCACCAGTTTCCAGGTTACCCCCCAACAAACCTGAGTCTGGCACCAGTTTCCAAGTTATTCCTCAACAAACCTGTGCCTCCAGGTTACAAGCCCACCCCTGGCACTTCACTCCCTAACAACCACCAATCAGGAGGAAAGTAGAAGTTAAGTTTATGGTTTGGCTCCCTGCACCAACCACGTATTTTAAAGGGGCAACAAAATTCCATAACAACCCCCCCATCAGACGCTTACCAGGCTAGAGACCCCTTGCTTGCTTGCCATGTTCTATAAAACCTCATCCTGCTAGGAGCTCGGGACTTCACCCTCCTGTCCTGCTGCGTCAGAGATGGTGGTGTGGCCCAAGCTCCAGCTTGAATAAAAACCCTGGCGTAGTTGCATTGGAGTCAGCTCCTTGGTGGTCTTTTGGGGTTTTCGAACACTTAATAGGCACAACAGAGTCAATGAGAACATGCATTGACCAAATGCATAGAACTTTGGTGGGAGATAGAAGTTGCCTTTGATTTAATTTTTAAGTGAAACAGGAAGGAAGGGCATGTGTTAATGGTAAGATTGGGTAGGAGGTTAGATTCTAGGAAGGAGAAGTATGAGGGAGAGACATTAGAATATACACACTTTTCTGGGGAGACTTGTTGCTGCTGTTTGAGACAGTCTCACTGTGTAGCCTTGGCTGAACTGAAACTCCCTATGAAGACCAGTCTGGCCCCAAACTCACAGAGATCTGCCTGCTTCAGCCCTGCTCTGAAGTGGAAGGGTTCTTTGGAGAGTCAGTTGTGTTGGATGGTGTTTTGCTGGGGCAAGCACATGAAGGAGTGTTTTCCTGAAGGGGACACAGATGAAAGGCTAAGGCAGACTTGTGAAGGAACATTTCCTGAGGCAGACATAAAGTAAGAGGATGTTCTGCTAAAGCAAGCATGTGAAAGGACACGTGATGAAGGATTCTTGCAAACACACACGAATTGGTCCCCCTTACATTTGAGCGGCATTTGTTGGGATTCCACAGAGAGAAATGCACCAAAAACTTCTGGTGGTGTGCTACGGCTTCTTGCCACTTCCTTTGGACTCAGGCTGATTGGCAGAGTGCCGTCAGTTGAGACAGATGCATGCGCTGAGGCAAGACCTGCTGAGGGAATACCTGTGGAGGAAGAGAGCATAAAAGGATTCAACAGTCAGTGACTGGGAATGACCTCGGCTTGCCTGCGTAGCTAAATGCTTATTGGCTTCACATCTTTGCTGATCTTCACTTCGCTGAGAGAGGCATAGCAGAGAACGTCTCCTGGTGTTCCCATTGATCCTTCCTGCTGACTTTTGCTGAGGCTGAGGCCTTGCTGTCTCTTGCTGTACCACCATTACTGATTCATGTTTGCTATCCTGACTCTACCAAACTGGACTGCTGGTGTATCCATGACACATTTGCGAGTGAATTGAGCTGCCGCTGCTGACCTGTGAACTCAACTGCCAATTTCCAGACAACACAGATGGGAGTTGCTCCAAAGAACCTTTCTAAATAGGTCCACTTCCCCATATCCTTTCTTTCCCACTACCTCTGGTGGGTGGTGGGCTAAAGAGGAGGGTAAAGCATTTAAGACCCATCATTAAAAATAGGTTTTGAAAAAAACTAAGGTTACAATTGGGTGTCTGTCACCAGTTGATGTAGCACAGAGTCTACACCTAAAGGCTCAGGGAACATGGAAGGAGAGGGAACGGGAAGATTTTAACAGCGGGAAGATTAAGATGCCTGCGGCACGATGTTGTCCTCTAGACATGACTGGCAAGCTGAGTGTGTGAAATCTCAACAAGATGGTTGCCTGAACAAGACCTGCGTATGGATGATAACAGTTGACTTGCCCATGTGGCTGTAGGACATTTGGCAAAGTTCCAGCTTTAGATAACGAACTATAGGCAATCAAAGGCTGCTGGACAGAGGGGGGAGAGAGAGAGAGAGAGAGAGAGAGAGAGAGAGAGAGAGAGAGAGAGAGAGAGTTTCCCCCAGGGACAAGCCCACAGTGGATTATCCTAAATGGTCATCCCTAAGCACATGTACATGTGTGTGTGTGTGTGTGTGTGTGTGTGTATGTGTGTGTGTGTGTGTATTATGCATATAAGGAGAATGGGTCATGGATTTGATAGCAAGGGGGCACATGGGAGGAGTTGGACATGGGGAAAGTAAGAGGTACAAATGTATATATAGTACTTATGAATGAATGAAATTCTCAGAAAATATAAATACATTAAAAGTGTGTTATCATGCCCAGTTTGACTTGTGTATGTGTGTGTGTGTGTGTGTGTGTGTGTGTGTGTGTGTGTGTAAAATCAGCTCACAAAGTAACTTGCTTCCCATGGGATTTTGTTTTGGTCATCCCTCCCTCTCATCTTCCTGCTTCTCCTTTCTCCACAGTTCCCTTTTGTCCCCATGATCCCCACTTTCACTTCTATTCCATTGTGTTCCCTTCCCCCCACTTCTTCTGTAACACATCCAGCCAACAATCAACAAGTTGGAGATTGAACTTGGACGCATGTTTGCAAAGGAATCCATTTACTTACTGAGTTAGTTATCTCCCTAGCCCAGCTTTTGCTATGAGCTTTCTATGAAGCCCAGGCTGGTCTTGAACTTGTAGTTCTCTTCTTCCTGCTTCAGCCTTCTAAATTCTGGGATTCCAGGCATGTGTCTTTACTGACGCCTCCCTTCAGATAGGCTCTCATTTAGCCAAAGAAGACCTTCAATTTCTAATCCCCTGCCTTCATCACCCAAGTGCCAGGATTACAGAGAAATGATGCTATGTTTGGTTTATGCAGAGCTGAGGATCCAACTCGGGGATTTGTCCCTGGTGGGTAATTACTCTTTCAACTCAGATATAGCCTTAACACTCCTACTGCCTTATTTAGGATTTCTATTGATGTGATAAACAACAATCAAAGCAACGTAGAGTGGATTTTATTATTTGCCTTACACTTCAGGTCATAATTCATCATTGAAGGACATCAGGACAGAAACTTGAACAGGGCAGGAACCTGGAGGCAGGAGCTGATACAGAGGTCACAAAGGGGTGCTGCCTACTGGCTTGCTCCCCTTGACTTGCTCAGTCTGATTTCTTATAGAACCCAGGACTACCAGCCCAGGGGTGGCCCCACTCACAGTGGGCCAGGCCCTCCCTCATCAATCACTAATTTTATTGGCTGGTTTTGTGTCAACTTGACACAAGCTGGAGTTATCACAGAGAAAGGAGTTTCAGTTGAGAAAATGCCTCCATGAGATCCAGTGGTAAGGCATTTTCTCAATTAGTGATCAAGGCGGGGAGGGCCCCTTGTGGGTGGTACCATTTGTGGGCTGGTAGTCTTGGGGTCTATAAGAAAGCCAGTTAAGCAAGCCAGGAGAAGCAAGCCAGTAAGCAGCATTCCTCCATGGCCTCTGCATCTGATCCCTGACCTGCTTGAGTTTCAGTCTTGACTTTCTCTGGTGATGAACAGCAGTGTGGAAATGTAAGCTGAATAAACCGTTTTCTCCCCAACTTGCTTCTTGGTCATGATGTTTGTGCAGGAATAGAAACCCTGACTAAGACAAATTGGTACCAGAAGGACCAATAGTGGGGTATTCCTGTGACAACCTGACCATGTTTTGGGGAGGACTGTGGAAAGACTTTGGAACTTTGAGATAGAAGAGCCATTCGATGTTAAGAGCTCTGTGGAATGTTGTGTAAGAGCTTGGAAGATAATGTTGAGAACAGTGCAGAAGATGGAGGCCTGGCTTGTGAAATTTCAGAGGGAAGATTAAAGACTCTTATCAGGGTTGTTGCTATTTTGATTGTGAAGATTCTGTGGTTTTAGTTAGCTGGGGCTGAAGAAATCAGCTGTGATTAACAAGATACCAGAACTACTAAAGCAAAACCATTGCAGTACTGGGACTATTGATGCTGATTAGCTGGAGCAAAGAAATTGGCTGTGGTTGGGAAGAGACTGGCATCATTGGGGTGAAATCTTCTGAGAAGTGTTTTCTGAGAGCACAGAGGCTATGTTCCAGAGATAGCCAGGGTTGTACCTTATGCTATGGCTGGACTTGGTAATGTGTAAGAGTCACTCAGGTGGTTTTAAAGGTACAAAGGGGTCATGAAGAGCAGCTGAAACTCAGGCACTGTGAGAGGCCAGGGAAGACCATTGGTGAAGGTGCAGCCTCAGTTTCAATTGATGACCCAGGACTGAAGGGATCACGCAAAGGAGTTGAGGCTTGGCACCATGAAGAAAGCCTATGAGAGTCTGTTGGTAAAGCCTAGTTGCAGTGGAAGACAGCAGTGTTTTGGAGATGCCAGTACCATGAGATGACCACCAAGTGCAGCAGCAGCAGTGGAGTACAGGCATCTGGAGCCTAGAAGACAAGGTGTGTGCTACAAAGGGCAGAGCTGGAGAAGTGACTCAAGCTCTTGGAGGAATCCAGAAGATTGTGAGTGGATCCCAGACATTGGACACTTGGAGTTTGAGTTTGCTTTTGATTGTGACTATGCCCTGATATTTTTTCCCTCCTGAAGGAAGAAGGTATTTTAGTGGAGCTCACAGATAAGAGACTTTTAATTGTAAAAAGACTTTTAAAGTTATTTAGATCTTGGGAATGAATAAGAAAGTAAGGGTTGAGGCTTATTGGTGATGTATTTGTGTGTCAAGTTGACAAGGGGTCAATTGCATTGGCTGGTTTTGTGTCAATTTGACACAAGCTGGAGTTATCACAGAAAAAAGAGTTTCAGTTGAGAAAATGCCTCCATGAGATCCAGCTGTAAGGCATTTTCTCAATTAGTGATCAAGGGGGGAGGGCCCCTTGTGGGTGGTACCATCTGTGGGCTGATAGTCTTGGGCTCTATAGGAAAGCCAGCTGAGCAAGCCAGGAGAAACAAGCCAGTAAGTTACATCCCTCCATGGCCTCTGCATCTGCTTCTGATTTCAGACCTGGTTGAGTTCCAGTCCTGACTTTCTTTGGTGATGAACAGCAGCATGGAAGTGTAAGCTTAATAAACCCTTTCCTCCCCAACTTGCTTCTTGGTCATGATGTTTGTGCAGGAATAGAAACCCTGACTAAGATACTAATTAAGAAAATGCCCTGTTGGCTTGCCTACAGTCCAATCTTATGGAGGCATTTTCTTAATTGAGGCTCTCCTCTTTTTCTCTTCAATGACTCTAGCTTATGTCAAGGTGACGTGAACTCACCAGCAAACACACCTACTTTCTGCACATGTGTGCACTCATTTGTTTTCATGCCAGAAGTTGACAATGTGTATTTATCCTTCTTCACCTTATGTTTTTTGAAACAAATCTCTCACTAACTTGGAGATCACATATTCAGCTAGATTGGTTGTCCTCAAGTTCCCAGAATCTAGTACCCTTCACATCCCCCAGTTCTGGATCTTTACCCATTGTGCCATCTCCCCAACCCCTACCTATGTCCTTTTAAATGTCTATGTCTTTACTAAATTCTTAAGTCCTAAAAGAGCAGGAATATTTTCCTCCAGTGCTAGGGATTGAACAGGGAATTTCCCACATTATAGGCCAGTGTTCTACCTTGGAGATTGACTACTTCTGATAATTTGGATTTTTTTTTTCTGAGACAGAGTATGTAGCCCTGACTGCCCTGGAACTCACCCTGTAGACCTGGATGGCCTTTTACTCACAGAGAGTCATTTGTCTCTGCCTCCCTAGTGCTGAGAGTAAAGGTGTGTGCCACCACCACCTGACAGTCCTACAGAATAAAAAAAAATGCTGCTAAGCAAAACAAGACAAAATGTCTATAATGCCTTTATCTGTAGATCACTCTGTATTCTTTAGCCTATAATCTAGACTTTTGCGCATATATCTCCATACTTCTATATCTTCAGAAAGTAGGATGTTTCTGGTCTGTTTTAATTATTTAGTATCTTTTTCCACTCCTTTTTTGGAGACAGGGTCTTGCTCCATTGCCTAGGTGGGTCTCAAATTCCTGAGTTCAATTGACTTTCCTGATTTATGATAGAGTCATAGGAGTCTACTACTGGACCCAGATGCCCATCATCCTTTCAAATTTTTATTCTTTGGTGATGCTGAGAATTGAACCAGATCTTATGCAAGCACTTTACAATTAAGCCATGTCTTCAGCCCATCCATCATCACTTTTAATGGCTCCATAATCCATTTGTTTGATATATTCCAATTTGCTTAATGAATTATATCTATATCTACATCTGTATCTATCTATCTATGGAATTAAAAAGTGATATAATGATATAATGTACTGGCTGGTTTTGTGTCAACCTGACACAGGCTGGAGTTATCACAGAGAAAGGAGCTTCAGTTGAGAGAATGCCTCCATGAGATCCAGCTGTAATGCATTTTATCAATTAGTGATCAAGGGGGGAGGGCCCATTGTGGGTGGTACCATCTGTGGGCTGGTAGTCTTGGGTTCTATAAGAAAGCAAGCTGAGCAAGCCAGGGGAAGCAAGCCAGTAAGTAACATCCCTCCATGGCTTCTGCATCACCTCCTGCTTCCTGCCCTGCTTGAGTTTCAGTCCTGACTTTCTTTGGTGATGAACAGTGTTTGGACTTGTAAGCTGAATAAACCCTTTCTTCCTCAACTTGCTTCTTGGTCATGATATTTGTGCAGGAATAGAAACCCTGACTAAGACAAATGGTGTTGGCAGTTTTGAACAAGAAGGACTGCCAGGGACCTGTGAAGCCCTGGCCTTCACAGGTACAATTGAGGTGGGACACAGAACTCTCTCTTACTGTTCTAGGGGGCAGAAGCTGCTGGCTTCTGGTAATTTGACTCCAACTGAAAGCAACAGGGGAATTAGAAAAAAAAAAGCCTTAGTTTCTTTCGGGCTCAAGGGCCCCTTACTGGCCAGGTAAGAGGCTTGGAGTTCGTTCAACTCTTTGTGAGCCAAGAGAGAACAGATGAGGAAGAAATGGAGAATTCAGGCACACACATAGACACATGCAGGCTCACACTTTTTGGCTGGGCTTGACCACCTGTCTCAACAATTCCACAAGTGTTCATGAGCACTTACATAATACATATATACATACACATGTTGTCTTAGGGTTTTACTGCTGTGAACAGATACCATGACCAAGGCCACTCTTATAAGAACAACATTTAACTGGGGCTGGCTTACAGGTTTAGAAGTTCAGTCCATTATCATCAAGGTGGGAACATGGCAGCATCCAGGCAGGCATGATGCAGGAGGAGCTGAGAGTTCTACATTTTCATCTCAAGGCTGCTAGCAGAATACTGGCTTCCAGGCAGCTAGGATGAGGGTCTTAAAGCCCATTCCCACAGTGACACATCCACTCCAACAAGGCCACACCTATTCCAACAAGACCACACCTTCTAATAGTGCCACTCTCTGGGCCAAGCATATACCAACCATCACATTCCACTCCCTGCTCCCATAGGCTTGTTTAAACACATGAGTCTATGGAGGCCATACCTAAACATAGCATAATGCAAAATACATTTAGTCTAACTTCAAAAGTCTCCATAGTCTATAGCAGTCTCGACAATGTTAAAAGTCCAAAGTTCTAAGTCTCTTCTGAGATTCATCCAATCATTTAACTGTAATCCCCAAATAAGACTCGAAACCAGCTGGGAAAACTCCAAACTCTACATCTCCAAGTCTTCAGATCTCCAACTCCTTTTTCATCTTTGTTGACTGCAACAACTTCTTTCTATTGGGCTTGGTTCACTCCCTGTTAGCAGCTTTCCTCAGCAGATAGCCCATGACTCTGGCATATCGAACATCCTGGGTCTCCAAGGCAACTTCAATGTTACAGCTTCTTGTTTCAATGTCTGGGATCCACACATGATCTTCTGGGCTCCTCCAAAGGGCTGGTGTCACTTCTCCAGCTCTGCCCTCTGTAGCACTCTAAACTCAGGTTGATTCTCTCCACTGCCGCTACTGTTTTTGGTGATCATCCCATAGTATTGGCATCTCCAATATGTTGGATTCTTCTGCCTCTCATAGGTTCTCTTCATGGTGCCAAGCCTCAACGCCTTTGCATGATCCCTTCAGTCCTGGGCTATTAACTGTACCTGAGGCAGTACCTTTACCAATGGCCTTCCATGGCCTCTCACAGTGCCAAGCCTCAGCTGCTCTTCATGACCCCTTCATGACTTCCAAACCAGTACTACCTGGGTGACTCTTACACATTACCAAGTCCAGCTGCATCATGAGGTAAAACCTTGGCTGTCTCTGGAGCTTCTTTGTGCTCTCAGAAAACACTTCCCAGAAGATTTCACCTCAGTGATGCTGGTCTCTTCTAAATCACCACTAATTTCTTAGCTCCAGCTAACCAGCATCAATTGGCCCAGTAATCCCTTCTATTTTTCACTGTAAAGTCAGAGTCACATGGCTGAAGCTGCCGAGTTCTGCTATTTGGAGAAGCTGGAACATGGTCCAGGTTTTTGTTTTCCATCTTCTTCACTGCCTAAGCTTGGCTGTCCTGGATCTTGCTCTGTAGACTGACTTTGAACTCAGAGATCTGCATGCCTGTCTCCTAAGCACTGAGATTAAAGATGTGGTCCACCAAGCCTGGATTTAAGTTTTTCTTCATCTAGAACGTGCTCTGTTCTAGGCTGGCCTTGAACTCAGAGATTTGCTTGTCTTTGCCTCTTGGGATTAAAGGCTTGTACTACTATGCTTGGGCCTAAATTTAGCTGGTTGGAATCTTGCCCCAAGGTCACTACTCCTCTAATTCAATTTAATGTCCTTGAACACAGGATTCATCTCCATTTCACTTCCTGGTGCTCCTTTAAAATTCAAACCATATGTTTTATATTTTTCCTTTCTCAGCTTGCTATGCTTGTTTAAAATACTCTTCATCAGACTTAACCAGTGAGTAAAGTCTCTTTTGGGATTTTTTTTGAGACTTCCTTTATTGATGCAATTAATATAAATCTCTTTACCTTAGCCTCAGGCAGTCTCTTCAGACAATGGATAAAAGCAACCATGTTCTTCACCAAAACATCATAAAGACAGTTTCTTGGCCACATATTAAAGTTCTTTTCCATTGAAACCTCTTGGGCCAGCAGGCCTACACAGTTCAAATGACCCTCAACACCACTGTCTTCCATATTTCTACTAGGTTGGTCCATTAAAGCCACTTAAAGCATTCCATGGCTTTCCAAATCCAAAGTCCAAAATCCACATTCTTCCAAATAAAAGTGTGGTCAGGCCTATCAGAGCAATATCCCAGTCCCGGGTACCAACTTCTGTTTTAGGGTTTTACTGCTATGAACAGACACCACGACCAAGGCAACTCTTATAAAGACAACATTTACTTGAGGCTGGCTTACAGGTTCAGAGGTTCAGTCCATTATCATCAAGGTGGGAGTACGGCAACATCTAGGCAGACATGGTACAGGCAGAGTTGAGAGTTCTACATCTTCATCTAAAGGTTGCTAGGAGAAGACTGACTTCCAGACAATTAGGATGAGGGTCTTAAAGCTCATGCCCACAGTGACACCTACTCCAACAAGACCATACCTATTCCAACAAGGCCACACCCTTTAATAGTGCCACTCCTGGGGCTGACCATATACAAACCATCACACATATAGACAGATATATACATATATACATCTGGTGGATGGAAGAGAGCCCCCCAAAGCCACACTTTATTTCTTTTCTCTGACAGTTTATACCTTCTTAGAGAAAAGTTCTTTATAAAATTACCTCATAGATACAATGTTACACACAAGGGGAGTCACAGAAGGATGTCCACAGTAAGTTCAAAGCAGTGTTTCATTCTATAAGCTCATTATAAGTTCAAAGCAACAGTTTCACATGGCCTTCCTTTATCATAGTGCACACCTATGGCTTCATCCTTGGACCTAGCCTAGAATGAGTGTTTTTCTTTGATCACAAATTTGTTCGAAACCTGCTTTCTTATCCTAGTGTAATTAGCCAGTGACACATGAAGAGTTACAGAGCTCTATTTGCAGCTTTATTTATAGAGGGCTTGGAATTACTTGTATAAATCAGGAATTCTATAAAATCATTATCAGGAATTATGAAATCATCAAATTTGTCTACACAGAATTACCATATGAAAGTACATCTTCATTTTGATTCTGCAGAAAATCTGTCCAATAGGGTAGGCTAATGCCCAGGAATCATTAGGCTTTGTAATAGTGACAAGAAAGGCATATCAGCAGCAAGAAGCAATCCTGAGATGAAGTCTCTGGTGACCTTGCATCTCAGACCTCACCCATCACATGCAAAACAGTGGGCCATCTCCAGAAAACTCATTCACATGCCTTAGTCTTTCCTAGATGGCTTCTGACAAAAGATCTAGTGTAGACATCCTGTCATCTGTCTTCAATTATTTAACTAATAGGGACGGCATGTATTTTTTGGTTCTGGAAAATTGACTTAGTTGAGTGGGTGAACATTAAATAGAGGTAAATTTTAAGTTCATAGAAAAAATAATTTTTTTGAGTTTTTAAAAATTTTTAAATTTATTTTATGTATATGAGTATGTCATTGCTGTCTTCAGACATACCAGAAGAGGGCATCAGATCTCATTACAGATGGTTGTGAGCCACTATGTGGTTGCTGGGAATTGAACTCAGGACCTCTGGAAGAGCAGTCAGTGCTCTTAGTCGCTGAGCCATCTCTCCAGCCCCATAAATCAATTTTTTAAAAAAAAGAAATAACATTGCAAAATTTCTTTAAAATAGACAAGGATTTCTTGTTGGGATAATAACTTCTTTCTAGAAGTTTTCAAGGAAGGCTGGTGTTCTTATTTCAGAAGGAATTGCAACTTTGAAAGAATTTACATGGAATGCTATAGCATCCAAAAGATAATCTGTAGAAGAGTTCAGTAATACTGTCATGCTGGCTTCTTGGAGCTGAACACTGTGGCTTCACGCTTCCTCTTGTCTCCAGACTAAGGCAAGGGACCCAAGTCCTCATACTTTATGGGCTCCTGAAAAGCTTGAGAACAGAGAATCAAGAGGTAAGAAAGCAGACCTTAAATGTTAGCAATAACTGTCCTTTCTTCTTATTTTTACCTTTTAAAACTTATGCTTGGTTAATGTGCATTAATTAATGCACATTAATTAAATAACTAATTAATTAATGACCCCCCCCATCCTTTTGCCTCTCTGTTTTCATTTTAATTACTTTTTCCCTTTTCTTTCACTCTCTGACCTAATTGCTGGTATCAAATTCAGGCTTCGTGATTGGTGAGTTTGGCTAGGGATGCTGTGAGGAATGAGGCCTGGGAAGTTTTTAAGTGGCTTTGGGGATCTCCTTGCTCCCCTACCCCAAGATTGGGCACCCCTCATTTTCAAATGGATCCTTTCTCTTCCTTTTCAAGTCATGCCTCTGGTACAATCTGCCACAATCCCTTCCTGGGCCTTCAATGAATCCACAGGAATGAACCAGGAAAACAACCATCATTCTCTGGGGTGGTCTGGGTGTGACTGTATAGGGATGCTGGAGTCACTAAGGAAGCCCAGAGCTGAGCTATGCTGTGGGGAGCCACTGGCATTAGGAGAAAATTGGACAGTGGAGCGTGGCTAGTTGGAATCCAGTTGTACTTTAAGGTAAAACGCATGCCAGATTTCAAATGGTTAATATAAGAAAATAACTGAAAGGCTCCCACAAATAACATTTTGAGCATAGATGAAAAATGTGGATCAGTGGCAGAGTGCCTGCCTCAGACACGAGGCCCCAGCACCACTCTCCAGCACTGAAAGGGATTTTTCGGGATTTTTCAAAATCTCCCAGAACCGAAGTTACAGGTGGTTGTGAGCTGCCATGTGGGAGCTGGGAATTGAACCTGGGTGCTCTGGAAAAGCAGCCAGTTTTCTTAAGCGCTGAGCTATCTCTATGGCCTTTACTTTTTTAAAATGTAGCTATGATAAATTTTAAATTGGGGCATGGTTGGCACTTTTGCCTTGCACTGTCCTAAGGAACAATACTGCTAAAAACAAAACAAAACAAAACAAAACAAAACAAAACAAAACAAAACAAAACAAAACAAAACAAAACCAAAACTGTGTTACTTAATGTGTGGTCTCTGTACCAGCAGCTGCAGTGACACCCCCTGGGGGCTTATGAGAACTGAGGGGCCAGGAACCTGGGTTGTAGTTCGAAGTCAGCTTGTGCTTTGCCGCGTGGGCACACACATACACACACACACACACACACACACACACACACACACACACACACACACACGGACATGTGTGTATATGTGTGTGGCATGTATGTGCAGAGGCCAGAGGTCCTCTCTGGGTGACTTCTATTACTCTTTCTTAGGTAAGGTTTTATTACTGTGAAGAGACTCCATGACCACAGTAACTCCTGTAAAAGAAAACATTTAACTGGGACTAGCTTAAAAATCAGAGGTTAAGTCCATCATCATGACAGGAAGCATGGCAGCATGTAGGCAGACATGGTGTTGGAGAAGGAGCTGAGAGTTCTACATTCAGGACCTCCTGGAAGCAGGAAGGGGGTGGGGAGCAGTCAGCGCTCTTAACCGCTGAGCCATCTCTCCAGCCCCTCTCCATTGTCCCGCGCGCCTCTCGCCAGCAAGAAGACACGCGACACGCAGGCTTCGTCTGCAGTTCAGCTTTATTCAGCCGTTGATGGAGGAAGAACCCGGGGCCCCAGAATGGCGCTGCTTATATAGCCCTGAGGCAGCGTGTCCTCCATTGATTGGCGCGCCCCCGGGAGTGGGCGGTGATTAGTCATGTACACCCTTAATGCGCAGGCGCTTCGGGCGAGCCACCCCGCGCTATCCACAAGTTTCCTCAGAGTGACAGCGGAAGTCAGCGCCATCTTGTAATGGCGAATACTCTAACCGCTCCCTACACTCCATCATATTTTTTTGGGGGTGGGATCTCAAGCTGAACCTGGAGCTTCCTGCTTTACCTAGACTGTTTGGCCAGCGAGCCTCAAAGATCCCGTTGCTGTTACTGTCTGCCCAGCACTGGAATTAACAGCAATGCCTTGCTGTGCCTGGAGTTTTACATGGGTGTTAGGGATTCAAGCTCAGGTCTTCATGCTTCCTGGCAAACACTGCACTGACTGAGCCAACTCCTCAGACTCTCCATTTGCATTTTAACTAGCTGCTAAGAGTAGCAATGCAGAAGCACCTTTGAGAGGTATCTTAGCTTTCTGTAGGGCTAGAGGCTCTGTCTGCTAACAGGACTGTGTTTGAACATGGCCACTGCACATGTGTGCCACACAACATGTAAAGTATTTGCAAAATGTCATTGCTGCAACTGTTTGCTATCTCCCTGGACCACGTTGGTGTTTAATATCATTTTGCACCTCGGGTCAGGAGGTGGGAGAGAAGAGGGTGTGTAGTGGGAGATGGAGAAGTGTCTGGAGAAGACAAAGTCTCTGTTTGTGCACTGCAGTTAATGGTTAACAGTGTGGACAAAGGAGCCATTGAGACTGTGGACTTTATGTCTCCTTTTCTCAACAATTATTGTTCGTGGCTTAATCACCCTTGTGTACAAGAGGATTCCACCCAATAGAAAAAGATCTGGACTTTTCATTTGGAGCATGTTTTTTTCCTTTCTCTGGCTGAGTAGATAAAGACTCCTGAAACCACAGCAGGCTGTCCCACCTGTAAAGTATGGATCATGCTTTGAAGATAGTAATAAGTAAATAACTCCAGTAGAATCTTTATCAGCTTTATTGACCTATATTTTGCATGCCACAAAGTTCGTCCATTTTAAGTATTTGAGTAGAACTTTTGTAAAAATTAAGTTGAAAAGAAATGACTCTTTCTCAGTCCTCCTGTATGACCAGAGAACTTGAAATTATTGGTGCTTGACTGGTTTTGACTATGGTGTGATTTAGCCATAACATGAAATGCTGCTTCTCAGTGTTCTTTCAGAGAACATCAGCCCAGAGAATTTTCTAGTTAATGTGAAGTCACTACATATTCTGGGTCTTCCTGCAGAGTAGGATGTAGTCATGGATTGTTATGTTACATAAATATGAGTTTGAGAATTCTACAAGTCATTTCAAATAACTCCTTGTATATCATTGTTCACTTAACACTAGGAATACATTTTAAAAATACATTACTATTCTCTGATAGATATCTCTCCATATTTAGAAGAAAACTACCAGATCTGAAGAGAACTAGTATCTTGCTGTATTGTAAAAATGGTAATTTTGTAAGGAAAATAAATATACATGTAGTAAAAATAAAGAAGAAACAAGACATAAATGACAGAATTAAACAAAAAGCATAAAGTATCAGTCCCACTTGGACATGCCCAGAAAGCATTCCAAATTGAAATGAAATGCACTTAACATTTTATCTTCTGTGCCTGATTTCTTCTTAATTGAGAAGTTCACACCCAATGGATACAAGTACTCTATTTGTACATATACATGCATTTTTCGTTAGATAAAAATGTCTTTTTCTCACTCTCGTCATTCCTTAAGAAATTGTTTTTGTTTATTTGTGTGTGTTCATGTTCGTGTCCCTGTAGGCTTACACATGCCATGATGTAAGTATGTCAGGGGACAACTTTGTGGGGTCCATTTCCTCTGGACACCCTGTGGGCTGGGTATCAAACTTAGTTGTTAGCCTGAGAGTAAGCACGTCTACCCACTGGGCATCTCACCTGACCCCCTCACTCTTTGCCTTCTTTTTTCTTTTTGAGGAAGAGTCTCATGATGTAGCTGGCCTGGAACTCACTGTGTAGACCAGGCTAGTCCCATGGAGATCTGCCTGCTGGGATCACAGGTGTGCAGCACCACACCAAGCTTGGCCTTTTAGTCTGTCTGTGTTTGCACGTATGTCTGCTTCTCTTTATTTCTCTCTCTCTCTCTCTCTCTCTCTCTTTGTTTGTCTCTGTCTGTCTTTACCTGTCTCTGCCTCTCTGTCTCTGTCTCTGTTTTTAAGACAGGGTTTCTCTATGTTGCCCTGGATCTCCTAGAATTTGCTATGAAGACCAGGCTGGCCTTGAACTCAGGGATCTGCTGTCTCTGCCTCCCAAGTGCTGGGAGTGTAAGCCACCACCACCTGACCTTTTATACTCTTTAAAAACCACTGGGAAGAGGGAGAGTGGGAGGGGGATAATGAATAAAGAAGGAATATTGGCCTTGCAGAGATGGCACTGATCAAGTGCACCCCTGCCCTTCTCCCTGCCTATGGATGACAGAAGCACTGAGAACGTTACTCCCTAATACTGCAAAAGAAGCAGGCCCACAGTCCAGTGCATAGTACCTGTCAGGTGTGCAAAGAGATGTACCACGCAGGTGTTTGAGAAGGCCATTGAATAAACCTTTGACCCAAGCAAGTAATGTGAAAGAAAAAAAGAAAACAAAAACTTTTCCACCCAAGACAGTGAGATGCAAAAATACCCAGACATTTGTGATCCTGTCCATGGTGGGGAGGCTCAGGAACAGGGCTCACCAGACTGCAGAGCCTATGTTTTCATGTGTCTAGTGAGACCTTCCTTCTCACCCTTTCTGTTCTCAGATTGTGGATAAGAGTGTTGCTTTTACAGTCTCCGGCAGCTGATGATTGACAGGAGAGGGAATCCACAGACAGGACTTTGCAGGGTCCTAAGATTCCCCTTCACGAATGTAAAGAGTAATTCAAATCACTGCCCCTCTTACTTCCCCTAAATCAAGCCCAGTGAGCTCCTTAGGGCCTGTTGCTTACAGGTCTGAGCTACAGAGGTGGATTTACTCTGTAGCTTTTGTGAGTCAATCCCGCTCGCCCATCTGGGCATCATTTCCAGAGAAATACTAAGGGTGTGTAAAGGTTTGATAAGGCACATTCATGCACAAGAAAGGGAGTCCTGCTGTGCCTTTAGCGTTAATGGCTTTGAATCATACATGTTAAGTCAGTAGCATTTCTATTGATTTTTGAAAAAGAAAACATGTTTGCAATTTAAAAAAAGGCGTAACTTAAAAATATCTGGATAGAAAGAAATGTGGTTGGATGGTTACTACATCCAGAATCGTCTTTCTGTCTCCCTTTCTCTCAGTATGCCTTCATTTTCTCCCTCCTAACCAGCCCCTACCCTTCTTCCCTCAGTACTGTAAACCCAACTGGTCACAGACCTCTAGGTTCACATGTACACACATACACATGCATGCACACACAGACTGGATACAGGCTTGTGTTTGCCATCTCAGCTGCAGAATGACACACACGGTGTGTGAGGGGAGATCTAAGGAGATGTTAGTCAAAGCTGAGGTTCTCTCTAGGGAAGAGGGGGAGGCAGGCAGGAACGGGTGCAAACACCATTTCCTTTGACGTATGCAAATGTTCACCTGTGGCAGCTCTCAGGGCAAAGCTTGACTTCTGAGCTTTCTAATACGCCTGGAGGGTGTTTCAATTATTGATAGGAAAGAAACTTTGGCTGGCAGGAAGAACTGGGGATGAGGTCCTTCTCATTCTTGCTGTCTTTGGGTTTTTAAGACTGGGTCTCACTTTGTAGCCTAGCCCAACCTGTGACTTAGGGTAACCTTGAAGATAATTCTCTAGTGTCATCCTCCTGAGAGCTGAGACCACATGGATGAGTTATTCTACCCAGTTGGATTCCTTTTCTCATTTTGGATATATTTTGAGTATGTTAGTTTTTCTTTGGCTGGTAAATAAATTGTTCACTTTGCTTTACTTGAAGCCACCATGGAGTGCTATTAACTAAGTAGAATTAAGTATCAGTAGTTGCAGTGGCTCTGAGTATTTTTATCACTTTTTATTTTCTGGTTTCTTTGGTACCAAGCATTTCAGATCTTGCTACTGTCTCCTGTCGGTCCTCAGATGTCACCACACATGTATGCACTGCCTCTCCTAAACACTTAGATATGCTCTTCGTTTCGAGTGTCTTATTCTTAGAGCACCGAACCCTGCTCCCGGGTCCCTTGCCTCTTCCTCTCCAGCTCTCCACAGCCTGTGAGAGTCCTCTTACTCACATCTGCCCTTTCAGAAACTCAGCTTTAAAGTTGACAACTCGAGATTTGACCAGGGACTCATCACGCCCTTATGTCCTTATGTAAGTCTGTAAGTTTATCTCTATCTGTCTATCTATCTATCTATCTATCTATCTATCTATCTATCTATCTATCATCTATCTATCTATCATCTATCTATCTATCATCTATCTATTGTCTATCTATTTGCCTACCTGAAATAGAATTATGCATAAGTACATTTGTGTATTTGCATGTATAAATATTTATATATCTATGTGTTTATTTCTATTACTAATTTCTATGAACATTTTCAAAACCTGGCTACTGTGTATTTCCCATGAAGCTCATTTGGGCTGAGCTGAACAGCTGCTGTCTTCTTAGGTTATACATTCTTTGTTGCCACCCCTCTAACAGGGCACCCTTGGTGGGGAGCTATCCTTGGCAAGGCTCTATAAGGTCCTTTAAAAAAAACACATCCAAGAGAAGTAGAAGGCAGGAAATAGTCACAATCAGGGCTGAAACCAACCAAATAGAAACAAAGAGAAAGATAGGATACAAAGAATCAACAAAACCAAAAGCTTGACTCTTTGAGAAAATCAACAAGATAAATAAACCCCTAGTCAGACTAACCAGAGGCCACAGAGACAGTGTCCAAAGTAACAAAATCAGAAATGAAAAGGGAGACATAATAACAGAAACTGAGGTAATTAAAAAAATCATCAGATCCTACTACAAAAGCCTTTACTCAACAAAACTGAAAAATCATGATGAAATGGATGGTTTTCTAGACAGATACCACATGCCAAAGTTAAATCAAGAGCAGGTAAACTATCTAAATGGGCCCATATCCCCTAAGAAAATAGAAGAAGTCATTAAAAACCACGAAACCAAAAAAAAAAAAAAAAAAGCCTAGGGCCAGATGGCTTTAGTGTGGAATTCTATCAGACCTTCAAAGAAGGGCTAATACCAACACTCCTCAAGCCATTCCATAAAATAGAAACAGAAGGACCACTACCTAATTTATTCTATAAAGTCACAATTACTCTGATACCTAAACCACACAAAGACGCAAGAAAGAAAGAGAACTTCAGACCAATTTCACTTATGAATATGGATGCAAAAATACTCAGTAAAATTCTAGCAAATCAAATCCAAGAACACATCAAAACCATCACTTACCATAATCAAGTAGGCTTCATCCCAGGGATGCAAAGTTGGCTCAATATGTGAAAATCCATTAATGTAATACACTATATAAACAAACTCAAAGGAAAAAAAAATCACATAATCTTCTCATTAGATGCTGAAAAAGCATTTGACAAAATACAACACCCCTTCATGTTAAAAGTCTTGGAGAGATCAGGAATTCAAGGCATGTATCTAAACATAGTAAAAGCAAACCAACAGCCAATATCAAATTAAATGGAGAGAAATGTAACTGTTACTAGTTTCGAAGTTCCCGCCAGCGGGTACTCCATGCTGTGGAAATGCTGTGGAAGGAAGCCATTGATAATGGAAAGAAGCAGGAAACAAAGGAATGTGTTAGAGCAAGACGAGATCCGATCAAGCTCAAAAGAAATCTTTAATGGTACAATGTTTTAAACACACAAGGGCGGGAAATGGCAGGGGCGGGGAGAATCCATAATGCGACCAGACATCAATTATGACATCGTTGTACCTGAGCTAAAGGCCGGACGTTTAATCCCTACCTGGGGGCAGTAACAATGGGGAGGAAACAAGGAGA